>OY856325.1:15000-452000 GCA_963693445.1 Agonopterix heracliana
CGCGCAGGGAGGAGCCGGGGAATGAGCCGTGAGTGCTCGGCCATTCCCCTTTCCGCGAGGGTGGCGAGTAGTGCAATGCGGGCGGAGGCGCCCCCGCACCTGTCGCCCGCTACTCACCACCTGGAGGCTGAAGACGGTTATGAAACCGCCTTCTCCTGCCCCTTCTCCGCCGGCGGAGCGGTGCCGCGAGAGGGTCTTCCTCCCGCGCGCGCTCCGCCTCCTCCTTCTGTGATATGACGAGTTCACAGAAGGAGGCGACCGCCGCCCATGCCTCCTCACCTCCCAGCATGGCGTTTACCACGCCGGGAAGCGAGAGGTCCGGCCCGACCGCCGCGACCAAGTCCAGGCGCGGCTCGGACCACGACGGACACACCTCGAGAGTGTGCTGCGCCGTGTCCTCCGCCGCGCCACAGCCATGGCACGACGGGGTCTCCTCCCTTCCGATCCGGTGCAGGTACGATCCGAAGCAGCCGTGCCCGGACAATACCTGAACCAGGCGGAAGGAGAGGAAACCGTGCGACCGCTCGAGCCAATCTTGTAGGACTGGCCCGAGCGCGTCCAACGTCCGCCGGCCGAAGGTTGCGGCGGCGAGGTCCTCCGCCCAATGTTGGACGGTTGCGGTCCTCGCCTGCTGCCGAACGGCCTCCCGCTCTTCAGGGGCCGGGCGCTCCCCGAGCGCTCTCCGACCCGCCGTCCACTCGTACACTCTGGCGAGCACCCACGCCTCGAGCTCCCAAGGCGGGGTACCAGCCAGAGCGCACGCGGCCGAGAAGCTCACCGACCGGTACGCCCTCGCCACCCGCTGTGCAATGGCCCTTTGGGGCCGACGGATGGCGGTGGCGTTCTCCCTCCTATGGAGGGAGTCCGCCCATATGGGGGCCCCGTAGAGGGCCATGCTCCTCAGGATGCCGGCGTAAAGACGTCGGCACCGCACGCTGGGCCCCCCCAGGTTTGGGAGGAGCCATGAAAGGGCGCCCGCGGCCTTCAATAGGCGCGCCGACAGCCCGCTGAAGTGCGGACCGAAGCGCCACCTGCTATCTAGTATAAGACCCAGATATTTCATCTGGGTCTTCACCTCTATCCTGACGCCCTCCACTAAGATGTGGGCGCCAGGCGGGGGACGCTGCCGGGGTCCGTGGAAGAACACGGCCTCGGTCTTGTGCAGTGCCACCCTCAACCCTAGGTGGCGGATCCTCCCTGCGACGAGGCCTCCGCCCGCCGAGGCCAGACTGGCCGCCTCCCTGAAAGTTCCCCCCCGGGCAGTGAGGAGGGTGTCATCTGCATAGCAGATGACACTCGTGCCACGGAGAAGGGTTCCCCGCAGGAGCCAGTCGAAACCGATGTTCCAGAGGAGTGGTCCTAGAACAGACCCCTGTGGAACACCGGCCTCGACGCCGTATCGCCGAAGGCAGCCGGTCTTGTCCACGAGGAGGACCGCTCGGTCCTCCAAGTAGCTGGCCAGGAGGCCCCGCAGGTATTGAGGCACTCCGTGGAACCGAAGTGCCTCTAAGATGGTGGGGTGGGGGACGGAGTTGAAGGCGTTGGCTATGTCGAATGACACGGCCAACAATCCATCCCCCGTTTCTACGGCCTCCTTCACTTGGCCCTTGAGCCTGGCCAGGGCGTCCACTGTCGAACGCTCAGCCCGAAAACCGAACTGAGCGTCCGACAAGTCCGGCCCAACTCCCCGCAGGTGAGCCTTCAGGCGGGCCGCGATGATCCCCTCGAACATCTTACCGACCTCATCGAGCAGAACGATGGGCCGATATGCCGAGGGGGAGTCCGCCGGGCGCCCCTCCTTTCGAAGGAGGCACAACTGCCCCTCCTTCCAAGGCTTCGGGAACCTAACCTAACCTAACCTAACCTAACCTAACCTAACCTAACCTAACCTAACCTGCCACGGGAACCTAACCTAACCTAACCTAACCTAACCTAACCTAACCTAACCTAACCTAACCTAACCTAACCTAACCTAACCAGTCTCTCTCCGACCGTGGTCGCGTGCGGAAGCAATTGTGCTTTCTGTCAACTTGTCGTCCAATTCTGGACGACCGCGCTTCGTGTTGCCATTCCGGCAACTTGTTGACCATCGGTGGTCCAAGTGTCGTCCAATTGTCGTCAAGCGTTGACGACTCTTGTTGCTGGCGACAGTCGTCAACTTTTGGACGGCTTGTCGTCAGCTTGTCGTCAACTTGTTGCTGGTGGACGACGGGTGGACGGATTGACGATGTGATAAAGACAGTGACTTTTGCAACTCCACATTTACGTGCGTGCGCGCGTGCACACTTTGGATGCAGTGAGACACTTTTGGATGCAGTGATTACACAGTGACTATACAGTGAATTACGAATTTTGGACAACGTGAGTTTCGGCCGTTTGGGTCGGCGGCATCGGCTGCCGGTGACGGCGGCGCAGTGGCTTGCGGTTTGCGATGGCGCCCTCCGTTTTAGAGATACCGCCCCTCCCAGCTAGCTCCATCGATGTCAAGGATCTGGAAACATTTACTCAAACAGTGAATAAACTTACCAAGTGCATCATTGATGGCATAATTGAAACAAAGAACGTGACAGCGGTAAACAAGCGTGTCATCACCCTAGCGGCTGACGAAATACGTAAGTCAGTCCATGTTTTCTCCAATATGGCACCAGCCACTCTCCCCGCGTCAACTGTCGATGCAAGCCTGCGTGACGACATCATTCACTGCGTGCGGGAGGAGATCGGCGAGGGTGTACGGAAACTGGCGGTACAGCAGCAGCAGCTTCAGCAGCGGTCGTATTCGCAAGTGCTTGGCGGTGGCCTAAACCCTGGCCTTGGAAAAGGCAGGGGCAGGGCCTCTGATTCTGGCGTCGGCGGAGGCGGCGGCGGTGGTGGCAGCGGCGAGGGTGACACGCGGTCTCCACCACCAATAAACAGACCAGCCATCATTGTGACACCCAAGGAGCCTGTCAAAAACAGGCAAGAAGCAATTGAAGCTCTTCGTAAAAGCGTATCTTTTAGAAGTACCGATTTCGCACCGGCCAAGGTGCAAGGTGTATCAAATAACAAGCTAAGGTTGGAGTTCAACAATGTAAAACAGCGGGACGACACCCTTCAGTTGCTGCAGGGCTCTGCGCATGTTAGTGCTGAGGCGGCCCGCCGACTGTGGCCTATGGTGATCTTGAAGGGTATTTCGGCGGATGTTCCTTCTGAGGATCTAATCACGGTAATTTTGGGTCAAAATCCAGTCATTGCGGAGCTCATGACCAGCGAGGAGGACCTGCGCCTGCGCTTCAAGCGTGGGAATCGGAACCCCAAACTGTATAACGCTGTGCTTCTTGCCAGCCCTATGGTATGGCGCAAGATTATGGAGCTGGAAAGAGTCCCCATTGATTATACCCAGGTACACGCGGAGGAGTTCTCTCCTTTCGTACAATGCTTCAGATGCTTACAGTTCGGGCATACTCAAACCAAGTGTTCTTCAGAGGTCAAGCCGTGCGCTCACTGCGCCAACACTGGACACCAGGCTTCGGACTGCCCTGAAAAGGACAGCCCCGGGTCAGGTAGATGTTTCAATTGTGTGAATCACAACAATAAGTTTAAGGCTAATACAGACACGAGACACAAGGCTACCTCCGCTTCTTGCCCACGTATTCGAGCTATGAAAGCGCGTATCATTGAACGTGTCGATTATGGCTCGTAACTCAAGGGTGTCACCTTCCAAATATAGCATCCTCACTTTCACTTATAGTTGTTTTGCAATTAGTTTATAATTAGTTATTTAAGACTTTCAGTTATTATTATTTAAATTTGTCATTGTAAATAGGATTGTAAATTAAGATTAGAATTCTGTTACAGCAACAACAGAAAATAGAATAGAAACCACTCTAATTCTAGCTCTAGCTCATATGCAACTTACTGTATAAAATTCCTTGTAAATATTCTGCTAACAGTGCAACATAGATTGCTTGTTTCTATAAGTGGGACTTAATATGGTCTCACTTATGGAAAACAAATTGTAAATAATGTGTTTCTGTACCTATTGTATCTTTACGTGTCTAATTTGCTTGTATAGTGTCTAAAGACTACCGAGATTCTTCTTATTGTATTATATTTGCCTTGTATATTGTATTACCTTTGTTCTTAAGTGAAACTCATCATCACTACTCACTAATGACTATTGTCATAAGTACTGTATAACTTGTTTGCAAATGGTCACATCAGAAATGTATCAAATCGCATTCTGATGTGGCCCAAGACTTAAAAATGCCTCAGGAGGCATGCATCAGATTGCAGTCTGCTGTAGCGGTCTTGCATTTTGCGATTAGGATGTATTGTATCAAAGTGATTATTTCTTATTGTATTGTATTTGCCTTGTTTATTGTATTTAAGTACTATATAATTTGTTTGCAAACGGTCACATCAGATATGTATCAAATCGCATTCTGATGTGGCCCAAGACTTAAAAATGCCTCAGGGGACATTGCCTGCTGTAGCGGTCTTGCGTTTTGCGGGCAAATAATCTATTGTACCAAAGTGATTATAATATATACTGTGTCAAAAGACAGAAATGTATCCAATCGCATTTCTGTAAAATATCCGTGTAAAAATTGAAAATGTAAATCAACAAAGTTTAAAAAAAAAAAAAAAAAAAAAACCTAACCTAACCTAACCTAACCTAACCTAACCTAACCTAACCTAACCTAACCTAACCTAACCTAACCTAACCTAACCTAACCTAACCTAACCTAACCTAACCTAACCTAACCTAACCTAACCTAACCTAACCTAACCTAACCTAACCTAACCTAACCTAACCTAACCTAACCTAACCTAACCTAACCTAACCTAACCTAACCTAACCTAACCTAACCTAACCTAACCTAACCTAACCTAACCTAACCTAACCTAACCTAACCTAACCTAACCTAACCTAACCTAACCTAACCTAACCTAACCTAACCTAACCTAACCTAACCTAACCTAACCTAACCTAACCTAACCTAACCTAACCTAACCTAACCTAACCTAACCTAACCTAACCTAACCTAACCTAACCTAACCTAACCTAACCTAACCTAACCTAACCAGTCTCCCTCCGACCGCGGGCGCGTGCGGAAGCAATTCTGCTTTCTGTCAACTTGTCGTCCAATTCTGGACGACCGCGCTTCGTGTCGCCGTTCTGGCAACTTGTCGTCGACTTGTTGACCATCGGTGGTCCAATTGTCGTCAGGTGGTTGCTGGCAACTGTCGTCAACTTTTGGACGGCTTGTCGTCAACTTTTGGACGACTTTTCGTCAACACCATCGCCACGTCGTTCGAGCCACATTCACAACTCTGGCTTCTTCGGAGACTCCAACAACCTCGGCGACTTCTACAACCTTGGCGATGGGCTGCGGTGACTACAGCAGGCTGCGGGAGCCCCCACTTGGCTGTTGGCGGGCTGCATGTGGGCGACAGTGGACTGCGATGGCTGCGGCGGTCTGCGGGCGCCCCCATTGGGCGGCTTGCGGGCTGCGTGCGGGCGACGGTGGGCTGCGGTGGCCGCAGCAGGCTGCGGACGCCCCCATTTGGCTGCTTGCGGGCTGCGTGCGGGTTCCATGCATGCAGGCATAAACAGTGACAAAGTGACTTGGTGATATCCTCAAGTTTAATAAATGCAAACCATAATTTCTTCTATGTGACCCAAAATTCGTTAACTCACCTACTCCATCATCATTTTGTGCTACCAAAATCATCAAGACTCTCAAGCTCAGCAAATCATCATTTCCCCGTGCGACTCAAACTATCTAACTGGAAACCATCATCTTTTCTTTTCGTGCGACTCTAACTTCTGTGACTCAGACTATGTGCTAAAAGTGACTATACGTGATTGTTTTTCTATGTGCCTTGTATAACTATGTGTTTGTTTTTCCAATGTGTCTTGTATATCAATGTGTGCAGTGTAAGCTGTGTCGTGCCATTGTGGTCGTACAGTCCCACTGCACATAGTGTTTTCCTATGTGTCTTGTGTAACTATGTGTTTGTTTTTCCAATGTGTCTTGTATATCAATGTGTGCAGTGTAAGCTGTGTCGTGCCATTGTGGTCGTACAGTCCCACTGCACATAGTGTTTTCCTATGTGTCTTGTGTAACTATGTGTTTGTTTTTCCAATGTGTCTTGTATATCAATGTGTGCAGTGTAAGCTGTGTCGTGCCATTGCGGTCGTGCAGTCCCACTGCACATAGTGTTTTCCTATGTGTCTTGTATAACTATGTGTTTGTTTTTCCAATGTGTCTTGTATATCAATGTGTGCAGTGTAAGCTGTGTCGTGCCATTGCGGTCGTACAGTCCCACTGCACATAGTGTTTTCCTATGTGTCTTATATAACTATGTGTTTGTTTTTCCAATGTGTCTTGTATATCAATGTGTGCAGTGTAAGCTGTGTCGTGCCATTGCGGTCGTACAGTCCCACTGCACATAGTGTTTTCCTATGTGTCTTGTATAACTATGTGTTTTTGTTTCTCCAAAGTGTCTTTTATATCAATGTGTACAGCGTAAGCTGTGTCGTGCCATTGCGGTCGTACAGTATCGCTGTACATAGCATAACTAGTATATGCAGTGCAAGTTACTAGTGCCAATGCGGTCGTTTTCTTGCACTGTACGTTTATCACTACTAATTGTTTTGTATATCAAATGTGAATTGCTGAATAATTTTACTAAGTGCTAAATCTTCAACTAATGTGTCTTATATAACTTGTAATTTATATCAAACGTGAACTATTGAGCCATTTAGCAATTAATTAAGTGCCTTTATATACCTATTGTAACTCAGACTGTCTAAAGTGTATCACATGTCTGCAAAGGGTCACATCAGAGTTGTATCAAATAGCATTCTGATGTGGCCCTAGACATAAAAATGCTTCAGGAGACATGCACTAGACTGCAGTCTTCTGTAGCGGTCTTACGTTTTGCGTTTTGCGGGCAAAACTTATTGTAATTTAGTGATTATATTGTATACTGTGAATCAATAAATAACTTTAAAAAAAAAAAAAAAACCTAACCTAACCTAACCTAACCTAACCTAACCTAACCTAACCTAACCTAACCTAACCTAACCTAACCTAACCTAACCTAACCTAACCTAACCTAACCTAACCTAACCTAACCTAACCTAACCTAACCTAACCTAACCTGAGCAAACCTAACCTGAGCAAACCTAACCTGAGCAAACCTAACCTGAGCAAACCTAACCTGAGCAAACCTAACCTGAGCAAACCTAACCTGAGCAAACCTAACCTGAGCAAACCTAACCTGAGCAAACCTAACCTGAGCAAACCTAACCTGAGCAAACCTAACCTGAGCAAACCTAACCTGAGCAAACCTAACCTGAGCAAACCTAACCTGAGCAAACCTAACCTGAGCAAACCTAACCTGAGCAAACCTAACCTGAGCAAACCTAACCTGAGCAAACCTAACCTGAGCAAACCTAACCTGAGCAAACCTAACCTGAGCAAACCTAACCTGAGCAAACCTAACCTGAGCAAACCTAACCTGAGCAAACCTAACCTGAGCAAACCTAACCTGAGCAAACCTAACCTGAGCAAACCTAACCTGAGCAAACCTAACCTGAGCAAACCTAACCTGAGCAAACCTAACCTGAGCAAACCTAACCTGAGCAAACCTAACCTGAGCAAACCTAACCTGAGCAAACCTAACCTGAGCAAACCTAACCTGAGCAAACCTAACCTGAGCAAACCTAACCTGAGCAAACCTAACCTGAGCAAACCTAACCTGAGCAAACCTAACCTGAGCAAACCTAACCTGAGCAAACCTAACCTGAGCAAACCTAACCTGAGCAAACCTAACCTGAGCAAACCTAACCTGAGCAAACCTAACCTGAGCAAACCTAACCTGAGCAAACCTAACCTGAGCAAACCTAACCTGAGCAAACCTAACCTGAGCAAACCTAACCTGAGCAAACCTAACCTGAGCAAACCTAACCTGAGCAAACCTAACCTGAGCAAACCTAACCTGAGCAAACCTAACCTGAGCAAACCTAACCTGAGCAAACCTAACCTGAGCAAACCTAACCTGAGCAAACCTAACCTGAGCAAACCTAAACCTTGCTCTTCAGTTGGAAAAATTGGAAAACTGTGATGTAATTAAATCTGAAGTTTTGTCTGCCTTTTAGCGTTGATGGGGTCTGAGCATAGGGGTATTCCAAATGATTTGCGAAATCATTTTCAAGTGGAATCGGACTTTGAACCTGTGCTGTCGAATCTCGGGACTGAGGCGCTCATGGTCGATCAGAAAACTATGTTTTCAGTAAAGTAGTTCGCTGCTATAATTATTGAAGAGATTATAATTAGGAAAGGTGACACGATAGGCCTCAGTAACGAGCATCTTCAGCATGCAGGAGTTCACTTGACCCGTGTATTGCCAACTTCACTTTGGCACTACTGTTCAATAGTTAAAAAAAAAAAAAAAAAAAAAAAAAAAAAAAACATCGGTCACCTAAGTCGGGGAGATGTCAGATGAATTATGACCACGCAGCCTGCTATGTCGACAATACATTTGTGTTAATAACATCAGTTATGCAGACGACATGGTGTTGCTCTGCCCTTCGATCAGTGCTCTTAGGAAATTGTTGTGCTGTTGTGAAGGACATGTAAAGTCACATGGGTTGTGATACAATTCCAAGAAAGTGAAGTTGCTGCCTGAGTATGTGCCTCCTATTGTACTAAATGATGTACTCGTATGTTTCAATAGACTAACTGCTTTAAGTATCCATAGGCTACATACGACATATTTTGACGGATGATTGGAAAGTGTCATGAAATTGAAAGGAAACGCAGGGCATTGTTGGTGAGACGCTACATGCTGGCTCGTAGGTTTGCTCGATGCTCGACCGAGGTAAAAGTTACGTTTTTAAAGCGTAATCCTTTTACTCTAGCAACCTTTGGGTAAAGTATACGCAACGAGCCTACAATGCTTTGCGTGTCCAATATAACAACCCCTTCAGGAAGCTGTTGGGGTCCCACGCTTCTGAAGCGCGTCGACCATGTTCGCAGAAATGCGTACCGATGGCTTCCACGCCAAAATGCGGCCTCTCTGTTGGGCAGGACGCGGGGGAGCACCAATACCATTCTGATGGCTATTGTTGATAAATTTGACTGTCTCATTCTGGCTCACAGGCTGACTGGTGGGTACTATATTTATACAAGGTGTTACAAAAATACAAATAAACCTTTAAGGGGGTGGTGTAGACCATCAAACTGAACAACTTTCACTATGGGACCAATATCGAAATCGCGAAAAAAAAAATTGATGTTCTATACTCTACAAATCGACTAGAGCTAAAATATGTATGGGATTTCAAATTATTTTTTTCGCGATTTCGATGTTGGTTCCATTGAGAAAGTTGTTCAGTTTGACGGTCTAAACAACCCCCTTAAGAGTTTTAAAAATTTATTCTTACTTATGAAACACCCTGTATAGTAGTAATAATTGACATCGTTTTTATGTAATTTTATTCTGAATTATTCTATTTCATGTTAATATAATAATTATATTGGATAATTTATAATATTGTTAATGTAATTGTATTAATTTTTGACATGTACCTAAATTCTTTAACTTATACGGGTGAATTACCTTATACGGGTAACTTATACGGGTGAGTTACGGGTGTGGAAACTTTTAGTTGGCAATTTTGTTTTGGTTATGTTGATACCCTATCCTGTAATTAGTCCGTAAGTTTTCCTAAAATGAATAAAATAAAATAAAATAAATAAAAATAAAGAATGTCTGAAATAAACAATTTTTATTTTATTTATTAAAAAACTGTGAGAATTTTTATTCATTTGGACCTTGTATAATGCATCACGTCTGGCTTGTACCAACAAGTATTTAAGCAAAAACGTATTTAGTGATCGCTCCGTCTCTCACACTGCTCATACTATTGAAAGTTAGAACACGTTTAAAGCTTAAATACTTTTTGGTGCAAGCCAGCCTAAGTATACATATGCGGTGTGTATCCACGCCAAATTCCCACTGTATGGCTGCAGTACTTACTCGAAGGATTTGAAAAATAAGAAACAACGTGACTTTTAAAAGTAATTGTTTATTTTCTTATAATTATGAGGAAGTCATGTGGACAGGTTCAAAACGGGTTCAAAGCTTACTCTGCGTACAAATCACCGGCGAGCGAGGTCCCACCAAAATATGTACGAGTACATACTGTGGTCACGCCCGTCGTAAAGGCAGGTTTAGACAAAGACAATTTTGCGGCGTCTATTTTCCGCATCAGCGAGCGCTAGCACGAAAAAAAGCACGGCACCCGGTCGTTTATCCGGTGCTAGTTTATAAGCGCCAGTGTTTCGTGCAGTTGTAAGGTTTTCTCTTAGATATAGTACATTATGTTATATGTCTAGATTGAGCATCAGCTTCTCTATTGTATAAAACAAAACGTGTCCATTGTTGCCAACTACTACCTTAGGGCTGTAGCTAAGTAGTTCACGAAAAGTTGCTAGATTGCCAATTTTCTTTCGCATATAAGTTGCTAGAAGTACCTAGCTAAATATAAAAATGGATTAAAACAATGCTAATAATTTGAAATTTCTTAAACATCTCAAAATAATATTGGTTATTATCATGTAATAGCCATGTTTTTGCTGATTCTATTCAATTAAAGGTTGAATACGATACGTACATTACGTATCGCACGAATAAACGGATGTAAAGACAAAATGAAAGTGTTTCCAACTGGTTCCATAACAAACAAATAAGTAAGAACGAGAGTGAAACATTCAACTCGAGGGAGTAAAAGTACACGAAAATCATAATTATTTTTCGCTGTATTTTAGTTCATTTTTATGGCTCCGGCTTAAAAAACCTCTCAATCTCAATAGTTGCTAGAAAAAGTAGCTAGAAAAATTACCTACAAGCTTTACAAATTAGTAGCTGCCAGACATCTTACAACTGCTAGATCTAGCTATAAAGTTACCAAGTTGGCATCACTGAACTGGCCAACTTTCTTAGGTTGGTGTGCTTGAGGCGTCATACAACTTATCTCTGTGGGCGTGTATATGGATAGGGTTTAGCAGCCAGGGTTGGCTGCAATTTTTTTCGACGCGTTCGTAGCTTCGACTGTACCTATATCTTGACATAATATAACTTTTCAAACGGTCTTCTTGTAAATCCCGTGTCAGCGATTGGCGCGACTTCTTTACACGAGTCTAAAAATTGACGCAGGGGATGCGGGAGACGCGAGCGGAAGTCACTGGCGCCAAAAAATAGACTATAGTGGTATAGAGATACTCGTATTGCTCTATTCCGGGCTAGCGCTAGCTGTGGCTACACACTGGCGCGGAAAGTGTTTATACGGTGCTTTTTTCCTTGCTAATGCTGGTGCTTGAAAATTAATGTTTTATTTTTTGTAATATTTTATATTATTCGGGATGCTAACAGCCTCTTTTACAAAATAATGTACTTAAAATAACAGACTTTCAGCCATTTAAAAGCATCCACATATAGATTTTATACATATAACAATCAAATTACGTTTCTATGCCCCACTTGCGCCAATCTGGGTTAGCAATAAACTCTAGGTTAAGTTGGTAACCCATGATTTTTTGTATAGAAAAACAACTGAAAGAGCTATTTTATCCGGAGTTAATTGCGTACCCGTGGTTGGCGCAAGTGGGGCTTAAAATGGTATTCAGAGTAGAAACTATTAGGTATCGATAGTCTTATCAACTAACAACTTTTTGGTGAGTCGAGTTTAAGTCGAGTCAAGTTTGGTAACGCCGCAAAATTGTCATCATTTAGACCTGCCTTTATGCGATCATTATTTACTTCATTAATTATGATTTTGCGTTTATAACGAGACGCCGTCAAACTTAAATGGCTTTATAAATCGGAAAAGGACAAAGTTTTAATTTTAGTAGATTTATAACAGGTATGTTCTTCAATAATGGAAATATCCCTCACGTTTCGTACTTAACTTATTAAGTATTTTATTAGAGATCCATCGTCTTACAACTACATAATTTCGATCTTTAATTCCTCCTAGGATCATTATATTTATTTATTTACAGGAAGTTCGTCAATGCTTTCAACGGCGTTCGACACTTCAATAATTTTTATTTAAATCTATGAATGGATCGGGATAGACTCGATCGTAACTCAAATATTAACAAAGATTATAAAATTTCACAGTTCAACAGATTCGTTAATATCGACCGGACACTATGTACAGACAGACAGACTATATACACATTACACATCTCACACCGTCGCGCGGCGGCGGCGCGGTCGCTTTCTAAACATTGTCTTAGTTTTATACGAATGTCATTTATTATTAATCACGATAACACAAATCAAGTTATGCTTATGACTATGGATCGTTTGTCACAGGCCGGGCTCACACGGGCCGGGGCCGGGGCTCACTCGCACGGTGCCGGCTCACTCACACTAGCGGCGGCAGCGCGAGTGCGAGCGCGAGCGCGGCGAGCACCAGCACGTGCGCGCGTGACGTCAGCGCGACGTCTCTGTTGCGGCTCAACGTCGCCGCCATCTTGTCACCTGCGAAATTTAAATAACATGAAACGATAGGTTTTTATTTTCACGGGCTGTCTGCTACGAATTACATCCTATCCTTGGCTAGGCATCAGGGATACGAAACTCTGCAGATTGAGTCTGGAAGAGGACGAAACCCTCATTTTCATTCTTTGTGAATGTGGCCCACTGATGCACAAACGATATACCCACTCGGGTAAACGTTCTGTTCATCTGAGTGCTACAACACACGAGTGAGACAACTTTTCACTGCTAAGGAAATCCTACAATTAGGAAGTGGGTATTAGCAGTGAACTATAATTATAGAGTGGAGATCACAAAAGATCTACACAAGGTCGAGGCGTTACTGGTCTGCGGAAGACTAGAAAAGCCGCTGTGCACTAAATAATAATCCTTGGCTGTCTCAATGTCATACGCAACACAATATACCACTAGTTTTTAATTACTAACAAATTTTTAAAAGTGTATTTAGACAACGAACCTAAAAAACTTTCCTTAAGGCCCAATAGTAGGACTCGTGACACGTGAGTGATCTCACTTTTGTACATAAATTTATTTTTTTAAAACTACTAGGCCGTTCGCATGTTTGCGATTATACCCTTCGACGAGTGCTTCGGAGTGATTTAGGCCTGGAGCATTTCTCCACGTGTCAATCACGGCATTAAGTAGGGTCGTGTAGGTAGGTACAGATACAGACTGCCCTCGGCGACGTAGACGAGTATGTTCGCGGGCTCGGTGTTGGCGGCGCGGCACGTGTAGTTGCCGGAGTGGGTCACGGCGGCGCGCTGTATGGCGAGCGCGCTCTGCGTCTTGGGGCCGGGCTCCGTGTGCACGGTGACGCCGGCCGCCAAGTCGTAGTTGATCATGCGCGCGTTGTGGTACCAGAACACGTACTGCGGCGGCACCGGGCTCTGCAACCACGGACGTTAACGCATAGATAGATAGAGCGTTTATTTCATCAGAACGACACGGGACGAACGGTGACCGGCAAAGATAGATGAGCGACTCTGTGGAGTCCGTTTAAAGAGGTTCGTTCGAAACCAGATCAAAGATAAAAGACTAGATAAACGATCGACGCTCCAAAAATGGTAAATTCGAAAGTAACTTCTAACGAATGTCCGAAGATGTGAGTAGGTACCTTCTCGATGATGCACACGAGGTTGATGGTGGAGCCGACGTCGACGTGGTGCTCGTCGGCGCCCAGGATGAACGCCTCGGGCACCGCTATGTGCAGGTGCACGAGCCGCGAGAGCGTGCCCGATCCCGTCGACACCTGCATAACAACGAGCAGGACTCTTCTTAAAATGCTAACAGTTTGAATGATCAGACCATCAAACCAAACAAGTTTCTCTAATAGACAAAGTAGCGATAAAACACCAGTTGTTTATACTAATATTATAATAAAGAGATATATGGGGTTATTATGATTTTATTTGTTTGTATTGTGAATAGACTCCGAAACTACTAAACCGATCTGAATAATTCTTTCACCATTAGAATGCTACATTATCCGTAATGAAAATAGGTTAAAAAAAGCCAAGTGTGTGTCGGGAAGTTCGCCGCGGTCATCTAGTTCGATATAAAGCTCACACTCGGCCTAAATGTGTGGGAAAGCAGTTTTTTTCTCAATTTCATATTTAGTCAAATAGAGAAAGTTGTTCAGTTTGATAATCTCATCATCTTCAAAAACCGTCAGCAAATTATGACCCTAAACAAATTCGCTGAATTAGGAGCTAAGAAACACCTAAGAGTTAAGATATTGATGATAAATACGTTTTTTTGCGACCCTGCTCTCAATTGAAGTAGGATCGCTAATTGCAAACTTATATTTATAAGAAAGAGACGCTTGCACTCGGATAACCTGGCCTTAATATATCTTTTTTCACTATCCTTTACGAAATACATACCTGACATTCATAGGTGCCATTGTCTCGTTTCTGTACGTATTTGATCTGCAGGATCCAGTCGTCCGTGCCTTCACCGTGCAGCACCTGTCGGTCACAGTACAGAAGAGATGTTATCGTACCCTCAGATCTTCGGCAGACTATAGACTCAACTACCGATAAGCTAGTATACCGAGATCCGGCCGAAAAATTATGCACCTATTTGTTTTGGTGAACTAAATGAGAGTTCTTTTCTTTACCATGATGATTTTTGTAACAAAATCCACCTAGCTGTTTGGGAAGTAATTGAGGTGCCAACTGAATGACCGGAGACCGATGTAAAAAATGGGAAATACTATTGTTTCCAACTGACAATCTACCGTAAATCTAGGGTTGCCAGGTTCAAAGAAGTCATTTTTAAGCCTAGAGTTGCAAAGTTGCGGCAGACAGAGAGGTGGCAATCCTAGTTTTTTCAGTTCTTTAGATGGGTCTCCTTTAGATAGCACCTCATATGAACCCCCGTATAAACTTTCACTTAAATCAAACATCGTTCACCAGACAAATAGGTGCATAAATTAATGGTTATAGAATATAATCGAATATAATGGAATAGACTGGTTTATTTAAATGTTACCTGAAACCGCTCGTCGTTCGTGTACATGAACAGCCCCGAGCTGATGATGTGCCAGTCCCGCCGCCGCACCCACGAGATCTGCGAACATTCGAACGATTTCTTCAGTACCTGAGGGATCCTAAACGTCGATCACGTTCCGGAGGTCACAGGCGACTCCCGGATACTTTATACCGACGGGTTCGGACCGATAAGAAGAGTAAGCCTATTACGTATACTCAGCGAGTGCGAGTAAGAAAAGACTATACCACTGCTCGCCGTCAGCTTCCTCTCATACCTTCGAGATCGGGTCGAAATCTGTGAGGGGCAGGGAGAGTACGTACCGTACGCATTGAATAATTACGTATAGAACAGATAACGCGAACGAAATCAGTGCACCGCATCCGCAGTGCGGGGCGCGCACCGGGTGCGGGCGCGGAAGGAAGCGTTCGGAACGAGTACTAATGAAGTGGTGCGGGTCGTAGGTACCCCTCGCTCGCCGAGGTGCCGCACGGGGCAGTGCAGGAAGGCGGAGGCGCCGAGCTGCGCCAGCACGTCGTCCTGCGTGTTGTTGAGCTCGGGCTCGCGGCGCAGCGCGTCGAGCGCTCCGCTCCACAGCTCGCGCCACGCCGGCGCCGCGTCCAGCTCCGCCGCCGCAGCCGCAGCCTCCTCCGCCGCGGGACCCTCCACCACCGTGATGTCGGGGCCCCTGTGCGGGTGCGGGTCCAGCTCTGCAACATAATACTGCTGTGATACGCTTATATGGGCCTACGGTTGAACCCTGGGGTACGCCGAATTTGACGATTATGACAATAAAGAGATGAATCGATCGCTTCGCCTCGATTTCAAACGCCAAAGCAGCTTTTAAAGGTTCACCGAATCGACAGATTTTTTTTTCTTTTTATCTTTAACTATTCCTTAATTTTTAAAATGCTGTTTCTTTCTCGGCCCTGCAGCTTTCAAAAGTAAAGTCCTATGACAAAAGTATGTTTATTTGTTTTGTAGGAAACTTTGTCAGGTTTAATTTGTAGTCACAAAACTTTTCGATACGTCTTATAGATTGCAAAAAAACCCAAAAACTGGACCTTCTTTGTGCCCCCCAAACTCGGACTTAAATCAGAGGGATGAGGACTTTGAGTATATTTGTCTCCTAACCAGTCTAAACAAAGTTCCATAGTCGAACTTCCTGCTTTCGACCTTTCCATCTGCATCCCCCTTTTGACATCCATGTCTCAAACTAAGTCTAACATTTTGTTTAAATGTAATTAATTTACAGACCAGCTTTCTTTACGGTTATACAGAGTGTTACAAAATACCCTAGTAATACTTAAATAAGTACTTCAGACCATCAAACTCAACAATTTTTACCATAAGGCCAACATCTAAACAGCAAAAAAAAATTTACTGTACCATATATATTTATTTCAGTAAAGTAACAGCTGATACATTTTTCGTGATTTAAAAGTTGGCTCCTCAGTTCAATGGTCTGAAGAACCCCCATAAGTTTTACTAGGGTGTTTTGTTACATCCTATCATCATCATCATCTCAGCCGATGGACGTCCACCGCTGGACACAGGCCTCCCCCATGGATCGCCATACCGCCTTCATCAGGTCGTCGGCCCACCGCGTGGGGGCCTACACACGCTGCGCTTTCCGGGTTACAACCTATACATATCTATTATTAGAGTGTGTGACGTTATAGACTACGTACGTGAGGGCAGCGGCAGCGCGGCTCGCACGCGCGGCGCGGCGGCGGCGGCGAGCAGCGCGGCGAGCAGCGCGGCGAGCGCGAGGAGTGTGGGCCGTGCGGCCGCCATGCGCCCGCGCCGCGCCGCCTCTGCGCCGGCCACCGCCCGCCGGGGCCGGGGCCGGGACCCGCTAGTTAACGCACACCCTGTAATACCAAAAAATAACCCTAAAAACATTGAATAATTATGTATAGAACAGGCATCACGAACAAAATGAGGGCACCACGATCAGCAGTGCGGGGCGCGGCGCGGAGCCCCATCGTGCGGCGAGCGACTGGCACATGCTGAGTGAGTTGGAACCGATTAGTCTAAACGAGTGTTACATAAAATGTTGTCTGGGTGTCGCCTCTAGTAGCTAAACCTTTTGTGACGCGCCAAAGCAATATGACTTAAATGACAAGTCACAAGTATTAGCCGATCAGATGAAGGAGTACCCTGAGGCCGCAGTCTATTTGTGTTATTACTGCAACACATGCACAGTATTGGAGACGCTTACTTTAAGGTGTATTATTATTGTGTCTTGTATTTTTGGTGTCTTACAAATAAATAAGTAATTCAAATTATTTGAAGTTTGATGGAAATTTTGCATAAAATGACCTATGAGTCAAAACCACTATCAAACGGTCCCCAGTAAAATGAAATCAGGGTGGACCTAGAAGAAGGTGGATGGACGAAATCGACAGCTTTTTAACCCCCGACGCATAAACAGGGGTGTTAAAAGTTTCTATCACCTATTATTTTTGATGTAAGCAAATGTATGTTTTACTTCTTTACTCTCTTTAAGATATTTTAGGTTAATTAATGTGTCGGGGACCGCAAGTGATTGTAAAAAATCAATAGTCATTTTCATAGCGGTCCCCTATGCATTAATTCACCTAAAATATCTTAAAGAGAGAAAAGAAGTAAAACCACCACCACCACTAGTTTTTGACATTTTGCATTATTATATGAATTGAATTTTGATATACTAACTTAGTGAGTAAGCAATACTAACAATGTGGTGTGGTGGTGTGGTGTTTGTGGTGGCGGCTGAACGATCCCCCACGCGGTGTGGTAGGCTCCGCAAGGAGCCGCCTGGCTCGCGACCACCCTCCTGCCGGAGTCTGGCGCCAAGCAGCTTGCTGCGTTCCGTCAGTGTGCAGGAGTGCCAGTGCACTTCTGGGTAAGCTCGCTACATCTTCGGCCCCATCTTTGTCCTGAGGACTAGATTGGGGTCAAGAGCAAACCCATCAATAATAAAAAAAAAAAAAAAAAAAAAAAAAATTAATTGTAACTTGTGACATACCTACAATATGGAATTTATGTTCTGAAATAAATAATTTGATTGATTGATTGAAAACATACATTTGCTTACATCAAAAATAATAGGGGACCGCATTATTTTTTACTTTTTAAATGATCGATTTTTTTTAAGAATTGGCCTATTAAAGTGCAAAACCAGGACGCATAGAGAGAAAGGAAGGAGGCCCTTGTCCAAAAATGGGGCAACAACCGCCGATGTAATAATAGTCAAAGAGAATGTAACTCACTGCGTTACAAAGAGTCGGGACTTCCATATTAAAAACTGGTCGTGGCCGATGTCCAGAATGTTTGAAACGGATTAATTGAAGTTCTAGACAAACGCTTTTCCTCCTATTCGAGATTCTACACAATATGGATTCCGCACAATTGACATTGAACATATTCTCTATTCCACGCAGTCAAATCAAGTCAGTCAGTCAGTCTTCCGTGTACTGACGCTCAAATGAATTTAATGGCGTCAGTAGTGCACGTTTCATGTAACATTTTTTTTTTTTAGTCGCTCGAGTCTGAAATAGTAATCAAGCTTTAGAACAGTTGGACCTCAGTCCCGAATATTACAACGGTCTGTGGAAGTTCTTCTCTTTTCCTCCTCTTACAAAATTGTTAAGGTTAGAAAGAAAGAAAAGACATTCGACACACATTTATGTATAATATTCCACAGGTTGTTCGACTCAACACATCATCATCTTATTTATGAGAGACGCTCTTGTCGGTGGAGGATTCGATCCTATCTTGAGTTCTTGATACGACACGACATCAACCATTTTCTTCACTTGGGCTAGATAACTCTGTCTGGGTCTTCCTCTGCCTCTCTTCCCTCCCATTTTTAAAGGAATTGTCGTTTCGTATAGAGTGTCAGATCATTTTTCCTCTCCGGTTTTGAATTGTTTTTTGAATGTTTCTTTTCTATAACCTCTTCATTTGTTATTCGTTCTGTCCAACTTATTCCGTCCATTCTCCTCCAAAACAGATCCTTATAAACATTAAAAAAGATAATAAATAACACACACCAGTAGCTACAATATAATAGTGTAATGTGACGTGCTCACAGACGGAGGAAGGACATTAGTGTCTTGGAAAGGTTTAGAAGGGCGACGTGAAAGGGTTACCCCCGCGCCTTACCAGCAGGGGGAGGGGGGGGGGGGGGCGTACTGGTGTGATTGATCACCGCTCACTCGCGCACAGAGATTGATGCGTTTTTTACGAGTTCCTCCGTGCACCTGGCTATGTGTGTGTGCGTATGAAAGAGCGTCGTTGTGCGGCGATTACCTGGGATTCGTCTGACGTCACAACGGAGCAGGTCGTCCACTTGAACGACCTTTTCGTTTTAGTTATCAATTTTTAATGCTTCTTTATAAAGATAAACTTTCCGGTAGACTAGTTGAATTGTATTTTTATTTCGTGGAAGATCGTTCGAAGTTTTATTATGGAACATAGTTTTTTGTTTAGATTGTTGCAGACGTATTAAATAATGTAGGTACTATATCTTTATACAGAGTGTTAAGAAATCTTAAATATGAGACATACTTTTTAGGGTTCCGAACCTCAAAGAGGAAAAACGGAACCCTTATAAGATCACTCTCGTGTCCGTCCGTCCGTCTGTCACAGCCACTTTTCTCAGCAACTATAGAAGCTAGCGACTTGAAATTCGGCATAGTGGTCAATCATGCTAACCCAAACGTAAAGCGAGACTAAAAATTTAGAAAATAATTTTTTCATCAAAGATCATTAATCAATCTTCAGAAATTAATTAATTAAGTGAATAACTTTTGCATGTCATGCTCATGGCAAAACATGGTGTACAATGGTCTACCTTCATAATTACCGTGTTTCCGCAAATAAATAATGTCATTTCATAAAACTGAATAACTTTTTCTATGGGGGCAATTTCATTCACGCGACAAAATGGCGGCGTCAATGGCTACTCGCCGAAATGTATGGAGTAAGTAAGTAATTAAGTTATAGCCTGTAGAATCCCACTGCAGGGCAAAGGCCTCCTCTCACGAATAAGGGTGAGAGGGAGTGGGCCATACTCCACCTCGCGGGCCCAGTGCGTGTTGGTGGAGGCAAGGTAGTGGTCAACTTGCAACTTAGAGAATCTCTGACGGAACTATCCGAGACCAACTGCTTAACGTGTCTTCCGAAGCACGGAAACGCTCGAGATGAAATAGTGGTATTTCAACGGTCACCCATCCAAAGACTGACCGGACCTGACGTTGCTTAACTTCGGTGATCGTTTCCAATACCGAAGCTCCATTACGCCAACGAGCGCTTGTATGGAGTAGCTGATATTATTTTTGCGATTTGTTATATTACGTCACAGTGCGGTAAGTTTAGACCCGCTTGCCCCACTCGATGAAGTCTACGTACCTACTTGATTTAGTATTAGGGTGTTTACCTCACAAAGGCTCTATTTTAAAGGGATTCCATTTGCGCTGAATTGTATCTAGTTGTTGAAATGAAGCAGTTAATATCACTGCTGGGCCTCTGGGATAGAGCGATTGATCGAGTCGAATGTACAATACTGTATGTTCTATACTATTTGCGCTATAAAAATATAAAGTAAAATTGTTTTTGTACACTTATCTTTTGTATTTTTTAAGTTAAAAATTATGTGAATGGGATTTTTTTGGATTATATCTCAAGTTAATAGGATATTTTACGAATTTGATTAAGAAAAAATGTCTTATGTAGCGTTTTTTAGTTTTATTAGTTATTTGACAGAGCATGAATATCGTAGATAGAGAAAGCATTAGATAGAATTACTTTTTTATCCTATTCACTCAAATAGAGATAGCAGAGATCAACGGCGAATTTGGACCTAATCATATTTACGAAGGCTTAAAGAGATTGAAAATTTCGTCACCTGGGTGGGCTCGTGGGCTCGGTAGCGACATTGGATAACGCAATTCCCCGGTTCTGAAGAGTGCGGGTTCAAGTCCCGCCCGAGACTTAATTTTTCAATCTTTAATTTGAAGCTTAAAGCCGTTTTGGTTGGTGATCACACTAATTTAAAAAAAAAAAAATTTTTTTTTTTGGGATTAAAATCCACATTTCTAAAAGAGAATTCAAAAGTGAATATTTCTAGTAAACTGGACTATTCTGTCAAAAAGCAGTAGCAAACCGCAACTGTGACATAGTTTTCATCGAATATGACATCCAAGATATTCTACAATTTAGACTGTCACAATCATTATTAATACTATGTTCAATCTCATTCAGATATAAACTCTATTGTTAATGAGTTTAAGTTTGTATTTAACAAACGGCGATGAGATTTCGTGGTTAGTCGAAGTACCTACTTTATAATATAACATTGTCTACAAAATATGTCTGACAAAGGCGTGTTGCTACGAAAAGCGCTACGAAAGCCTGCCAGCTACGAGCTACGAGCTACGAGCGCGGCTACGAGGCGAGCTACGAGGTGCTACGTAAACAATATGAAATGTTTGTTATAAAGTTGTGTCGAACAAAATATTGTAGATGTTTTAAACTTAACATTAACAAGTACAATGCGATACTCTCTGAATGCGACGAACTTGTTGTTTGTGGTGCGAAATATAGGACTGCACTTGTGAATTAATGAATGAAACGTAATAAATATTATGAGTGTATTACTTGTGTAAATACATTATTAAAAAAATATAATATTATATCATTATATAATATATCAGCGGTTCCCGAATTCTTTTGGCCACGGAACCCTTTTTGATACACAGTTTTTGGGTGGAACCCTAGCTCAAGTAAGAAGTAAACTAACTGTAACATTGTTTTTTTTACTTGAAATCACACGACCTAGTAGCACTTGGTCCAATACGCAGTTCGTCAATACGCATTTCGTCAACATACTGAGGCTTTTTGGCTTGGTGTTTGCGTTTTGTAAGTATAGTTTGACTGTAAAAGGACTTTTTAAGATACAATATTTATTTAGTTAGAATAGAACAAAAAGCAATTTACTTAACTTAGGTACCCATGTGATGAATGAAATCTTTTTATAGTGTTCCTTGAAATAACATTGAAGTCAGGTTTTATGCCTCACAATAGGATGCGGAGGTCTGGTGCAGCATAAAATAACATCGAACTCGGTATCAGCATAAAAAAACATTCGGCGGTAAATAACATCGAAATCTTGAATTTTCGCGGAACCCCTGATAGTCTCTAACGGAACTCCAGGGTTCCGCGGATCATTATTCGGGAACCGCTGATATATATGACCACGACTACATTTCCGGGGGGAAGGTAGTCAGAGATATTCTGAAAACTCAGAAAATGATATTTTCTCCGCTCCGGACGGAAAGCGTCAATTTTGGTCCCGCTGCGCTAAACGAAGTTGCCGCTTTCCACCTCCGTCGAGGAGAAAAATACCACCGAGTCCACAACCCAGAGAACGAAATCGAATCGAATCGATCTTTAATTTGATTTGAAATAGCACAACATGGCTGTAACATGTTTATAATCAAACAATTTGAAGTCAATTTTTTTTTTAAAAAGGATCCAGAAACTAATCTTTGTCCCTGTTGTTTGTCAGATTTTCGTTAAAATATAAAACTTCAAAGTTAAAGTGGCCCAAAGATATCCATACAAATATTAAACTAACGATTATATTATAATAACTACGAATAAGAGTATAATTATCCTCAAATATGAAAAGTTCGAATCCCTTTCCCAGTTAACTACGAGCTACTCCGTAGCCGCTACGCAGAAACTGCTACGCCGTAGCCCTACGCTTGTCCGTATACAATAACTGAAGGTCCACCAACAGTGAACATTGTCGTTATGGAGACTAATGTATAAGAAAGTGGCCGTCGCGCTGGCCTAGTACCCGCCGCCCGCTCGCCCCCTAATGTTACATGCATAATGTAACGTAGTGAAGTCTCCACCCACAATGATCGACTTTAAAAGAGCACCAAAACAAAACCCCAGTTATAAATATACAGTTTCAATGCTAGGATTAATTTAAGATTTGTATTGAAATATTTGAGGCACTGTAACTATACTATACCCACTACATTTTAACGAAAATCTCATAACATACGTGCATAGAAATTAGTTTCTAGATTGTTTCTGCAAAATTTCATTGACTTTAATTGGTTAGTATTGAAAATAATGAACCAGACCTCGTTTGTATGCAGCGCGCATTGGCGCTTTCGGAATAAACTTCTCTTAAGACGCTGTTATACCGTCGAGGCTGTTTTTGGAACACAAACGAAAGTGTTTTAAACTGTGTTTTAAAGTCTGAAATTAAATTATGTCTTATTTAAGGATCGGGCGGATGGGCGACTGTTCTCAATAACACGATTAGATTAAGTTTACTCGATAGAAAAAAATCCCAAAGTTACCCCTTTTTGTTATGTTTTTTTCAATACTATGATTAAACTGCTGATATTTAACTTTTTATTCTTGTACTTAACTAAATACATTATATATTTCTAGTGAACTCAGGAGAAGTTTTAACTTAGAAACTCCCATGAGCAAAGATATTGACGAAAAACACGTTTTTTTGCGATCCTGCTTTCAATTGGAGCGGGATGGCTAATTGTAAACTTATGCTTGCAAGAAAGAGACGCTTGCAGTGGAATAACCTAGCCTTAAGGGGCTACCTGCCGGTTTTGGGTAATTTTGTAACCATTTTATTCATTAACTATGGCACTTTTTGAGCTGAAATTTAAACTGAACCATCTACAGGATATGAGAAGTGATGTGGTTTTTCTAGAAATCGATTTTAATGAATAAAACCGAAGAAAAGGGACTCTAAAGTCACCCCTTTTTTTCCAGTTGTAACCATTTTACTCTTACATTTTTAATCGGAACAAAATGAAAATTTACTATATTGTTCACAATACAATTTAGAATGATGTGGTTTTTTTACTTTTTCGAAATTAATAAAAAATCATCGAATTTTTCAAAGAAAACAGCAAAATTCTGACCGGAGCCACGCGCTCTTTCTCATCGATTAGTATGGAGTGTGAGTGAGAGGAGAGTGGTCCACGGCTGATACGCCTTAAGCACCCCCTCACTAGGGAAGCATCAGTAGCGAGTTGCGGAGAGGTATGGAAACTCAATCTTGAGGTCCGGGTTCGAATCCGCACGGACCACACACATGCCATGTATCAATGAGTTTTTCTAACTTATATACGTAATACTGACTGCTCTCAAACGCTGAAGAATGACATCGTTAGGAAACCTGCATACGCTGAAGAAGTAATTCTTGTTATGTGAAGTCTACCAATTCGCATTGGGCACGCGTGGTGGACTAACGCCCATACACCCTCGGGAAGGCCTGTGCTCTGCAGTGGGACGTATATAGGCTATGATGACCCCCTCACTACGCACCGGATCGCAGAGGGAGAGGGGGGGGGGGAGTCGCTATTGCGTCGGAAATCTCCTCGTAGTGTAGTTACAAGACGAGTCGTGGTGTATAGAAATATTGCACTCACATAGGATAGCCAACATAATGAAGTGAAAAACTTAAATACTTGTTCAAATAAACCAGTATTTCCTGTCCACGTCTTTAAATCCACTTCCCTACTATCAAGAGGAGTCTCATGGTCCTTCGAACCGGATTGATTGAATTTAGGAATTGACGAAATACGGCATCTCTTTTGTATGCAAATAGCTGGTGACCTAGAAAGTTTTATCGGTATCTTTAAAATATTCCAAGAGTTTGATTGAAGAAGCGCTATATTGGTTCTAAAGCTAAACCAATACGAATCAAATTTAAGCGTTTCATAATTTAACCATTATTTGTCAAGAATTTAGCTGAAGCCGTGGTGGTCCAGTGGCGAGTAACCTTGCCTGCCGTGCAGGAGGCGATGGTTCGATCCCCGTCCAAGCCGACTCGTACCAATGAGTTTTTCGGAATTTATGTACGATTTGTTACACCACTGGCTTTTCGGTGAAGGAAAACATCGTGAGGAAACCTGCATTCTTCAATTTCGAGGCGTGTATTGTACCCTCTGTCCATTATAAGTGGCGACGGGCTCACCCCCCGTCACACTGGACAGAGTTTCGGTACTACTGGTGAAACGTGGATGTTCTGAGGTTTCAGAATATCTCTGACTACCCCCTCGGGGAATATAGTCGTGAGCATAATTTAGCTGATATCTGTGAATCAATAGGGACCTTTCAAGATGACTTGCCAAGATATTAAATTGTTTGTCGCCGATAAAGCTAAACCGAGTTTCCTGAGTTTACAAACAACAACAGAGGACAAGCAGTGATCATAACTAACACAAACACACATAACTCTGTAATACACTATTATGCAACTGTAAGAGAAGTGTGTCTGTACATTAAGATATGGTGTTTAGGTGTCCTTGGTTCCAAATCACAAATTTTTGGTTTTTTTGTCTGTCTGCTTGTTTATTCGAGTATCACGCAAAAACTACTAAACCGATTTCGATGAAACTTTTTGTTTTAAAGCTTACAATTTGACTTAAAAACTGTGCGGACAAAGTTGCTGATAAAATTTAGTTTATTTATAAAGTGGTTATTAAAAGAATCAGTAATGATTGATATTTACTTTAGTGTTATTTTGTGTTCTTCTTTCTTCTTCTTAAGAAGATTGTTTTTGATTTGTATTATAGTTAAATCATAAACATAATAGATACCTCTCTTTCTTATACTGTGGTTTAGTTCTACTGATGTACCTAAGCCGCAAGTTCTTTAAATGAAATAAAATTACTATTCTATCCTATACTAATATAAGTCCTCCAATCAGCATCGGGCGCGTGTTCGTTTTGTTTTTTGTATGAATACAACTGGAATAGTGAGTGTGAGTGATAAAAAACCGGCCAAGTGCGAGTCAGATTTGCACACGAAGAGTTCTGTATCAATAAACAATTAAAAACAATGTTTTCTCCTCGATCTTTAGCGTGAGCGAGATCCGACACTCTCTTCGTCGGTTTTTATTATTTGTTGTTTTACTTTCAAGTATATCCTATAATCACAATAATGTTGACGCTTATTCACTATATGCATACTCTACCGTTTTTAAGATAGAGTTAAAAAAAAACTTGAAACGAACATGTTTTTTTTTTCATGGGAACTCCTCTTAATGCTACCTTTTTTTATTATTTAATAGCAAATTCTAATATTTAAAATACTATTGATTATAAACGTGTTACAACCATGTTGTGCTATTTATTTCACAATATATTCTGTTAAAATTTCAACCATCTAGCTATTAAGGTTCAAAAGATACAGCCCTGTATAGGTAAGACAGACGGACGGACAGCGTACGCTACAGAAAAGGCACCCTTTGGGCAGAGAACCCTAAAAACTACAACAGAATAATGAAGAGGTTTTTATTCGCAGACTCGAATCTATTTCTAGGAGACGAGGTCCCTGAGAGAGAGCTTGTGATCGGAATCACAAACGAATGCAAACGTTCATTTAGAATTTGAGAAAATTTGCACGCCGCCATGTGTGGTAGAATATGTCTTGCTTCATACTATATATTTAAGACCTTAATGTACCATATTCTGGCAAATAAATGAGTTCTTTCTTTCTTTCTCTTTCTTTGATCACAAACGTTTGAGCAGTTCTTCGGCATCGCATCTGAATGATCCATAACTTGATTATTACTTCGCTTATAAAAAGAACGTCAATACAAAGTTCTTAATTATAAAACGTGATTATCTCAAGGTATTCCTGTAATTCCTTATGGTAATTGGTTGTGTAATTAAGCGTTTTAGATTTTGGCATAAATTATAAAAGGAGTAAATTTAAATGCGTTAAATACTTAAGGGATAGCTTCAGACCATCAAACTGAACAACTTTAACACCTTTTACTAAGGGAACAATATCCAAGAAAGATTTGGTTTGTCCATAGAAAATGTGTGGTAGTTGTAGCAAAGCTTTCTCTTTCTTCCACTCAATACGGATTAGGATCGTAGTCATAGTTATAGTCATAGTCATAATAGTTTATTGTTTCATGTGGTTACATAAGGTGGACAAATATAAAAATAGAGCGCACATGAACCCTGTAAGGGCACTGCAAACTAAATGTAGTTGTGACTTATTCATTATTAACTTAAGGGGCCATAGGTCCCGACGAATATTTTCTATGAGAAACGCGATTGCCGAGCGCTCCGAAAAGTGTGTCCTTGAGCCGTATTTTCGATTAAAAACAACTAACCAAAGTACTTTTTCTAGATTTTATTTATGATTGCACTATTTAAACTAATGGTGAATATGTGAGTATAAATACCAACAATCGGAAACTATTTTAAGTTCTTCTAAACCGAGAAAAATGTTTAAAAATGCATGAAAATACGTCATCTTTGTGACGATTTTCTATCGAGTGAAGTAATTCCAATCGTGTATTCAGTTGATGATTTCACTAGATGAACTATCCAAAAATACTGAGGTATGACTTTAGTTTCGGTAAATGGTATAAATCTAGTCGTAAAATGAAAAATAAAAGATGCCTCCGAGGTATTTCCACCTACTATTACGTCATATTTATCTCATCTAATCCATTATTTATTCATTACATTTTTTTTCCATTGTTTATTTCGTAATTTTATGTATGTACTTATATCTTTTATTTTGGATCTTAAATTATAGGTCGGTGTCTAAACTAAGTAGGTAGTGTGTTTATATGCCTTTACTATGCCTTTCTTCTTCTCCCTGCCCTCATCCCATCACTTGGAGTCGGCGCAATATGTAGTCTTCCTCCATTCATCTCTTTTAGCCGTCATATTAACTATGCCTTTATGGTATGTAAATTATGCATTAGTACAAAAGAAAATCATAAGCAACTTACAAAAAGAAGTGACATCCCACCAAAAAACATTTTCAAGTAAAATGTTGCCGAGACGAGCCCATCTGGCTCGCAGTGTCAAAAAATTATCAGATCTCATGTAGAGTCTAGCTTCTAACTCTACAATCCCTAAATTCACAAACTCTACACCTTAGTTTAAATGGGCTTTGCCAGAAGAACTATTGTATAACAGAAAAGTATTGAACAGTGAATACATTTTTTATCTTAAGTCCACGTAAATGTAGCGAAATGAGCAAGCCACATAGTTTGACTAAGGTGTAGAGTTTGTGAAGTTGGGGATTGTAGAGTTAGGGCGTGTAGAGTCAGAAGCTCGGCTCTACATGAGATCTGATAACTTTTCGACAGTGCGAGTCATACGGTCTCGTCTTCGCAACATTTCATATGAAAATGTTTTTGGTGGGATATTTAAGACGTGGTGGTCCAGTGGCGAGTAACCTTGCATGCCGTGCAGGAGGCGATTGTTCGATCCCCGTCCAGGTCGACTCGTACTAATTTTAGTACGAGTTTTTCGAAATTTATGTACGATTTGTAAAACCACTGGCTTTTCGGTGAAGGGAAACATCGTGAGGAAACCTGAATGCTTCAATTTTGAGGCATGTATTGTACACACTGTCCATTATATTTGGCTACGGGCTCACTCCCCGTCACACTGGACAGAGTTTCGGTACAACTGGTGAAACGTGGATGTTCTGAGGTTTCAGAACTACCCCCTCGAAGAATATAGTCGTGAGCTTATGCTATATATTCAGAATATCACTGATTACCCCCTGTCATATTCCTGAGCACATTATTAAGCTAAGAAGCTATTAGTTCAGTAAAACTTTTAATTTACGGCTAATAATGGACCTAGTTGACTTAATTTGGCTCATTATCAACATGAAGTATTAATTACTGATCGAAGTACAGGGTGATATTAATAAACTTTCAGATGTGGTGGTTCTGGCCACCCTTAAGTAGGTGGTTTAGAAAATTACTGTATGGTCGGAACTAATTTAAAAGATTTGTACCTAAAGGTTGCGAATGGGCCCCTATTCATAAGCCTACGCTGTCCGTCCATCCGTCTGTCCAACTATAAAGGGCTGTATTTTTTTAACCGTAATAGCTAGACTTGACATTATCACAAAATAGTATGCACTATAATAAAGCCATGCGTTATTATAGCACCCGTATTCATAAACCGAACTCCATCGCCGGACCCTTAAGTTTAGCAAGCATTAGAGGTTACTTAGAGTCCCCAGGCGTTGGAGTTTAGTTCATTAATACGGGACTAAAAGTTTCTCAAAAGATTTTAATGTCAACATATACAGAATTTAATACCTAATGAATAGAGTTTGACAAAACCTGTAAAAAAGTTCTCAAAAAGACTACAAACTTCGTAGCAACTCGTAGTGGCTTGTTGCACGCTATAATAGCAACTCCGTCATCATTAATGAAGTAAGCGATAGTTAGTAATTAGAATTACATGTGGCCAGGGGTCCTTCGCTCGCTCCGCTGTCGCTGTCGGTGTCCAGTTGTCCACGGACGTCACTCACATGACACAACAATCGTGGTACAAGATCACATGTCACAATGTTAACAATCCAGCGGTAGGCACGTCGCGAGTGTCGGCGCGGAGGTGCGGAGGTGCGGAGGTGCGGAGGTGCGGGAGGCACGTGCGGCGCGGAGGAGGGTCGGTGCGCGACTGACGGACGAGCGGCCGCGAGCGAGAGGGCGACGCGATGCTAGCGGCCCTGTGGCGTGGGCCGGGAGCCGGACGATGCGGGCCACGTTGATACAATGTTCTAGTAACTACTTTTTTTTTTTTCAAGCTGCTTGGCGCCAGACTCCGGCAGGAGGGTGGTCGCGAGCCAGGTGGCTCTTTGCGGAGCCTACCACACCGCTGTGGGGGATCGTTCAGCCGCCACCACAAACTTGGTAGCTTGTGATGCCGTTGCCCGGGGTGGACCGCTAGGAGGTAGATCCCCAATCACCCCATATACGTGGCAATAAGCAGGTGACGTCACGAACACGATGACGTTAACTTTGTACGACACTCACACGCTACACGCAACTTTTTACAGGCAGTTGACGTAATCAACCATTCAGCCAATCACAGTCGTTTACGATCACGTGACTAAAGTAGACAAAAATCATTTTTTCTTTGTCGATTTTCTCTTAAAATATCCAGTATTTTTCTTAACTGACAAAATAGTTGGTTTCCAAAGTCAAATTCAAAATAATTTATTCAATGTAGGAGCTTGAAGCACACTTATTAAACGTCAAATCTTTTTTAAGCTACCACCGCGTCGGAACGTGTTGTCGCTGTAGAGAAGATACGGCCAGAAACTCTACAACATAACACGACTTAATAACTATTACAATATAAATTCTTAAGCTACGGTTATGTATACAATAATACATAGTATATCTAATAAAATAATTGATACTATACAGTAATGTAAATAAACTATAAGTTAGTGGCCTCAGACCCAAGCACTTTGATCATTTAAATTTAAAACAACAATTCCAAAACTCATATTCAATATGGATGCCATCAATAGATCCTATATCGGTTTGGTATGATATACAATTACCGACAGTATGTCAAGGTCGCAATGGCGCGCGCCCGCGCCTCGACGCCGCCTCGACTCATTCTTTACGCGATGCGCTTTACATGCTGTCAAATACCCTATTACCACATTCGAATGAGACCAGGAACGTAACAACGCTCGAACGTGTAGTCAGCTCCCGGCGCAGCTCTGTGCCCTTATCGACTGGGTGCGGTGACGTCACGCGCCCCGCCTCGCGCCCGCACTCCACGCGAGCCACTCGCCGCATCGACACGCGCCGCGCCGCACCGCACCGCACCGCACCGCGCCGCACCGCACCGCACCGTACGCGCGGAGCGACGCGGCGCGATCTGTCGACCGCTGCCGCCGCTCACATATATTTATCACCTACTAACTCAATGATGCTTGCTTTTGACATCTTTTCTAGACTAGGCTGGGTTCATCGGATATAATAAATTGATGTCTCTATAAATTCAACTGATACTTAACAAAAATGTTGTTGTTTTTGCACTGATGCGGTGTCAGAGTTCTAGATGGTAGAATGGAGGACCTGAGACAGGGTGGCGGGGAGCGACGGGTGAGGAAGGTCGAGTTTTGTGGCGCGCCTTGAGAGAGGCCTGTGTGCAGCAGTGAACGATAACAGGCTGATGATGATGAAGATTAATTAATTTATTTATGGAGTATAATAACTTTTTTCATGTACCTTTGCTCAAGGTTCTGTATTAATTGTTCTTGTTCACGCTAGGATATTTGGAAAGGAATTTGTAAAACTATTGGCTTTAGGCTTGGGGCTTTGGTTACGAGACTGGAGCAAACTTCAATATGCTGATAGATGAATATAATTTATGATATGATTTACTCTGGTATTTTTTAAAAAATAATGTTGAATTTAAGCTAAATAGGTAAATCGTCAATAACTAGCCGCCCCCCAATAACTGGACACATTATACTGAAATGGATAAACTAAGAAATATATTTACATTCACACAATTCAAGTAACTTGTGTGAGGAAACCTGCCTGCTCCAATTTCAAGGCATGTATTGTACCCACTGTCCATTAAAAGTCGCGACGGGCTCACCCCCCGTCACACTGGACAGAGTTTCGGTACTACTGGTGAAACGTGGATGGTCTGAGGTTTCAGAATATCTCTGACTACCCCCTCGGGGAATTTCGACGTGAGCATACTATGCAATTCAAGTGATTTTTCCAGATAACATCAGTTATCTCAAGTATTAGTCAGGTATTCCGCTTCATCTTCACCGATTAACGTAAAAGTTTATATTAATACAAGTTTAATTTTGGCGAGCCGTGAAAATGGTCGGTTGTTTCTTCTTCTGGTAGCGTACATGCATTTGAAAATATGAACATCTATGATAAATTTGACTTTTGACGATGGCTAGTTATTGGAAAAATCACGGCTACCAGTTACAGCCACTGCATCCGACCTCGCCTTTGTGAGGATCGGTTTGTTGTTCAATCAGATTTTGGAGGATAAGGACGAGATTGACTGTTGATTGGGCTATTGCAAGTATGGGTCGATATACACTGAGAACATCGCTGGTCACAAAAGCTCACCCATATTTACGCTTGCCTCCGAACTCATGGTATTTTATTTTCATTCTCTGGTATGCAGGTTTCCTCACGATGTTTTCCTTCACCGCCAAGCTAGTAACTCCGTGGAACTTATTGGTACAGGCCAGGAATGGAACCGCCGACTCATGATGGAGTTAGTCGCTAAGCTCTCTTCCGTATACACTATCATCACTCTCATCATCGATCAAGGACTATACATGTGACAGCTAGTACGCTTATGCTATCACATTAATGTGAATGTTAGTATGCTATGCTAAGGATAATGCTAATGATTTGCTACGATGCTAATGCTTGCTATGATGTGAGTGCTGAAGTCGGATACGGCCGAAAGGAATGAAACGGCTGAGAGATGTTGTTGTATCGACGTATATTCAAACACTGCTTTGATATGATAAATGTTCTTAAAAGGTAATGTTAGCGCCCTATGTACGATGCACTTTTATTGAGGTTGCAAGATGTCCGCGTTCAATGTGCAAATGCTGTCGCTAGGTGCTGCGGAATGGCATCTTTAGATTGACCTCGATAATTGATGTACGTACTTCGTACAATACATGAACAGCCAACTATGAACTTGACCACAGTAGTGGCCTATAATAATAATACAATAACAGCCTCCGTGGTCTAATGGTAAAGATCACTGGGCTCTTGACACGGAGGTCGTGGGTTCGATCCCCACAGGACACCTAATGATATGTCACTTTGTACGTTTTTTCCCAGTTGGTTAGGACAATTCAGGCTGAATCACCTGATTGTCTGAAAAGAAAAATGATTCCGTGCTTTTGATGGCACGTTAAGCCGTTGGTCCCGGCTACTATCTCTGGTGGTAGTAGTAGTAGTCGTTATATAGAAACCACGTCAGAGGGTCGGTATGAATTAACGTTGACATCAGGGCTTGCCCACACGTTAAGAAGATAATATAGTTAGTTAGTTATAGCCTGTCCCACTGCAGGGCAAAGTCCTCCTCCCACGAATAAGGGTGAGAGGAGCGGGCCATATTCCACCACGCCAGCCCAGTGCGTGCGTGCTTCAGAAGGCACGTTAAGCAGTTGGTCTCGGATAGTTCCGTCAGATGGCATTGTAACTATTCGTTAAACCAGGTCGGAGCTACTGTAATACGTCTGTGGGTCAGAGGCCTATTGGCGGCTTGAAAATTCTCTGACAGCAAGTTGACCACAAACTTGCATCCACCGAGGAGATAATAATTCAATTGAAATACGATTTTTCTTTTCATATTAGGCTTTGCTTTACCCACAATATATTCAATGAAGCAAATTATTATTGAAATAATATAAATATAATTTTTGGAATAAATAAAATTCAACATGAAAAGGTAATTTAGCGGAATATAGCGTCCAAATATGAAGCGTTTAGCGCAAACAAATATCTGTAAAATGTTTACATTCAATTAAATTATAATTTGATTTACCGCAAATATGTTTCTGTACATAAAGTATACAAGCAATACATGAGTATAAAATATCGTACCCACATAGTGTTTTGAAGACATTAAACTTTTTGTGCTTACTTATTTGATACTTGGCTGAGCCATCCCACAGGTGGCAGCAATACTCCATACAAGATAGTACCTTAACTTTATACAACTTTAAGAGATGTCCAAGAATGAAGTACCTCATATGAGCGCTGAACATAGATACACTATCTATTCCTTACCTTCCTGAATTTGAATGAAACAGGAAACCGATACTGAGCGAGGCGTGCATTGTCTATACCCGACAGACATAGGGTTATTGCATCGAAGATGTTGCGATGCCTGAACGAATTAGTCACCTCTTGCGTTCCTAATAGGGTAGGTTCTATAGAAGCCGGACAACGGTAAACTAGTTACTATAGCGCGATAGTAATACACTAGACCAGAGTAGGTGAACGTTTTCACATGAACGTGCCAATGATGGACCAACAATTTTTAATTTGGCTATAACCTGCCAACGATCAAAGGAAATTTTTGTGCGAGAATTTTATTTATAAATGAAAATGATATAAAATCCACTATACGTGGCAGGTTTTACATATTTTTTACAGCCTTCAACCGGACAGCTTTTACATTCGGAGTTTTGGATATTATATTAATTCATAATCATTTATTGCTTCATGTGGTGAAATCATTCATGGGGAAATATTAATGAAAATTTCACGTTAAATAATTTAATTCCAAATGAGTGTTTCTTTAAAATCTGTAATATTACATGAGTAGAAAACTGAACAAAACTATAATATTGGTTCGGTGCATGTTCTAGAGAAATTGAAAATTATTCATTGACTTACTATCTACTGGACGCCGGACCTGCGCTCAAAAGTGTCTGAACCAAAAGAGTAACAAAACGCATGAAGAATAAAAATCGTTTGATCGACCAACTATGCGTACGTCTATAATAATGCCCTGCCGCAGCGCTTACAGTATTGGGAAAACAACGCATGCAAAATGAAAAAAAAAAAAATTTCAACATTTGAAACTGTTTTGAGTTGGTTCATTTCTACTTACACTTAAGTTTGTGTACTGGACACTTTTTCCAAGAATTTAATATAAGATCCGGCATCCATTATTTGGTATGTCAATGCAATTATAAGACACTTATACAATACCTATCTTTGATCTGAATCCTACGCCTTGCATACAATTTTCAGTCACGTGCCTTTGGTTCGCCATTCTTGCACTAGCCGTTCGAATAGATCACGCACACAGACGCGAGCGGTACACAACACGCGACGTCTCAGGGGTCGCGATGTGACTGGGCGGGGCGGGTACCTCGAGGGACCTCATTACAGTGATGACGTGGGCGTAAAGCTTGATATGGGATAATTATTTAGTATGTTGTCCTTTGACTGCTCCATACTATATTAAAGAGTAAAATAGAGGGCAAAAGAGTCGTCGGTAGGCCACGAATGTCTTGGCTCGTGTACCTGAAAGAGTGGACCGACATCGCCAGCGTCAAAGAGCTGTTTTGTTTGGTGAGAGACACACACGGATATGCAGAGCTGATAATGAGTTACTATAACTTACGTACGTAATACCAACTCAACTGCTCTCAAACGGTGAAGGAAAACATTGTGAGAAAACCTGCATACGCTGAAGAACAAATTCTGATGCGTGTGTGAATTCTACCAATCCATATTGGGCACGCGTGGTGGATTAACGCCGATATACCTTTTCAGAGGGTAGACCTGTGCCCTGCAGTGGGACGTACACAGGGTGTAAAATTAAATGCGTTACAAACAGGGTGCTTCAGACCATAAAACTGAACAACTTTCACGATGGAGTTCACACCGATATCCCGAAAAAACAAATTAGCTGTGCGATAGAAAATGTTAATAGATACTCGACCAAAATGTATGAAACAGCAGATTTTTTTGCAATTTCAAAGTTGGTTCCATCGTAACAGTAGTTCAGTTTGATGATGTGAAGCCTAAGTTTGAAGCACTCCATCAAGTGCGCCTCTTTATACTTATGATGGTGGACTACTGTCATCAAAGAGGGTGTTAGGTAACTTAAGAGGATAGGCGGGCTGAAATTGACATCTGGAGAATAGGTCACTTTTCCGACTATATACGTATTTATCCCATCCGCCCCACTCTGCCGACTAGAGTGCGAAAGAGACAACTACAGCTCGGACCGATTTTATCTACATAAAATCAACGAAATCAGTATTGTATCAGTTTTGTATTCCCCTGTTAACTTCTCCAAAACTAAACTGCTTTTAATAATTCTTTCAAGAATAATATCAGAAAGACTTTGGTCCTTATATTTTTGTTTGTTTGAATGTCTGAAAACTGGCAGTAAAATTTGTTATTTTCGAAAGTCCCTAGTTCTTACAGTAATTAATTCATGCAAAAAAGCAAAACATAGAGACACAGCAAAAGAAAAATTGATTGTAAGGTAAAAAAATTGTTGGGTGGAAACAAGGGAATACGTTTGTATGGAAAAAACGGTACCCGCCTATCCTCTTTAATATCAGACAATTAGACAAATACGTAACATAATATCACAGTTCACTAAATGGTTTCTAGCTGCCACTGACAACATCGGTCTCAGATTTGAGACGGGTTGGTTTGGTGGTGCTCGGCTCGGTGCACTCGGCTTGGCTTTGTGCTCGCCGAAGCTGCTAAAGCTATGTTTGTCGTGTCGTTTCATTATTTGTGCTCGAGCTCTGCCGGTCGCTTAATTGTTCCTTATTCCTGTGGTAGGTACTGAATTTGACTTGTGCTTGTGTAACAAAGGTATAGCACAATGTATACAGGTTTAATACAAGCACAAGTAGGAAGTGCAATTTACTACCAGGGTGTTATGTTGTATCTATGATACTGAACAACTTTCCCTAAGAAACCTATAGGAAATTCGCAGCTGTTTTATTTCGTGATTTTGATGTTGGTCCCATATATTTGTCAGCAAATCAAGAAGGACCCTGTATTATGCATTGTCATCAACTCATCCTTCACTGTACGTACGTATTGCATAGCAGAGAGGCGGGAGACGCAGGTGCACCCAGCTGTAGACAACAGATGTGACACCGCACGTACGTGCTCACACACACACTGACACGCGCCCTGCCCCTCCCCGCTCCCCCGCCGTCCCCGGCGCGGCGTCGTCCCGCGTCGTGTAATGGAATACAAACAAGGCGCTGCCAACAGGTTCGTCGTTAGACACGCTCGCGCTGTAGCTGTGGTGTCACTGGGAATGCTGTTAGCACAAAGATGGTAATAGGGGAATGGTTTGAAATATTATAATACAGTTTCAAATATTGTTGACAAAGATTTATTATCGGAATCAAAATTACATAACATAGAACCATTACTAAATAATTAATTACAGAATTGGCAACATGCCTCGTCCCAAAGGATGTACAGTCAAATATCCACGACAAATTTCGTCACAAGAAGGTAATACATATAAATCCACAACACGTTTCGTTACAAAATAAAAAAAAATCGACGTCTCCACTGCCAGCGGCACAAATATGTAAGTAAATATTGTTGATTATTAACATGTTACAAAGCAAGTAGATGGCGTCACGTTCATTACGAGGGAATTGGTTGCAGAATTACATTCTCTGACTTAGTAGGGTCGGTAGCTTAAATGGAAATTTGAAAGCAAAGCCCCGGTTTAGCAGGTTGCAGCTTCAAGTCCCGTCCGAGACTTAATTTTTCTATCTTTAATTTAACTATTATATAGCTAGTAAATATAAATGCGTTAAATATTCTATGGGGTGCTTCAGGCCAACAAACTGAAGAACTGTCGCTATGAGTTTAAAATAGCATAAAAAATCGGCTGTTCCTAAAGTGGCTATGGCTACTCCCATTGAAGTTTTCCATGGACCATCAACATATTTTTCGCGATTCCAACGTTGGCTCCATATCCGTATAATGTCAGGGCTCCTTATTTTCTGAAAGATGTTGGGTTTGATGGCCAAGAACCAATCCTTTAAATATTTAGCGCATTCAATTTTACAGTTATTTACACACTGTATGAAAATATTTTAGGGTCGGTCAAAAACTACTACTTATAGTAAAGTAGTTTTTATTTTCATGTCGATATTTGTGGATATCGCGTCTCAATGCAATATTTTGTCTGCCCTGATAGGATGGCTTATCTGTGTTCAAATGTATGTTCTGTTTTGGTGTGCAATAAAGTATAATTGAATTGAATTGATGTCATATACAGGTACAGGTAGTCGAGCACTTGGAGCATGCTGCTGCGAGGTTTTGTCGTGATTTCGTGTTCTCTAAGTACCTACTATTTGATAGCCACTGCAACACGTGTCATTATGCAGTCAGTTGCTAAACAAGCAGCCGCATAGCCGCTGCGAAGTGATGCCCGGCGAGTTTGCGTTTAACATAAATATCAACAAAACAGTCCCCCTTCCCTCCGCTCCCCTCGGGGACCAGCTCCCACCCCCTCCGTATCACCTCGTCACACGCACCATCAACTTAGACTATTTATATCATCTGTTCCATGCAAAACTGCAAATTTACTCGAGCCAAATGTAAGGGACAGGTAATTTTTTTTTCGCGGATTTGTTGTTGGTCCTTTAGAGAAAGTTGTTCAGTCTGATGGTCTGATCATCCCCTTAAAAAAGTGTCAGCATATTGAGAAGGACACTGTATATGGACAAGTTACGCGTGTAATTCTACTAACAAAATTTTCTGACACTTTTTGCGGGGGACGAGGTGGCATGAAATCCGCAACTTTGGACTTTATTCCATTACTTTAGATTATAATGTTGAATGTTAAAAATCATGAAAAACTGTGTAGTGTGAAAGCCAAACGTGATAAGTTCGAAGTTATGGTTTCGCAATTATAGGCTGTCGCGTTTAGTGACAAGGTATAAAATTGTATGTAAATGCGTAAGATTTCTTGATCTTGTACGTTGGCAGAGGGGAAATGCTAACGCAAGGCGGGTCCCTATATAAATCGTCTATGACCGTCAATGATGTCAGACCCTCGAGGGTTTACAGCTAAGCATTAAATTGATAACCTTTTAACATAACCGAAGAAAGCTAAATTCGCTAAAACGTTTGCGAAGAGATTTCCATGAATTTTTATCTAAATATTAGCTAGAGTTTACAATGTTTGTGTGTAATTAGGAGCGCCGCCGCACAGGGGCGGGGTGGGGGCCGGGAGGGGAGGGAAAGCGCTCCGTGACGTCACCCGTTTACCTTTAAGGCGCGTTTTATACAGGCAGCATTTTATATATACGTGTGGCGGTGGCGGATAGTCAAAGTAACACAATATAAACCTTGTAGTACATAGCATACGTTTGGAGAATTACGCCCGCGCCTCCAGGTGACGTCGCATTCTCCTTCACGACAAAAACGACGCTGTGCTACGCAATATAAGGCTTATAATATTGTGTTACCTGTACTGTCCGCCACCGCAACACGTCTCTTCTGTATAAACCGCGCCTAAGGTGCCCTACGTCCCGGAATTACCGGGGGTCTCTTATTTTTCGTTTTACTCTTTGACTACTTATATGAGGACTGGTAACGCGTGTAATTCTACTAACAAACATTTCTGCCACTTTTTGCGGGGGGCGAGGTAACATGAAATCCGCAACTTTGGATTTTATTCCCCATAACTTTAGATTCTAATTTTGAATGTTAAAAATCATGAAAAGTAGTCTCGTGTGAACCCCAAACGTTCTAAGTTCGAAATTATTGTTTCGCAATTATAGGCTGTCTCGTTTAGTGATAAGGTATAAAATTGAATGTAAATGCACATGATCAATTGATCTTATACCGTGGCAGAGGGGAAATGCTACCGCAAGGCGAGTCCTTATAATAAATAGTCAAAGGTTTTACTACATAATCTTCATTATCTATATAAGTTACCGTAACGAAAAAATACACAGTATTCTTGGATAGTTTATCTAGTGAAATCATAAATTGAATACACGATTGAAATTACTTCACTCTATAGAATTTCTTTTCTAAAAGAAAATAACGCATTTTAACATTATGTTCTCAAACTAGAATAACTTACAACCGTTTATAATTACTGGAATTTTACTCACATATTTGATCACTATTAGTTAATCTAGTGAAATAATTAAAAAATCTTTAAAAAGTACTTTTCTTAATTCTTTTTAATCGAAAAAATGGCACGGCACACGCACGCACTTTTCAGGGGGCTGTGCAATATCGTTTCTCTTAGAAAATATTCGCCTGAACCGATGGCCCCTTAAGATAAACATCGCATGTAGTAGGCCTTCGTCACTCAGCTGTAGGTACCAAGATAAGTAGCTACACTGTGGTGCATCGTAAACGATGCGCTTGCTTAATTTCTGCCACTTGCTCCAGACGGCAACATCGCATAGGTACGTTGTGCGCTGTACGAAGTTATTACAACGTTGTGGCAAGCATCACTAGGTAAATTTTTGCGCGTAGGAAAAATATCATTAACATTTAAACCACATTATACTCTACCCAAATTAAAAAACTTTTACTACGAGAGCAAAACTGTCAGAGTAAAAAAAATAATCTGTTCCATACTGAGCAGATTTTAGTTTGCGCTGACACGTTTGCTCCCATAGTAAAAGTTGATCAGTTTGGGTAGAGTGTATATGGTTTAAAGGTTAATGATACTTTTCCTTACACCCTGTATAAGGAAGTGATGTATCTGTTACGAACTAACTAGTAGTCAGTGCACGTACAATCATTCGAACAAATTATTTTAATACAGAACCGTTCGCTCGGAACCAATAACTCCATCCGTATCAGTTAACATTATCGTTGTTTAAAATCTACGGACCGACCGACCGACCGACCGACCGGGCGAAGTTTAAATTATTTCCTTTATTTGTGTAACTGGCTCACAGTGCTGCAAACATGCTGGTGCCGAACTAAACTGAGAGGAGAGCACCCCCTCCTACCCCCTCCCGCACAGCGGCCGAGTCCCACGAATAGTGATGTGCCGAGTCGACCTTCTTAGACCTGCCACAACGGATTTGCGATCCTGAATTCCGAATGATGGGGTTCCCCCGCCAGATTTGCGAAAGGAATTTCAAACCTATAAGAAAAACCTGTTTTCATTCGTAATTCCGAATCGCTATTCCGTATGTATGTGACAGGCCTTACCCGACTGCGCATGTTTTTCAGTTTGGCCCTTGTTGCCCAATGTGTGGCGTTGGCCGATTTTGATGATTCGTAGGTACGTCAATCGATTTGCGAGTGTCATTAAAGACATGACAGTAATCAAAATTCAATATGGCGACAATAAGTTGTCAAACTATGTCGAGTGGGGTATTATTGAATAAGTATTTGAAAATCATCTTTAGATTTCTCTTTTCATTTTTCATTTCGAATGACCCTAAAGGATGTTTAACGATTTAAAGTTGGTGTCACTTTTTACGCAGTCGGGTTTTTTTATTTTACTATTCGAATACTTTAGTACTTACCTTTTTTTAAATTAACTTTTTGTCCCATATTTGGGCAAAAGTCTCCCCCAAGCTTTACTTTAGTACCTACTCGTTAAAACATCGGCATCACAAGCTACCAAGTTTGTGGTGGCGGCTGAACGATCCCCACAGCGGTGTGGTAGGCTCCGCAAGGAGCCGCCTGGCTCGCGACCACCCTCCTGCCGGAGTCTGGCGCCAAGCAGCTTGCTGCGTTCCGTCAGTGTACAGGAGTGCCAGTGCACTTCTGGGTAAGCTCGCTACATCTTCGACCCCATCTTTGTCCTGAGGACTAGATAGAGGTCAAGAGCAAACCCATCAATAATAAAAAAAAAAAAAAAAAAAAAAACATATTCGAATCAGAATTCGAGTACCGGACTCGGATTGAGTACTCGAATCCAGATTCTAGTATTCGATGTTCCATAGATATTAATAGTACTTATAACGATGGATGAGTTGTACTTCTCATAATATTGTTGTTTTTCGGTAATGTCCATTGGTCCTAACTATATAAACAATAGAAAATGACAATTTTACTATTAGGCCATAAGTGTTATTTTTGAATCATTGAGAATGATGGAATGATGCAAAGTTTTTTTTTAAAGTATGTTTTTTTTGGCATTTAGGTACTATTGCTGATTTGCACGTGTCACTTTAAAAATCGTACATAATGCATCCGAATACTTATTCATCATACTCGAGTATGCGAATACTTATAAGGTATTCGAATCAATACTCGAGTACTACCTGACTCGGCACATCACTAAACGAAATTCGTTTATTACAATTCGATGCCAGAACAATTCCGAATCAACCATTAAAACGATCCGCAAATAAAAACTCCCGTATATTTTATAAAATTTTAATTCGCGGAAGTGAATAATAAAGGAAGTGTCGTAAAACAAACAGGGGTGGAGATAAATATTTGTTGTTTAATGAGACCGCCCGCGCCGTGCCGCTGTGTTCCCGCATCGATGCCGTCGGGTAGGGTTGCCGGTTTTAAGAACGCGATTTTCTGATATACCATTTCGGCCACATTAGTACATACGGACGGAATTCGTAACGGAGCTTTGATTCTGAATTCTGATTTTGTTTGGGTTTGATGCCTCCCGTAATTCCAAACAGAATTCTGGAGGGCGCAAATCTATACAAAATCCGAATTCAATTATGCGATTTTCTTGGCGGTCAGTTCCTAACACTGTGTTATAATTTACGAGTATTTGGTTTGCTGAGGTTGATAATTTACATAGTGAAAATCTACATTAAAAATTATTTTAACGTAGGTAGATTTTCACAGAGTCATATCACAAAAGCAAATATTAGCATTGGCGATTTCGCAACGTAATAAAAAAGGATTGTTTTATGCGGAGCCACGTGGCAACTTAGCCCGCGCGCTGAAAACACGTACTGCCCGTGAATCATCTAGCCACGCGACTCCATAATAAATGATAATCTTATTTATAAACGTAATTTCTCTGTTATTCAAAAATGTGTGACGAGTCCTCCCGGTGTCCTGAAAAGGGACAAAAGTCCAGATATGTCAGAAAAATGTATATTTTCATGTAACCCCAATGTCCCGAACCGGGGACCGGGGTACCAGTGTACCGGGGATACGGTACGGGTGATATGTTTGGAGGTTGATGTTCCGGAGCCGGGTCACGTGCGGCAACTGAAAGTTTGCGGGAAATGGCGCGCGAACGCCAACTTTATATCGAATAACTATCGTGTTTGTGAGCTGAAACGATATCCGATATCTAATCATATCTACTCGTATATGTTGTATACTTGCCTATAATAGGTAAGTTCCTGTCAGAGGGGTGGCCTTGGAATATTTTGTTTGTAAGTTTGTTGTTGATACCGTACCGACTATAATAATTGAAACCTTTCATTTTGTTCATAGGTTAATGCAAAGATCATAAAACGCAGGGCTGCCAAAATTGGATACAAAAACTGTATAATTAGATGTCTGTTTTTATCCTTTATATGTATCCTAGACTCGCATGTACGGAAACAAACAAATCAATTAAATTATTTAACTGAAAGGCTCTCTTTAAGTCTAAAAATGGCAGAAGAGTAACATAACGGCCGCTATGTTGTAATCTAGCTAATCAGTCACTTTACTATTCAATCTTCCTCTCGCTCGGTTCAACTGAGGCTCAAATGACTGTTTTGAATTAAAAATCGACTAAAGTTCACATGAAATGAATAATTTAAAAAAAAAACTGTTTTTTAACGGAGTTTTTTTCACTTGTATGTATGCTGCGAGTCAATTTTGTATAATTTCAGGGACATGGCTGATTAATTTTCAAAAGTCTACTGGCAGCCCTGATAAAACTTTAAATGGTGACCGCAATAGTTAACTGCGATTAAATCAGAATCTTTCACAAGAAGCGCCAAATAAAATGTAACCGGAACCGACGAGAATGTATGAAGTAACTAAACTTATTATTCCAGTGGGACTAACGAATTCATAAAAGCATAAAATGTATTATTTTTATGCCATGCGTACCCTATGCGGATTGGTAGACATCACATATGCATCGGAATTTTTTCATTAACCTATGCAGGTTTCCTCACGATGTTTTCCTTCACCATTTGAGAGCAGTCGGTATTACGTAGGTGTATGTAAGTGTTCCATACTTAAGTCAGAAAAGCTCATTGGTACATGACTAGTCATCCGTCCGTGCGGATTCGAACCCAGATCCTCATGACTGAGTGTCCATACATCTCCGCAACACGCCACTGGACACTCTCGATAGTGTAAACCTTCCTTAAAACAATAAAACTAAGCTCACGAGGGTTGGTCCTTCTCTCCACACAAATAAACCAAAAGCTGTAGAGCGACATAACGGACAGTTTGTTTGTAGTTTACTCGTGAAGTGTGTGAGCAACTGACAAGTGAATTAGATTACAACTTCAATATGTCAGACGCGCGGTGCGGTGCGCGGGAGGGGGGGGGGGGATTCAATAACCAACCGTTTGCGGGGCGCGGGGGGAGGTTCCCGCGGGAAATATAGCGCGTGACGTCACGACATACCGCATGCCATGCACGCTAGAACGATTTAACCATGCACGACTAGACGCGGCGTCATAGTGTAATAAAACTAAAGTGGTAAAGCTCAGCGGTCGCGGCTGGTGTAGACCCGAGCGTAGGCTCACGCGCCGTTTAGAGGACGGGGCACCGGCATTGGCATTTTGAATTTGCAGTCGGTAACGCGAAGCGTTCCCCGCGGCCCCCGCACACCGCGCTCGATCGAATCTCCACGTCCGTTATAGAGAAGATGCGGCTAAAAAATCTATAAAACGCATTTTTGAAAAAAAAACACATACAATTACAAAAGTAGTTTAAGGGTCGGCACTACCTACGGCCCGTTTGACATATCTGTCAAAAGAAAAAGACCGGTGGCCGACAACAGTCAACTCTATCTTATAAGATTAATGAACAAATAAATTTGATAGCTTTTGGTAATACATTTCTTGCAAAAAACTTGGTCGGCTGCAGCGCGCGGCGCAGCTTGGCTGGCATGTTTACTGGTGTGAAGGAAAAAGTGAACCCTACCTGGTGACACAACATTTTACCTCGTTGAATTAAAGGACGTAACTAGTCTGTTGGTCTAGAGTCCAATTAGTAAGGACTAAAAAGTCTGGTCGGTCGACCCTATCCTGGCAGGTTCGTAGGTCCGACCGAATTTAGGGTACCTACTACTCGGAAGGCAGATTTTACCACATTAAATTAATGTTGAATGTTTGGTTGTGCGTGGCAATAATCTTGCAGCATCTGGATTTGAGAGCCGTAGGTCGAAATTGACATTTACAGCAACAGTACAGTACCGTGATGGACCTATAATGTGACTGATCAAAGATCACCCCTGGTGGTAGGATAGGATGGGTTCCAGCTAATTAGATCACAGTATTACTAAGGCTTAAAAAAACTTAAAATTATGATAACAGAACAAATTAAAACTTTTAACAGAATAATTAAATTATTATAAGTTTAATATTATTGGTATTAGCAAACTAAGGGTTTGTTATCTTTTATCATCATAATCATCGTCAGATATAATATTTTAAGCACGGAATAAAAGTTAATTTTGCAGTAACTGGAACGATTGCCTTCAAAAACATTTGCGCATAAGGACATCAGTGTGACGACTTTTAGTAGATTTCTCTTTATTGGTAGATTTAGGGCAAAATTGTTTAGTAGATTTCAGTAGAAATTGGGTATTCGAAAATGTTAATGTATTTAAAAATGCAAGGATTCAGGCTAATAAAATCTAAGCTGGCACTACAAATGGCTGAGAAAACGATTGCAGGGTTTGCAAGTTTTCCGGATCTTCTAGTACATCATCATCATAATCATCAGCCTATACAAGGTGTTACAAAAATACAAATAAACATTTAAGGGGGCGGTTTAGACCATCAAACTCAACAACTTTCACTATGGGACCAATATCGAAATCGCGAAAAAAATAATTTATGTTCTATACTCTACAAATCGACTCGAGCTAAAAATGTATGGGATATCAGATTTTTTTTCTCGCGATTCCGATGTTGGTCCTATAGAGAAAGTTGTTCAGTTTGACGGTCTAAACAACCCCCTTAAGAGTTTTAAAAATTTATTCTTACTTATGTAACACCCTGTATACGTCCCACTGCAGGGCACAGGCCTACCTTCTAGGAGGGTGTTTGGGCGTAAGTCCACCACGCATGCCCAATGCGAATTGGTAGACTTCACATATACATCAGAATTTCTTCGTGTGCATGGTGCAGGTTTCCTCACGATGTTTTCGTTCACCGTTTGAGAGCAGTCGGTAATACGTACATAAGTTAGAAAAACTCATTGGTTCGTGGCATGTTGTCCGTGCGGATTCGAACGCGGACCTCTTGATTGAGAGTCCATACCTCTCCGCAACGCGCCACCGAACTCACTTCTAGTACAGCAAATACTAATCATATCGCCTAATGTTGTTTTTTTTACAAAAGAAGGCTTCTGAACAGAGTTGGAATTTTGGTACCTAGCACTTTTAATATGTCAAAGGGATTACATGTTTATCGACTTCCAATAATGTCGATATACGGGTATATTTTATATCACTGCGGATAACTTCAGCATGTATCGAACTTCAAAATAGCGAAAATAAATCCGCTGTCCCATACATTTGAGTCGAATATGTAGGTAAAGCAGTTTTGTATAGGACAGCTGATTTTTTTTTCGCTCTTTTGAAGTTGGCTCCATAGTGAAAGTAATTCAGTTTGATGAGTAGAATACATGCTGGTGTTATCCGCAGTGATAAAAAATTTCCCGTATATGGACACAATCGGAAGTCGATAAACGTGCAATCCCTTTGACATATTAAAAGTGCTACCAAAATTTCTGACTCTGCTTATGAGACACAGAAAACGGTCCAAAAATTAAACTTGCATAGGGACGACCAAATTTAATATTTATTAGAAAATTGAAGCATCCATGTTACAAAATGATGAAAACCAATAAAAATTATACAAAAATGCGAAAATAACATGTGTAATGATGAGCGTTTAGATAAAATTGATAATATTTTATTCAAAAACGTGTTTTATATTAAATTTTAACCATCTGTAACGACATAAATATTATTTGGTAGAATTTAAGTAGAATTTGAAACAGGGCTGGTAGATTTTGGTAGATTTCAGCAGTAATTTTCGTCACGCTGAAGGACATTGTGCGACACAAAAACATATAGGTGTTACTTAGTAGCTAAAGTGGGTACATGAATCCTGAAAGGGCACAGCAATATTAACAAGAATTAATTTTAAAGAAAAAAATTTGTACAATGTCAATATTCCTTAGGTTCTTTTGGTTCTTTTGGTTGGTTTTGGTAATTTTTGGTAGAGTTTAGTAATTATTTTTTGTTGTTTCTGGTTTCTTGGTAGTTTTTGGTTAGTTTGGTAGTTTTTCGTTGTTTCTGGTTATTTTGGTAGATTTTCGTAGTTTTTGGTTATTTTGGTAGATTTTTATACTTTTTGGGAATATTCGATAGAAGAATGAAAATTACCAAAAACTACCATAAAAACAAAAGAGTTCTTGACGGCTTGGCTACGGGGTGGGTTTGTTGACATAAATATATAGGTATACATATAAATATATACATATTTGTTTTGCAAAAGAGGTACATTCGAATCGTAAGCGGAATTCAGTCAGTAAGGGTGTCATGCCGATCCTTGTTTACCGACTTTAAATTACTCACTGTGACAGCTTCGTATATCCTCGATCTGTGCGAAATCGTGAGACGATACCCCGTAGTATTCCGTAGCAAGAGATTAAATTTAACTCGCAAAAATGAGCTACTGGGTACCAAATTACCGACTAGCATCGATGCTAAGGACTACAAAATAAAGTCGAATACTGTTCTTGTGTGTAGTAAAATACCAGATGACATTAAAGCCGACAAGAAATTAAAGCCGACAAAAAATGCCGACAATACTTTGTGTTGTCTTGTGTCGCGCAATGTCTTTTCGCGCAAAATACTGTCGTGCAAATGACTTACAAAGTCAATCGTTTGAGTTACCTACTGCGGTACAGAATTCACTCTTATTCCATTCTTATTTAAAACATATCTGACGATGGTGATGATGATTTCAGATTATCAATCATTAGTTTGCTAGTAACAATAGTAATAAACTTACAGTTATTCTGTTATAATAATGGGGACAAAAATTTACGAGTAATAGTCGACCAATTTATAAAATGTACTTCTAAGTCCACATATCGTGACGGGCAACTACGGAACCCTACCTACACTGCATGTGGCCCGACACCCACTTGCCCGGTTTTTTATAAGTTACTTTGCCTACTTTAGCTAAAAATGGATTTGTTCATTAATCTTCTAAGACAGGGTTGGGTGTTGCCGGTCACCGGTCTATTCGCAATGATTTCGAACGATTGACGGCCCATAGTAATTTGTATGAAGAAAACGTCCATAAAAATATGTGATTTTTGGTAACAAATTGCAAAAAAACTAGAAGTCGTATCGAAAAACTGATTTGTTTAAAGTGTTCTTTGATGTTTTGCCATTGATTAGAAATATATTTTGTTGCTTTATTTTGTTTCACTAAATCACAGGACTCGGAACGCGGCAGTGCTATTCTGGAGTTTTTCATGACATTCTCGATTACTTTCTGATGTAACTACACAATTTTACTGAAATTTTTTTTGTTCATCTTGTACTTCATCTTTTAAAGAAGCGATGGTATTAATTTTGTTTCTAAATATAGCTATTTACTATCCTCAAAAGTCGGAACGCCGAACCCTGTTTGGCCCGATTAGGGTAGTGCCGACCCTTAAATTACATAGCGTAACATTTCCAAGACCAGAAATTTTGGTCATTCAATCCAATTACTATTCAACTATGCTGAATTCCGTATTGCGCTAAACTTGACTTTTGAATTTAATTTAATTTAATTTTAATTGACTTCAATTCAATTCAATTTTTGTTTAATGGCATCCGATGCGTTATCACAATTTAGCCAACGTCTCGTTATGTGAAGATTATACGTAGGAAAATGATCAGTAGTATTAACTAAGTCTAGAGTGGCAGTTTTGCCAACGTAAGTAGTTTAGAGTCTCAAGTGATTGTTTTAAGGTTAAAACACAAAAGAGAGTTCACGAAATGGTGGAGCCACGTGCGGACCTAACGCGACGATACGTGCTGTGCACACACGACCGTCCTCCGGCAGATCCGCATCGTGAGCGTGACTCTTTAATTGACTTATTTACTATGTGACCGATTTCACAAAAACTCTTTTGTAGGTAACAAAGGATCTTATTACTTGAATTGAAGAATATTTATGTCAATGTATTTATAACCTACGCTGCGATGGACCTGTCGCCCCGTTGAGTTTCATCACTAGTAGTTTTATTACACTATAGCGGCATCGTTGTACCGCAGCTCCAGTTAGAGTGGTTAACTAAGGCCTCCGCATATTGCAGCGATTTCATCGAGTGATATTATCGCTGCGATTTTGCGATATTTATTTCTAGTACATTTTGTATGGGGACGCGCGCGATCCTACACACTGACGCGATATTATCGAGGGATAATATCGCTGCAATTTTGCGATATTTGTTCGTAGTACTTTTTCTATGGGGACGCACTCGATCCCACACACTGCCGCGATATTATCCCAACCTGACGCAATCTCTTTCGACTACATTCAGTGGTGGGGCGCATGCGTGACGCGAATCGCGGAATCGCTGCAGTGTGTAAGGTGTCGCGATATCGCTATCGATAAAATCGCTGCAGTTTGCGGAGGCTTAGTGGCACTACGTAGTTATTAGTTAATCTGCCGGTACGGGTAAATAAAGTGTGTTAGAAAATTGTTTACTCTATCATGTGTCTTGCTCTATACACCGTGGAAGCGGGGTCATTTTGAAGTCGGAACAGGGTGATTCAGACCATTATACTGAACAACTTACACCTTGGAGCCAATATCGAAATAGCGAAAAAAAAACTATTCCATAGAAAATAGCTTTGCTTCTCGACGTCTTAGCTAGTCGAAAGAGTTGTTCATTTTGACGGTCTGATTATCCCCTCAAAAAAGTGTTAGCATATTAATAAACAAACAGTTTTTTTATTAACAATAGGCTAAGTTTCTCTGTTACTAACACTTTTATGGTATAACTGTCTGAAATAAAGAATTATTATTATTATATTATGAAAGACCCTATATTAGAGACGGCAACTCTTTACGACTTACCCACTGATACTGAGACGGACCGAAGAGGGTTAAAACCGCTGACTGGTCGATTCATTAGTCGTAAACCCCAGCGTCATATAAAGCGTATAGCCTGAATTTAGAACACTACGCATTTTTTTACAAAATTATCAAGTTCCTGTCTAGGTATTTTAATCTATAGTAGTCTGCTGAACCGTTGTAATCTGTCAATGATGGTATATGTCCGTCCCACTGCAGGGCAAAGGCCAACCCTCAGGGAGAGGGTATGTGTATGGGTGTTAGTCCACCACGCGTGCACAATGCGGATTGATAAACTTCACATAAGCATCGGAATTTCTTCTTCAGCGTATGCAGGTTTCCTCACGATATTTTCCTTCTCTGGTTGAAATCAGTCGATATTACGTACATAAGTTAGAAAAACACATTGATTCAGTTAAGATTCTGTTTTGGTGGTGATCCAGTGTCGATCCAGCTGTGTAGATTTTGTTATCGCGCTTGACTTATAGACAGTGGTAACGAGACTAGAGTCAATGGCGATCTACTCGTAGTTGCAACTATCAAATTATTAGTGTGATACCGAATGGGCCTAAACTTGTGATTCTTTAGCGGTTCACTAAAGATTTATTGGACATTTATTTAGTGCGATTGGCCCCCAATAACTGTCGCAATTATTATATTTATTGTGTTAGCATTTACCTATGATTTATTTCGTTTTTTATAAGTAAAGTGCTAAATGTATTGTTACAAAAAGATCCGCGATACGATGCTCGGATGGTACCTTAATGAGCTATAATTTGATATTCTTAGAGCCGAATTAATAATTTGTTGGTATAATTAATTAGTCAGACTTCGTAGTGCGTCCGTTAATTACGTTCACTGCATGTGATAGTTACTTAATTGTGTTTGTTTTTGAGGCGTTTTCTATTAAAATAGTTTTCATTTATAATTTAAGGGCGATAGACAATTGGTTGGTTTTAAATGTTATAGGTAGGTACCTATTGTAATATTTTTGTAAACACTAGTGGCATTTGTGACTTTATACCTAGCTAGCTTTATACGCACAAACCATGGGTATTTAAAATTTTATTTTTTATTTTTAAATTCATTGAGTTTCACTTTTGCGTTAGCACCATAGATTTAGCTACATGGTAAGCACGGTATTTCTGCCAGTGTCAAATTGTTTATAAGTGTATCTAATACAATCTCAAGGTTTTTTTTCTACATTGTGAAAGTTATTCGGTTTGATGGTCTAAACGAAACTATCTAATCTAAACAATACTACAAGCGCGTATAAGGCAGACATATAATATTTTTGATTACTTTCTTATAGTTGATATAACTGTAATGTTTTTCGATATTATTTTCTATTGTACTATTGTTGCGGTCTACGTGGTTTCATTTGAAATAATACTAAATATAACTTATATCGAAGAGCTCTTAATAAAAGTCCTCTCGACCTCTCAAAGGCATAAGTTTCTTGAACTTACAATTTTATAAATTAATTGCACACTCAATTTCTAGAGTCCGATTATGCAGAGCAGCTTAAATTTTTCTCTTAAAATGAGCAAAATTTTATTTTAAAGCTCAATGTTATTTAAAGCTAACATTAAACATTGTTACGAGTCTTTTAAATGTTATTGTGGTTTTTCTTTCTTTGTGTTCGTATCTCTAGCTTAAAGTCATACCGTCTAACATCCCCACTCCCTACTGTTTTTCAAGATCCCGCTACATGGTTTTTGCACCCATATGTTTAAGCTATGATACACATTCCAGTGGAACGGTCATAGTTTAAGAATTCTTAAAAATATATGATTTAGACCGCTATCGTCGCAACTTTCGCAGCCAGGTGCAAAAACAATGATCCCGTTTTTAATCAATACGATTATTTGTTTAGGCTATAAATTGTATACCAAATTGAAGCTAAACACGGCAGATACACGAAAAAATAAGACTGTCTGCATAAACATGGTCGCGGCATACGGTGGTCCCACTACTTGTATAGGTATTTTCGGTCACGCAATTTCGGAAGATTTTCTCCAGAACTATTCAACAGATTTCGATGATTCTTTCACGCTATCGGTTGTTAAAGGGTTGCAACCCTATATTTCAGTATTCTTAAACTCAACTGTCATATGTATCATTGCCTAAACAAATGTGGTATACAAGCTTATGGAATGGGATCTTAGTCTATGTTCGAGGTAATCATATGTGCTTGCCCTTGAGTCGATGTACACGAGGGCTGTGCGTGTGTGCGTGCTCGGTGAAATGGAAGCGATTTAGTTAGGTCACAGAGGGCTGATTGTTACCAAGTGTCTAGTTGTATGTAGTGTTGCCAGACTATTACCAACTGTTACCGACATCTGCGCCGGGATCGTTCAACTATAACAAACATGGAACGGTTATGTGGTCTACTTTCAGAACGGTTAATAGTGAAATGGATAATTAAAATTCATTATGAACTCGACGGATAATGAAAATTCAGTATAAATTCAACTTTGTATTACTGAGTTAAGTACATGTATGTACTACGGACCGTTGATAATAAGTGAAGGAAAAAATTGTGAGGAAACCTTCTTTTATACAGGGTGTAATAAAACACCCTAGTAATATTTAAAGGGGTGGTAAAGAGGATCAAACTGAAGAGTTTTCACTTTACGCTGAAGAATAAATTCTGGCGTGAAGTCTACCAATCGGATTTTGGCCTGTAACCTGCAGTTGAAACAGTAGGAGCTGATGATGATGAAGATTATTCCTACTATTTATAAATCAGCGTGCACGTCCCACCGCAGGGCACAGCACAGGCCTACCATCAAGGAGTGTTTTCGTACGTTAGTCCACAACGCGTGCACAATGCGGGTTGTAAGACTTCACATACGTATCAGAGTTTCTTCTTACTCATCGTTTGAGAGCAGTCGGTATTAATGTACATAAGTTAGAAAAACTGATTGATGACATTTCATGAACCACTACATTGATAGGTCTATTAGGCTCAGATTAATTTAAGGCTCTTTCCTTTGAGTTCATAGGTAAGAAATTTATATTCTCGCTGAGTGTTCGCTCGAAAAATCATAAATGCTAATTGTTCCCTCTGTTCGAGATACGAGGAAAATTATGACAATGCATTATCAACTTTATTCATTAGATTTTGATATAATCGTGCGTTTTCGTGGACTTTACATACATGGACACATCAGCTCATGCCGACTTCGCACCAAGTTTCTAAACTTTCTTCTACCTTTCTATTTTACCTTTGAAATAACAAGGTGCGCAGGGTGTTGAGGGGGGAAGGGAAGGAAGGGTGGAGGTGAACAAAGTTGAGAGAACATTTTGGCAAATTTGTCAGAAGTTGTGAACAATTGGAAGGTAAAGCTAAAGCTCCGTTCAAATTAAGAGTTGGCCGCAACTGTCTCTATTTGTTAGGATTCCGTTTCGTTTAGACCTGTCACTGTAATTAACCGACTGAACTGAACTTGAGGACAATTTATTAATTCGCGTCGTTTTAAGTTACTAAATGTTGCGCTACAATTTATAATTAACTTTATAAATAGGAAATTGAAACATTCTGTTCTATCATTCTGTCTCCTCTTATTTGTTTTTCATATTCAAATTACACTTTTTAGGGTTCTGTACCCAAAACGTGAAAATGGGACCCAATTACTAAGCCTACGTTGTCCGTCCGTCCATCCCTACGTCTGTCCGTCTGTCTGTCTGTCTACCAGTCCTACCTATTTAGGGCTGTAACTTTTGAATATTAATAGCTAGTCAGTTGAAATTTACACAGAATGTGCGTTATTATGGCGGATTTGCGGAGAAAACAGTGTTTTTGTAAGTCAATAATATATTGTGTGGTGGTGCGGAGCTCTCGGTGCGCGAGTAGCAAGACTCGAACTTGACCGGTTTTTATTTCAAGATATTTATTCTTAAAACTTCATTAAGGGTCTTTCTTAATATGCTGAACCATCAGACTAAACAACTGTCTCTATGGGACCAACATAAGAATAAAAAAAAACACCTATTGTATGGAACAGCAGATTTATTTCTTCACGATTTCAATGCTCATAGTGAAAGTATGTTCAGTTTGATGGCCTAAAGCACCCACGCATTTAAGTTTACAACAGTATGACGGTGTGGCTACGAATTTGCTACGTATCTAAGTGCTACGACACTGCTACGACACTGCTGCAACACCGCGTAATCCATTATGTCAAGTTTTATGTTAATTTTTTAAAATCATACCTATTAGTGAAAAGGTACCCCATGGGTATATTATTGACGATACAAAATTAACATTGAAGTGCAAATGATATGTAAGTATACAATACAGGGTGGAAAGTAAAGTTAAGATGGGGCACAAAGAAGTAGAAGCATTACATATACAGCTACAAGAAAACGTTCTTAGGAGACTAACCCAAACTTTTGGAGTATTATTACTTCTGAATTCACAGATTTTGAAAAAAATTACAGTCATCGAGAAGAACAGTTCTTTTTTGCGACTTCAGTTTTGCTCCCATAGTAAAAGTTGTTCTATTTCATTGTGTAAACTGCCCCTAAAACTTTGAAAAGTGTTTACAAATTCATCACTGAGTGATTTTGTTATTTCCCTACTAAACCCTTGTAACAAACCTGTACTAACTACACCTTTGTAACATTATGATGTGCAATAAATAAATTGAAATTGAAATTAAATCTATGGGAATTTATGTTTGCGTTTTCTGAGAGTTCTGATACCTCGACCTAAGTTGACCCCATAGAGAATTGTGTTTCTTATCAGTAGGAGGATCGAATGAGATGAAAAAAAAGTTTTGTAAAAAATTAAAATTTTCTCGATGACTGTAATTTTAGTTAGGATTTAGTGTCCTAAGAACGTTTTCTTGCAGCTATAATGGTTTGATAGCTGCCCTTTGTGCCCCTTCTCAACTTTCCACCCTGAAGGTACATCGTGCCTATTCACAAACAAACAAACACAAGACAGCGCGAGCGCGTCACCTCGTTAGTGGAGAGATGTAAAGAGAGTTTAGTTCTGTTTAGTTTTCCTGCCCAAGCTTTTGTTGTTCACTTTACATTATAATTAAGGTAAGCTTATATTACGACGGGCCGCAATGTAATAATCCGCCCGAATCGCTTATACAGAGCGTAAGTGACAGCCTGGCAAATGCTGAAACGGTGATTTCAAACCATCAAACTGAAAAACAATCAATATGGAGGCACCCTTAGCTTTTGTAATGACATTGAGATTCGCTTGTTTTTTTATTTGTTTTATTAGTTAGTGAAGGGACACACCTGCGGAACGCTTCGCGCCGAACGTTCGGTTGAATACGCGCGAGCGCAACGCTTTTCCATATACTGGCGATGCACCAGTACGCGCCATATTACTCGCCATTTTTCATAGTAGACGCGTATTCAACCGTACGTTCCGCGCGGAACGTTCCGCCGGTGTGTCCCTACACTAATAGATAAATACCCTACTCTGATTTCAACCAACTTGATGTTTTAATTTCTGCCCTAACACGAATCTGCCATAAAGAATCTGCCATAACCCGAATCTGTCATTAACCGAACGAGGGAAAACAGCCACATCGCACTGTCAACTAGGGATATTTTATTCATGTGGTTTAAACATAGCATAGCATAAGCATATGCTGACGACTATTTCCCCGAGGGGGTAGTCAGAGATATTCTGTGATATTCTGTTAAACTCAGAACATCCACAATGCAACGGAAAGACGACGACGTTGGTTTCAATTTCAATCCGTCAAAAGTGCAGTAAATCAGTAAAGCTTTCCTGACGCGCTGCGATGTGAACCGATACCAATTTTCAGCACCAGTATTTTTCAATTACTTTGGAGCAAAAACGGTTTTTACCGATTTCTTTTAGGTTTTTTTCATCATAGTAAGATACAATGTTAATAAACTAAAATAAGTAAGTATAGACCGGAAATTGTACTAAATCATTACAAAAAGGCACACGGCGCAAATAGAGAAACACGAGTACAATAATAAATAAAGGTAACATGAGATGATGATGATTAAACACTAAAATACATACCTAAGTCAAGGACTAAAACCTAGAACGATCGTTCTAGACTAAAAATCAGGATACAAATCAATATTGAGTTTTATGCAATTAAATATTAAACTGACTGAAAAAGAGGCTTTTTGGTTGTCTATTCTAATAAAAGTAACATTTTTAAAATATTTATAAATGTAATCGGTTTTTAAATAAAACCGGTGTTTATAGGTTATTAAGAAAACCGGTTTTTCTTAGGGTTTTTTGAAACCGGTTCACATCACTACCGTAGCGCCACGATGTCAAAGGAACGCCACGACGGTTCTTATTTATATAATTTTATTTTCAGTCTTGCCGAGCAATTTAAATTTCTTTCCGTTGCAATTATTACGCGTTGACTTGTGCGCCGGTGAGCCTTTGTTACTTTCAATATTGCTTTATGTTGTTTTAGTCTCACGGGGAACTTTCCAATCAATTGATTATTCGCAAGCGTCGCATTTCAGCCATTGTACTGCGGAGTGGAAGGCGAATAAGAAAACCACACCAGTCTTCCTAAAATAATAATACAAATATCAATATCACACGACCGTACTCTTAAATAAGATGATGATCACGATTCGTAAAGTACAATGAGGAGTTTTCTGACAGCTACTCAAACGTAGTTCATCATACCGGCGATAGATGGCGTTGACCAGAGAGCGGTCCGAAGAAGAAAATTTTAGGCTAAAAAGTTAACAAAAATTCATGTCACTGAGTCAGACGCATCCGTTGGCGAAATATATGCTCATCAAAATGATGCTTACTTAAAAAACACAAATTATTAATATTTTATTTGTATTTTATTACTAGTGTTTTCCCGCGACTTCGTCCGCACAAATTATATACCAGATTTTAAGTCAGATCATAAGCTATCAAACAAAAAAAGTATCATCAAAATCGGTTCAGTAGTTTTTGCGTGATGCGCGAACAAACAAACAACCTAACAATTTTGTCAATAGATGGCGCTGCACGTTTTTAAATCGCGCTATCGAATGTTTTTTGAATTTATATGAAGAGAACCGCTATTTTTTTTTTTATTCCTCATTTTTATTCCTCATGATTTTACGGTTTTATAATAGTTAAGATCTGCAAGGTCGCTCGCCCCTGTCTCGTCAACGCCATCTATCGAGCCATTAGGAACTATTTTTTCTTTTTTAATAGCTTTCTGAAAACCCGTCATTGCAACAAACATTCTAAACGTTTTCCTTTGCGAATTTAATAACTGGCTTTACGTTAATATGTGTACAATGGAAGCCTCAGTTACTATAGCCACCTGGCATCCTCCTTTAAATTAATTTTATCTTCTTCTTCTTATCGTGTGGGCAGCAAGCCCTGGTGTCAGAGTTTATTCAGACCGCCTTACGGCCTTTGACGTGGTTTCTATGTAACAATTACTACCACCAGAGATAGTAGCCGGGATAACGTGACATCCGAAGTATGAAAAAAAAAATATTTTCAGACAATCAGGTGATTCAACCTGCAATGTCCAACCAACTGGGGAAAAATGCACAAAGTGACATATCACTAGGTGTCCCCCGTGGAAATCGAACCCACGACCTACGTGTCAAAAGCCCAATGCTCTTAACAATCAGACCGCAGAGGCAGTGTGTCAATCTAATAATAAATAATAATAATTTATTCCCACAAAAATCTACACACTGTTTCTGATCATTTTCAAACAACGTCAATGTAAGAAGGTACATTGTGGGGACATCCACATGTAACTAACTACCTACATTTCACTCGGCGGTTAACCAGCGGTTCCCTAAATGTGAATGCCCAAATAAACTAAGAAATAGAGAAACAGAATGCCCGCGAAATGAACCAGTACACACTGAGACTCAAAACATCTCCCGAACCACCACTGCATCCTCTTTTCTCTACGCACACGAGATATGATTAAATGACTAAAATTCACGAAGTTAATCAAGGGATGCCTCAATCGTAGAGCTCCGATGACGTCGTGACTTGTATGTAAAGCAACGACGAGGGTGACAGATGCGTCGCGTCGATGTAGTGACGTCACGAGCTTGTTTTCTGACACCTACCAGCACAAATAAAGCCTCAAATTGAATCGCGAAACAAGTCAAGTGTGTTGAAATGTTAAGCCATGTGTTATCATTATTACGTTTATGTGGAACATAAGTTAACTTACATCCGTTATTAAAATATGTTTCACAAAATGTCGTATAAGTATTTGGAATTTTATTATTAGACTCTGCGGGGAATTAAATTTTGCCTTAGATTATTGTTTTATGATAGATTTTAACAGTAAATATTGTCCTCATAATACAGGCTCCTTCTTAATATGTTGACACTTTTTAAGGGGATGATCAGAGCATCAAACTGAACAACTTTTTCTATGGTACCAAAATCGAAAAAAAAGAAAAAATCAGCTGTCCCATACAAATGTATGCTCGGCTCGAGTAGGTTTGCAGTTTTGTATAGAACAGCTGATTATTTAGCGATTTCGATGTTGGTCCCGTAGAGAAATTTGTTAAGTTTGATGGTCTGATCATCCCCTTAAAAAAGTGTCAGCATAATATTAAGAATGACTGTATACTCGGCTTTCGGACACGCTTCATACCAAGCGGGGGGAGGTTAAAATTGGTGGGAGGCAGGGAGTGTCCGTATATACGGTGTCTAGTACTAGATACTCTTTCTTATAATGCGACTATAGTCACAAGACTACAACAACACTACTACAACTACTACTACAACAAGACTACTACAACTACAACAACAACAAGACTACTAAATACTATGTAAGTTTTCTTTAGCCTCTTAAGCTGTTAAAATGGCAGGAAGATTATAATGGGATATCAGGAGGATTGAGGATATCGTAGCACGATAGCATCACATGATTGTCCGGCTAGCGTTATAATAGTAGAGTGTAACGTCGTTATAATGAGTAGACAATAAATCTCGGCATGACGTACTGCGGCCCGGCGCGGCGCGACTACAGCGCGACCATTACTCACTGACCTCAACCCCCGCCCCCCGCCCCGCTATGGTTGCCACAAAATTGGGGACATAAAAAGAACAGATAAATTTTTAATGTTTATAGATTTTTCCAAACGTACCTATTTAACATTATGTTTAACTAATGTCAATTTTACCTATTCTGTGCTAATGTTCCGAACTCAGACTTAGAGTTTCTTTTCATCTTTGTACCTTTGGCAGTGGAGACGTCTGGTGTTTGGGGTTGTGAGGTCAAGGCTTTCGTGCGAGAGCTGGGCAGGAGGCTTGTTGAGAGCGGGAACGATCCCCGCTCTGGTTCTTATCTGGCCCAAAGGATTTCTCTAGACATTCAACGTGGTAATGCTGCTAGTGTGATGAGTTCCTTTGGGCCGGGTACGTTCCGTGGTGGTGGTCCATTTTAGTTTGGTAAGTTGATGAAGCATGCTGCGGATCTCTAACTGTTTATTTATGGTTTTGACGAAGCATGTTGCTGATTACCGGCTGTTGTATTAAGATTGACGAAGCTTGTGCTGACTGCTTTTTTTGTGTAGACATTAACGAATTATTATTATCAATTAATACAGGCCTTACCGAATTATCTTCTACCTACTAAGAATAACAAAAAAGTACTCATTGACTTCATAATTATTATCGTCATTTTCCTACTGCCCTTATCCAATTATTTAGGGTTGGCACAATACCTATGTAATGTCATTTCAAATGTCATTTATAAACTTACATACTCCTAGTGAAAGCTGATGTTCCAGGAATTGACTAAAATAAATAAAATACATTCTTCATCATTTACATTCGAAGAATTTGCACTATCGTGCGTTTAGTTAGATTTCATAAACGAAATCTAACTTTCATTTCTATCATTTGCGACAGTTGAATGAGCATTAAAAATAAAGTATTTTCCGTAGATACTGTAATATTATCTTTTCATTATAGTACAATTATTGATCAAAATATAGTAGGTACGATACTATACAGGGTGTAAGGGTAAACAGTTGCATTACTTTAAGGGGTGTTGTACCCATGATACTGATCAACTTACCGTAGAAAGTATATGAAATTGTAAAAAAAAAGTTTGCTTGCTCTCCATACTAAATGCAATCAAACAAACGTCGAATTTCTTTTTGGGAGTTTTCTGTTTCTTAGGGAAAGTTGATCAGTATCATGGGTTCAATCACTCATTAAACTAGTGAAATTGTTTACCCTAACACCTGTATTATAATAAAGTCCGGGTGGCAGCCCTGCCCCCTGCCCCCCGAGCCTCACCCCCGCCCCCGCACCGTGCGCTACTGACGATTCATTCACTGCCCTCGCTTCATTATATTCTCTTCTTATTTATGTCTTTTTGTTTATTAGCCCCCGATGATTTATAGACATACATTATTCAATTAAATGCTGTACGTTCTTCTGACTCCATTTGTTTCTTAGTAAATATTATTCTTGATATCGTGACGTTTGTTTAAGACGACCCGGTTGGTGGTTGGTTGACACACCGGACTGTAAAACAAGGGTCCTGGGTTCAAACCCTGGATCGGACATGGATGTTATACTACGTGATTTTGTAATCACTTTTCAAATTTTCCTCTTTAAAATATAGGTATACTTCTCTACGATCATTACAATGTATGTCCTTGTGAGCTTTATTTATTTAAATCTAGATTTAAATTAAGATAAAAGAAGGAGGAAGAGTAAAGATAAAGAAGGAGGTCTATACCCAGCAGTGGGATGAAAGAGACTATGGAAAATAAGGAAGCGGAATGCTACTGTAAAAGCTAATCATAAAATTAAAAGTTTTTTTTTAATTGCAATGGTATAAGTATGATGCAGTGTGCAACATACAACCATCAACAATCTCCTCTTGTTCTTGAACAAAAACAATCCCTGTGATTGGGATAGACACTCCCATAAACTACTGGACACTGGCGGAAATGCAGTGCTAAGAGTCAATTGATTATAAATTAAAAAAAATACTATAATTTTTGTAAACCGAGGAAAGTTAAAACATCTTTACTCTGTGCCCAGCAACAAGTAGATAGCTAAATTTCCCAGAACTGTAGCAACCCAAGTAACACCAGCTAGTTGCTTTAAACCTTTATACACTATAAATTGCCTATAAGTGGTTAATATATAGACAACAGTGTTCTAAAGGTGATTTATAATAAGATGAAACATTCTAATAGAGTATAGTGTCTCAGATCCACGTTTTAGAACCTCCTTTAAACTAAAAGATTAATCTAGTGTAAATAAACTAGTTGCTATCTACACTTAGTTTGGAAAAAGTGTTTGTTTAGAGTAATAATTCTGAACGGGACATATTTTATGACTTTCTGTAGGGTGATTTGACTATCATAAGCTTATTTGTTTTAGACGTGATCAATGTGGTTTAATACTGGTCTATAAATAAATGTTTATTAGAATGTTCTAGACGGACACAGTTTATATCTATTCTACAGAGTAAAATCTGAAGGCTTCCCGCTTAAATGTGTTTATAGAGGATAGTTTTGAAAAGATACGTTAATAAGTGTTTTTATTCTACTGCTGGACGGTGTTCAACTATCCAGCAATGAAAAAAGTAAAAAAAACAAATATTCCGGGGGATTTCGGCAAAATGTTCGTAAATACATGGAAAATAAGGAGATATTAGTTAGAACAAGATACAATAGTGGATTTGTCTCAGGAAAAAAATAGCTAGCTGTCCCCCACTGGAGCCGACCGGGAAAATATGTTATCGTTGTCCCCCACTTCATGTATCAATGGATTTTAATGGAAACACTGTAAATGGTGTTATCGCAAAATCTACTTTTCGTTTTTGCAGTAAAATAGTGTGCTTTATACATTAATAATAAAATAGTAATGTCATAAATTCGAATACAACACTTGTTAATTATTTATATGGTTATAGCCGAAGAGCGGACAGTTGGCAACCCTACCTGATCGAGTAGCAAGATGTGACCTACCTAGGGTGTAGCACATCAGAAAGGTACCTACGTCTAAAAGTACAGGGTTGACTGGAGGGTTTTGTACAGTGAGCAAAAAAGTGGTCATTTTTTTTGGTGTAAAATTATCTAATCGAGTAACAAGTTGGCACATAGCACAGTCGATAGAGCTCATCGAGAAGTGCCAAATTATATAGGGTTGCCTCGCCTAGTCCCGGGACTTTCCTGAGTCGGCCTGATTTTATAGTGGCTAAAAATTCAAAAAATTACCTCATCGAGTAACAAAATGAGACTTTGCCATTTGATAGCTCTAGTCGTCCTATTAATTATTAACATAGGTTGCCGGCCCTAAACCTGGAACTTTTCTTAGTCGGCCGAGTTTTATGTTCGAATGTAAAAACTGATTGATGCAACTACGTCGTGGAAATGTGTCCATGGATGGTTGAGAGATTGGTGGCATGTAGTAATCAATTATAGGTATTTATTTGGAGGGACCCAACCTTAAAAATTGTGTACCGTTAGCAAAAAATATACAAAAAGTTGTGACACAATCATTATGCAACCAAACCTATGAAAGGCGTGTAAATACTGTATAGTTTATTATAATTGTTACGGTCAGTGTAATAAATCTGGTCAGTCAGTATTAAGAGGAAAAGTACATGAAATTTTAAGAATTGGTATTTCAGAGATCTATTACTGTCGGGGTAAGGGGTAAACGCAGTACACTATGGCGACAACCTAACTGCCAACCTCATCTGCTCGTGGTACACCCTGCCGACTAACCAACGAGGCTCTGGAGACCGACTGTGATTCCGGTATATCCATCCAAAGCAGGCTATACCAAAATCCCTTGACCTATGATGGGCAGCAGCATCACTGGTACAACTGGTATATCCCTGCGACCACCAACCCGCTCTGCCAAGCGTGGTGATTATGGCATTTTTACCTCCCAAATATGGAATTTAGTCCCACATGGCCCCGGCCCCTAGTTCCCGGCAGCTCTACTATTCCAGGCTACGGCAGTGGTCTAGCTAACGGTAGGGCGGGGAATGCTAAGAATACCCGGGTTACCAGAGGCTGCCAACATCAACGACTGTTATTGGCGACGTTAACGTATAACGGACGAACACTGATGGAGGACGAAAAGTCCACGAAACTCGAGATAGAACTAAAAAAGATTGAGAGGCAGTTTCTTGGGTTGTCAGAGGTCCGAAGACAGGGGAAGGATACGATGACCCTAGAATCTAGCCACTTGTTCTACTTCCGAGAAGGCGAAAGCCTGTCCCAGGGTGGCGTAGGATTTCTCGTCAACAAAACCCTCATCAACAATGTAATGGAGATCAGCAGTGTGTCGAATCGGGTAGAATACCGCGTGCTAAAATTCTCCAAAAGGTGCAGCTTGAAGGCTGTACTGGTATACGCCTACTACGACGGGCTCTGACGAAGAAGTCGAATCGGTATACGAGGATATCTCTAGAGCTATCAACGATACTGCAAAGACTCATTTCACGGTTGTGATGGGGGATTTCAATACCAAAGTGGGTACAGGAGAACGAAGAGTCGAAGGTGGGTCAGCACGGTATTGGTAACAGAAACCACAGAGGGCATATGCTGCTTGGCTTCCTAGAGAGGCAAGGGCTATACTTGATGAACTCATTCTTCAAGAAGCAGCTCCAAAGGAGCTGGACCTGGCGAAGCCCTGACAGCCGGACATATTCAGAGACGTATCAGTGATCAATAGGTTTAACAACGGAAGTGATCACCGACTTGTCCGAGGCACTCTGAATAAAATTACAAGCTCGAAAGAAGACGTCTGATGAAATCGACTCTCCGTCCCACACTTCCACACAGCACCAAACTGTAGTTGGAAGTGATAGCTTCCAGCTTGACCTCCAAAACAGATTTGATTCGTTGGAAACCACCGAGGACGCGGACGTTGGCGAAGCTACAAACCAACTAGTAAAAGCTCTCGACGACGATGTTCGAATACCTCCTGACACCCGGGTCAAAATGAGTTATCTATGCCACTGTACTTAGAGTTCAATTTCGCACCGACTGGCAAAGACTCCTAAGTGATTTTGTAATAAATAACGCCACAAATTCTTAATGAGAATACCTCCTAATATCACGCTTTGAGCGTGTTAGCCTGAAATGCTGCTAATATAGTCTAACTTACCAAAACGAATATCTCCTAAGTTACTTCCGAACTAATTTTGCTGCCAATACCTCCTATCTACCATCAAACTGCTGGAGAACTGACGAATTGGCTACAGTGTGCGAAAGAGATCGAACTATCGAGTGGCGTGAGGTGGTACGACGTCACGGGAGGCGCGTGCGGCGGCCATTGTCGTTGTTTTTTGTAAAGGGACAACAGGTTTTTTATTTAGTGTCAATATTTATGTAAAAACAAGTAGTTAGGAGTAGATTGGAGCTATTAGTTTGATTATTCCAAGTTTACAGAACCTACTATAGTACCTATAAAGTAGATAGGAGCTATTAGTTTGATTATTCCGAGTTTACTTAGAACCTACTATTACCTATCTAGAAGATAGGAGTTATTAATTTTATTATTCCAAGTTTATTTAGAACCTACTATTACCTATCTAGAAGATAGGAGCTATTAGTTCTAATAATTATCATGTATTTTCAAATACGTTTTGATTTCTAACTAGCAGATAGAACTTATTCGTTTTATTTTTAGAACTAAATATTATAATTGTTTGTTTGATACAGAAGTTATTAGCTTATTTTTACTCGTATCATGAACATACCTACTTGATAGATTTGATTGTTTTAGCCGAAATGTCGTCGAGGGCGAGACTGACGGAAGGACTACGAGCACGTAAAATATTTCGTGCGTTAAAATTTACCGTCAGATAATATTAGTGCTCCTGATACAAAACGTTAAGTACGTACTTAAATGTTTTTTTTTTCAATCTATTTAGATTTGTTTGTCTATTAACCATTTTACATTCTACTGTTACTGGTTCAACGAAACTGCAGCAGATTTAACAGCGAATACGTTCGTCTCATTCTTATTGGATACCTAGCAAGACACTGCTTGCCTCTCAAACTTCCTATTATAATTTTTTCTGACGGATGTACATACCAAAACCGAAACGTAAATCTTGCTAACGCAAACTGCATGGAGTAACAATAACTCAAAAGTTTTTGATACAAATGGAATGCGATTCAGTCCATAGTGCAATAGAAAGGAAGTTGAAGAATAGAGAAATTCATTTACCCACAATCAGTCCCCATATGGCATACTGCTTTATCAAATTTCGTTTGTTCGTACCTAAATTAACGTATGTTTTACGCTGTTCAACCCTCTGGAAACACACTTCGCTTTTGCTTCTTTTCAAGAACGCTATCAAAATAACCCTATCAGAAATCTTAAATTGCCCCCTATCCGATAATGACCGTAGTTGGTGCCAAGCACCAAGCCACCCTGCCTATTAGGTTTGGTGGTCTTGGCATCCGAAAAGTGTCTGATGTAGGGCTTCCGGCGTTTCTGTCTTCAGTTCACAGCACGCTTGACCTCTTCGGTAGAAATATAAACCCATCACTTGGCGGTGCAGAGGTCACGTGCTTAACTGAAGCCAGAAACTCCTGGACAAGTGCTGCCGGTCCGAACTGCAATTTCCCTATAAACCCGGCTTCTCAGAGGTCAGGGACCAGCCACTCTGCATCCAGAGTCAACAAATCCTCAGAGACAACGCTATCAATCTTGCAGAGAAAGCCCGCCTCCTGGCCTCAAGCGAGCCAGAGTCTGGCTACTGGCTAAACGCGTTGCTGTCATCGCACGTGGGAACACTCCTTGACAGGACCTCTTTTTCGTTAACCTCTTTTTCGACAAATGAGCCCCACCGGTGCCTGTGGCGCGAGCGTTGATCCACTTGGCCACCACGGCCTCTCCTGTCGGCGCAGTGCTGGCCGCCACGCCCACCACGCCAGCTTAAACGACGTCATCCGTCGGGCCATTGTCAGCGTCAACGTGCCGGCCATACGCGAACCAAATGGCGTTGCGCGAGATGACGGCAGGACGCCCGACGGAATGACTCTCATCCCTTGGAGGAATGGCAGAACCGTGGTGTGGGTCGCTACTTGCGTCGACACCGTAGCGCCCTCACACCTCTCTGCCACTTCTCGAAGAGCTGGCTCGGCAGCGGCTGCTGCAGAGCTTGCCATCCAGAGAGGTAATGCCGCCAGCGTCGTCGGCACTCTCCCGCAAGACGGCAGCCTCGAGCACATCTTCTATTTAGCATGAGCCGAGTAGAAGATGTGCTCGACGGAGACTCATTTTCGCTCTCTGTTTGTTTTTATTCCTTTTTTTTATGTTTTTAGTATAATTTTTAAGTTAGGTTTTATTTTAGATTTATTTTAGAGTGTGTTTGTTAATATTATTTCCTAAAAATTTTATTAAGTAATACCTCTTAACTTCATCAAAATAAGTTTGACATGGACATTAGTGAAACTAATAACTCCTAACTAACACTAACGAAAACCACTTGTCAGTACGTAAAATCAATGTTAGCATCAATTTCGCAGCCCCATTTAATAACAACTTGCTTTAGAACACATTTTCATAAAAAATGTACAAAAAGAAATAAAACGTTTTTTTAGCCTCCTGTAAAATTTGCTTTTTGCTAGTTAGGAGGTCTTCGAACATCGTCGTCGATTTTCGCATGCAGCAAAAGATTCCAAGCTCTCAAGCGAGACTCTGGAGTTTATAAGGCATAGACGTAAAATCCTGTCTGAGCAAGAGTTTTCGGCAGAACATCGGGCTCTCAATAAACAAATAAAAAAGCTGATACGGCGAAACCTCTGAACACACACGCTCCATAGAGGCGATTGAGCAGAACCAGGGGTTGAAAGTGTTTGCTCAGCAGCTCGGGAGATGCCACCTGTCTAAACTCAAAACAGCGGATGGGAAGATCGTTGCCTCTAAGCCGGAGCTCCTCGCTGAAATTAAGAAGTTCTATGGAAGTCTGTATGCAACACACGCTCCAAAGCCTGTAGCTCGCAACACCCGCTCCAAAGCCTGTAGCTCGCAACACCGACCCCAGATCAGGGACTGAATTACCGAAATATTAAGGTATATTTATTTAACGGTATGACGTCATACCGATAAATTCTGGTTAAAGATAAATTTCAATACCGAAATAAATTACGGTACCGGAAAATAAACGGTGTTCTTAAATACCAGCACCTAACTAATCTTTATGAATAAAGGTTTTCTTTGATAAATTGCCATGCCGCGCTTCTACCATGCTTCAATTCGTTTCATTCGCTACGTGGAAGCAACAATGGCCAGCCGCGTTTTTCATTACGTACGTATTCCTTTATAAGATAACGGTACGGTACCTTTATAGCATTACGGTACCGTTACGTTTTTACGGTACCGTCAAAGTGTAAGATAACGGTACCGTTATGCCTAACCTTTATACCATTACGGTACCGTTACATTTTTACAGTACTGGTACCGAGTGCCGTAACCGCTTTCAGTCCCTGCCCCAGCTCCCCAATAATAAGCCACTACACGGACGATATCCCTCAAGTTGACTCGAGTGAGATTAGGAAAACCCTCATACAACAAAAAAATTACAAAGCTCCGAGTGAAGACGGAATAACAACAATGCTTCTGAAGGCTGGAGGTACTCAGAAAAGGCTCTTTAATTCCGTTATTCACAATGGCATAACACCGGAGTCGTGGAGCGGAAGTACTGTGGTCTTGTTGTAAAAGACTACGTCTACCTTGGACAGACTATAAGACTAGGAAGAAACAACTTCGACAAGGAGGCCATTAGGCGCATCCATCTAGGATGGGCTGCTTTCGGGAAACTCCATCATATTATTTGCCTCGGCTCTACAACAACGCCTTAAAACGAAGGTATTCAATCAGTGCGTCCTGCCAGTACCTAATGGCCTATGGTGCGAAAACATGGACCCTGACGATAGGACTACCTAGTTCATAAATTCCAGGTCCCTCAGCGAGCTATTTTTTTGGGCCGGCCATGTCTGTCGGATGCATCAGGAAAGGTGGGCAAGAATTGTCACGCCCTGGATCCCAGAAAACGGTCATCGGCGTCCAGGTCGTCCTAGGAAGAGGCGGCGGTACGATCTGGATGCTTTCGATGACGCGTGGCCAGAGCATGCGCAGGACAGAGATGGTTGGAGGATTAAAGGGAAGGCCTTTGCCCAGCAGTGGGATGAAATAGGATAGATTTTTTTTTTTTATTTATCAGTACAATATTGTAACAGACCCATAGAATACATATCTTAATCTAGAATAAGCGTAGCATAAGCATAAGCATAATGCTCACGACTGTATTCCCCGACGGGTAGTCAGAGATTAGATATTCTGAAACCTCAGAACATCCACGTTTCACGAGTAGTACCGGAACTCTGTCCAGTGTAACGGGGTGTGAGCCCATCGACACTTATAATGGACAATGGGTACAATACATGCCTCGAAATTGAAGCATGCCGCCGGTTTGCTTACGATGTTTTTCGTCACCGAAAAGCCAGTGGTCTTACAAATCGTACATAAATTCCGAAAAACTCATTGGTACGAGTCGGCCTGGACGGGGATCGAACCATCGCCTCCTGCACGGCATGCAAGGTTACTCGTTACTCGCCACTAGACCACCATGGCTTATACTCTTCAGTTTTCTGTATAATCTACCTTACAGTTCAGATGTGGTCTATGGTACCTACTACTGTAGCCTTTTCGAAACCCGGCCTGCTCTGGGGACTGAAACTCGTCGAATTTTCGAGCGTGACGTTTCGTAATAAACATTCGAAAACTTATAGACATGGCTCAGAACAGAAGTGAGATTGGTCTGTAGTTCTTGAGGAGTGTTTTATCTCCTTTCTTGAAGAACAAGACCACAACACTTCCGCTCCATACCTCCGGTGTTATACCATTGTGAATACCGAAATTAAAGAGCCTTCCTAGGACTTTCAGGACACCTCAGGTACCAGAGTAACTCCCGCCTTCAGAAGCATTGTTGTATTCCGTCTTCACCCGGAGCTCTGTTATTTTTCAGTTGTTTGAGGGCTTTCCTAATCTCACTCGAGTCAACGTCCGGGATATCGTCTGTGTAGTGGCTTATTATTGGGGACCTGGGGTCAGTGTTGCGAGCTACAGGCTTTGGAGCGTGTGATGCATACAGACTTCCATAGAACTTCTCAACTTCAGCGAGGAGCTCCGGCTTAGAGGAAACAATCTTGGCATCTCCCAAGCTGCTGAGCGAACACTTTCGCCCCTGGTTATCAGCTTTTTTATTTGTTTATTGAGAGCCCGATGTTCTGCCGAAAACTCTTGTTTAGACAGGATTTCACGTTTATGCCTCATAAGCTCCAGAGTCTCGCTTGAGAGCTTGGAAGCTTTTGCCACACGCTGCATGCGGAAATGCCTGTAGCCCACTTCATGGAGAGCTTTTACTAGTTGGTTTGTAGCCTCGCCAACGTCCGCGTCCTCGGTGGTTTCCAACGAATCAATTATGCTTAGAAAAAGTATATGTCTAGAATGAGCCTCACACTTGTTCCGTATAAAACAAAAGGGGCTAACTTTGTTAGGTTGGTGTGCGTGAGGCACCATACTAATTATGTATGTGTGCGTGTATATGTATAGGGTTTTGGAACCAGTACTGGTTCCTATATTTTTCGACGCTTTCGTAGCTTTGACTGTCTATCTTGATAATCTAAGCAATTATGTTATGAAGGTCAGGTTGGAAGCTGTCACTTCCAACTACAGTTTGGTGCTGTGTGTGGAAGTGTGGGACGGAGAGTCGATTTCATCAGACGTCTTCTTTCGAGCTTGTAATTTATTCAGAGTGCCTCGGACAAGTCGGTGATCACTTCCGTTGTTAAACCTATTGATCACTGATACGTCTCTGAATATGTCCGGCTGTCAGGGCTTCGCCAGGTCCAGCTCCTTTGGGGCTGCTTCTTGAAGAATGAGTTCATCAAGTATAGCCCTTGCCTCTCTAGGAAGCCAAGCAGCATATGTGGTTTCTGTTACCAATACCGTGCTGACCCACCTTCGACTCTTCGTTCTCCTGTACCCACTTTGGTATTGAAATCCCCCATCACAACCGTGAAATGAGTCTTTGCAGTATCGTTGATAGCTCTAGAGATATCCTCGTATACCGATTCGACTTCTTCGTCAGAGCCCGTCGTAGTAGGCGTATACCAGTACAACCTTCAAGCTGCACCGTTTGGAGAATTTTAGCACGCGGTATTCTACCCGATTCGACACACTGCTGATCTGTTCAAAGCTTGGCCATGAATTTATAATTAGTTTATAAGATATTGTAATGAGTTAATTTAATACACGAATTAGCATCTCTGACATTATCACAATAATAATTTGTAAGCCGTAAGGTAAGACATGGAGGACCTAATAATTATGGTAACACCTGCTTGTAAAACTACGCATGTCATACAAATAAATACATCTTTATCTTTATCTCCATTACATTGTGGATGAGGGTTTTGTTGACGAGACATCCTACGCCACCCTGGGACAGCCTTTCGCCTTCTCGGAAGTAGAACAAGTGGCCAGATTCTAGGGTCATCGTATCCTCCCCCTGTCTTCGGACCTCTGACAACCCAAGAATATGCCTCTCAATCTTTTTTGTTTCTATCTCGAGTTTCGTGAACTTTTCGTCCTCCATCAGTGTTCGTCCGTTATACGTTAACGTTGCCAATAACAGTCGTTGATGTTGGCAGCCTCTAGTAACCCGGGTATTCTTAGCACCCCCCGCCCTACCGTTAGCTAGACCACTGCCGTAGCCTGGAATAGTAGAGCTGCCGTGAACTAGGGGCCGGGGCCATGTGGGACTAAATTCCATATTTGGGAGGTAAAAATGCCATAATCACCACGCTTGGCATAGCGGCTTGGTGATCGCAGGGATATACTAGTTGCACCGGTGATGCTGCTGCCCATCATAGGTCGAGGAATTTTGGTATAGCCTGCTTTGGATGGATATACCGGAATCACAGTCGGTCGCCAGAGCCTCGTTGGTTAGTCGGCAGGGTGCACCACGAGCAGATGAGGTTGGCAGTTAGGTTGTCGTCATAGTGTACTGCGTTTCACCCCGACAGTAATAGGGCTTGAAATACCAATTCTTCAAATTTCATGTACTTTTCCTCTTAATACTGACTGACCAGATTTATTACACTGACCGTAACAATTATAATAAAATATACAGTATTTACACGCCTTTCATAGGTTTGGTTGCATACTGATTGTGTCGCCACTTTTTGGATATTTTTCGCTAACGGTGCACAATTTTTAAGTTTGTGTCCCTCCAAATTAATACCTATAATTGATTACTACATGCCACCAATCTCTCAACCATCCATGGACACATTTCCACGACGTTGTTGCATCAATCACTTTTTACATTCGAATATAAAACTCGGCCGACTAAGAAAAGTTCCAGGTTTAGGGCCGGCAACCTATGTTTTATTTTATTTTTATTTATTTTATTGGTTCATCAACAGTTGTTACATCAATGCAAGCTTAAGTACTTATTTAACAGATTTTATCTAAATGTACAACTAATTACAGATAAACACAGCATGCACACATAATATTAATTTGCAAAAGGATGCTTGCTATAATAATTTAACATACATCGGAAACAAGTAGGCAAATAAGAGTTATCTCAAGTAACTCGTACAGAACGACCTTCTGAGTTGGTGTTGTGAGTGTAAAAATATGTCAAGGGTGTCGCTACGCGCATTATATAGTCTGCAAAGTCTGGCAATAACGGAATTAAAACCCAGTTCCGTCCTTCTAAGCGGAGGGGCCATCGGTGTAACACGGTGTCTCGGGTATCTGGCTGGCACACGAATGTTAAATTTACATAGAAGTTGTGGACAATCAATCTCGCCTCTCAAAATTTTTGACAATAAGGACATATCCAACATATCCCTTCTATTCGACAGTGTTGACATGCCGAACCGCTTAAGTCTATCGTCATAAGATGTAGTCTTTTTAGCAATGCCAACCAAATAAGCCAGATGCCAGAGAAACCTTTTTTGAACTCTCTCTAGCCTCAGAGAGTGCACAGCAAAATGTGGCCGCCACACCGGGGAGCAATATTCTAGGATACTGCGGACTAAACTATTGTATAGTAATATCTTGACTTTAGTACCACGGAACACCCTAGTACTCCTCATAATAAAACCCAACATTTTAGATGATCTGCTGATAATGTTCTCCAAGTGAGGCAAGAAGGTAAGCTTTTTATCTAAAAGTATTCCTAGTATTTCCTAGTCCTATTAATTATGTTAATAATTAATAGGACGACTAGAGCTATCAAATGGCATAAGTCTCATTTTGTTACTCGATGAGGTAATTTTTTGAATTTTTAGCCATTATAAAATCAGGCCGACTTAGGAAAGTCCCAGGACTAGGCGAGGCAACCCTATTTAATTTGGCACTTCTCGATGAGCTCTATCGACTGTACTATATGCCAACTTGTTACTCAATGAAGTAATTTACACCAAAAAAAATGACCACTTTTTTGCTCACTGTACAAAACCCTCCAGGTTACGCCCAAGCAACCCTGTACTTTAAGACGTACCTTTGTGATGTGCTACACCCTAGGTAGGTCGCATCTTGTTACTCAATCAGTAGGGCTATTGTGTAAGCTTCCGATTATATCGTTTACGAAATCGATAACATTTTATGACTGTCCTAGCCAATTTTTAAATAATATTTTGTTTCTGTGATCATCGTGTTCATTATCTGAGATAAATTAACTAAATATTAAGAAGCAAAATCGCCAAGAACTGCCAAAACACCGTGTCGATTTGATACCGATTGAATCGGGTATAGTTACACAATAACCCCCCAGGTAGGGTTGCCAACTGTCCGCTCTTCGGCTATTAGGGTGCCGCAAAGAGGGTCGCAAACTTAGAAAAATTTTATGATAATTTTATATGGAGCTGGGACTTAAAAAATTTTGATCGAAATTGTATGAACCATCGACTTTCGGGTGAAATTAGTATGGGGGCTGGACTTGTAAAATTTAAAAAAATGTTTTTTTTTTATTTTTGCATGCGGAAGGGTGGGTTTCCGTGTACCCCAGGGATTCAAAAATTTAGCGACGAGCATGTTAGGTTTCTTGCGACCACCAGAACCGAATTGCTACTGTTTAGGTAGTCTACTCAAAAAAAAAAATTGGACTAAAAAAAAGGGTGAGGGGGTGGGGTCATCCCCCGGATCCCGAATGTTATATTTGGCGATTGTGTTTTGTTGAAAATTTTCTGAGTCCTAATTTTGTATGGGACCCTCTTTGCGACATCCCGACCGACCCCCTTACTGGGGGCGTAGCGTTGGGGGACAACGGGAATAACCCGGGACATTGACCTGCGGGACATGCGGGGACAGTGAGAATTTTTTTCCGGTCAGCCACACTAGGGGCGTAAAGTTTACTTAATAATTGCCTAATAGGTAGTGTGGGTCATAATCAGTGATCGGAATGTCGGGGCATTTTTTGAGCATACAAGTTTGGATACGCCTGAATTTCCCGGAAGTATCCGGATTTAATAAATATGGATAAAAATTTCACGGGATTTATTGGGATTACCTATTTAGATGTCAAGAGACGTTTTTTTAAATCAAGAGTATTAGCAGCGCATACTAGAGGCCGCGACTTTGAAACACGCCGCCTGGTACTTTTGACATGTACCGCGCTTAGGTAAATATGTTGACCGTTATTAAACAATGATATTAAGTAACTAGATTAGTAGTTAGGGCACCAAAGCGTTGCCACTTCGAAGATGTCTGCAGGCTTCTTTGACTTCAGTTCAGGCGTTTATCTATAGTGAGCGGACATATCCGTGACGTATAAATTAAGCTACCAAAATGGGGAAATGCGCCGTAAAAGTTTGTAAATCAAAATCGTATTTACTTGCAACACTGATGGCAAAAACAATGCGTGAAAAATTTATTTAGTTTTTTAATTTTATTTTGACAAAATATAGTAAACTTACTTGTGAAAAGTAACACCACTTCCTTTATTATTCTTTTCCGACTGTGATTTACAAATTTTTACGGCGCATTTCCCCATTTTGGTAGCTTAATTTATACGTCACGGATATGTCCGCTCACTATAGATAAACGCCTGAACTGAAGTCAAAGAAGCCTGCAGACATCTTCGAAGTGGCAACGCTTTGGTGCCCTAACTACTAATCTAGTTACTTAATATCATTGTTTAATAACGGTCAACATATTTACCTAAGCGCGGTACATGTCAAAAGTACCAGGCGGCGTGTTTCAAAGGCGCGGCCTCTAGTATGCGCTGCTAATACTCTTGATTAAAAAAAAACGTCTCTTGACATCTAAATAGGTAATCCCAGTAAATCCCGTGAAATTTTATCCAAATTTATTAAATCCGGATATTTCCGGGAAATTCAGGCGTATCCATACTTGTATGCTCAAAAAATGCCCCGACATTCCGATCACTGGTCATAATAGACACCCACGTTATCGATCTTGTGAACGATTTAATCGGACACTTACATCAGTAATAACCCTCCAAGCACTCCCATTTAAATCAAACAATAAAGTCTAACATACACTGGCTCACTACCCGTCACACTGGGTAGAGTTTAGGTACTATAGAAACGGGGATGTTATGAGTTTTCAGAATATTATATCTGACATACCCATGGGGAATATTGTCATGAGGATATGCTAAGTCTGACATCGCAAAGTCAATGAACATCACTAACAAGGGCTGACCATGCCTCATAAAGGTGATAGTGGATTAATATTTTATTTTCCTTTAACTCTAACAAGATGACTGATGTTCTTATATGATTGAAAAATCATTATTATTTTGGACTACTATCAAGATTTTTTGCTCATGTTCACATAATACTTAAGTAATAAATAAAAAGGCTTTAACTTTCCTACCTACCTGTTTTCTTGTTTAATTTTAAATATTGTATGAATCCTTCACACTTGCACTTCACATCTCAGAGCCTTGTAAACGTTTGGTACGACTATGACAAGAAATAACAGTATATAAACATTGCATTTTATAGACCACCATACAAGCTTCATAGGAGTAATTTACTATTTAAGGGAATGAAATGTCAGTGACTAGTATTTTAATCTAGAGAAAGTCATATTGTGTTCTATAGCTTTCTCTATAGGATAAAAACTCTTGTCACGGTTCAAGGCGAAAAGCGTCGCCATTTTAAAAATTAAAATGGAACCTAAAAAGAGTTATACATATTTGATGTAGCTTTAAACACTTGTTTTGACCCCTAAAAACTATAAATTACTTGAAATGGATACTTTTTATGAGGAAGCATCATAAAAATATAATTTTTGTTGAAATTAAATGAAAAACTAAAATGTATTATGATTTATGAAAATGTTAAATATAATTTCTTTTAGCTTAAATGTTATAATACAGCGAGCGCTTTAGTTTTATACAATCATCTCCATATTTCCCACGATACAATTAAATCCGCACTCTCATTCGCGATGTCTATACGAAATACCAACGCGTGATAAATATGATGTTAATGTTAATAAAATGTAAACGCCATGTTGAAATAAATATCATAAGTGTCAAACGTACGCCATTAGGAAATAAAATAATTTTAAGCGGTTTATTCTTGTATGATTCTAGTGATTATAAATTTTTAGCCGATCGGTTATAAAATGGTTTAAAGAACGTATGTTTTACTATCCTAATATTATCATAAGACTATCTACTACACTAAACTTGTGCTCTAGAAACTGTTTAAACGTATTCCGGTAAAGGTTACTCTTAAGAGTTGGCTCCGAAACTCGTTGTCTTATGACTATCCTGGTTTCGCACTATAAACGTTGCCCATTTTTCGGTAACTGTGTCTATATGAGCTCTAGGAGAGGTCTACACGGACATTTGCTCTTATGGTAGACATCGGAAGTAAATTCTAGTAGTTATCCTATATCCTCTTATTAGATATTGTTGTGCAGCTTGGGAATTGTCTAATGATGTGTTTACTTTAGCTCAATATTATCTCACGTAACAAAACATTCTGGCGGGTGATTATCAGACTACGTCGCGATGTGTTTACCCGTTAATTGTTCAGTTACGTAATACCTAAGTAGTATGAAATGTGTATAATTGACAATTAGTTAAATGTTCTTGTCCAATATACGTAAAACAAACATATTCCATTTATCGTTCCGTTTGAATCTTAGCTTAAATTAAATGTTGGAATATTAAAAAAAAACAGTTATAGATTTTACTTTACATTCCTAAATAGTATTTACATACGATTTAGGTACGTGAAGTAAATATTCGCGGAGAAAATTATGAATATTTCATGGTTAAGGGTTCAAAAGCGGATTTTCTGACAAATTATTCTCCTTCTGCGGTAGTCTAGTAAAAAAACGAAAATATCAAAATTCTGGAATTCTCAGACAAGAAGGAACTTATTTGAAACTGGTTTGATTAAGGGATACCTATGCAAACTCTAAAATAATACAACAAAATAATAAAAGCTTCGCAAGCGCGCCCAATTTATAGCCAACTAGCGACCCGCCCCGGTTTCGCATGGGTGCAATGCTGATACTAAATATAAATATAGATATAATCCTTCCTCTTGAATCATTCTAAATATTTAAAAAAGCATAAGCATAAGCATATGCTCACGACTATATTCCCCGAGGGGGTAGTCAGAGATATTCTAAAACCTCAGAACATCCACGTTTCACCAGAAGTACCGAAACTCTGTCCAGTGTGACGGGGGGTGAGCCCGTCGCCACTTATAATGGACAGTGGGTACAATACACGCCTCGAAATTGAAGCATGCAGGTTTCCTCACGATGTTTTCCTTCACCGAAAAGCCAGTGGTTTAAAAAAAATCTCATCAAAATCCGTTGCGTAGTTTTAAAGCTCTAAGCATGCAAAGGGACAGATAGACAGCGGGAAGCGACATTGTTTTATACTATCTAGTGATTCATATTTGAGATGGCCTGTCTACTGGTCGTTATTCAGGATTTTTTCGGAGGTAAAAACATTTCATGATCTATTTCTAAACATTGAAACAAAGTGCATAATTATGAATACCTTCCAGAGCCGTGTACAATGAGATAATAATAATCGTGTAGAGGTGTTCACAATGTGACGTGACGTGACGACGTCACATTAGTGTAATGGCCGGTAACGCGCGTGTAACGAACCGCGCCCGCACAGTGGCGCCGCACGGCGCGGCGGTGCTAATGTGTAAACACCGCTCATACGTGCACCGCTCCCCTCCCCCTCAGCCCCTCGACCCCCGTCCGTCACCCGCCGCTTGAATAATGTCCATGTCACGTCACCGCGGCCTGACCGCCTGGATGCAAACCTCTGATGCGCTATAAATTCGGATTTATTTCTGAAATCTTTTGGGGACAGCTTAAAAATGCTCATGATAGTTAAGCTTATCTTACTATTTATTTATTTGAACAATTTATTGTATACACGGATATAAACATACGAGGATATAATTCGTACGACGCTCCAAACAAAACCAAGTTCCGTCTTTGTTTGAAAATTTAGTAATAAAAGTAAAAACAAATTGTTTTTACAGAACCTGGAAACCAATTGCTTTGCATTTGCCAGATTTCCTTTTAAATATTTGTATTTAACTGGTTATAAAATAATCTTCGCTCAAAGTTTACAAATCTTAAATGAATCCTAGCATTGAAACTATATATTTAAAAGGAAATCTTTCTTCTTATTATCTTAAAACTGTTCTCATTCAAGTGACTGTATGTTTTTAATGAGAATACAATTCTTTAAACCTAATCTGATAAATGAAAAGCACAGACATTGGTTTCTAGAGCGTATTATAAGAAAAATTATTAACATTCATTGAATAATATAGAAACAAATAGTGCAAAACTTCGTTTGTTTGCAGAAGCTTTCGTAATAACCTTCTCTTAACTTTCACAACCAATGTGAGGTATTTTGTACATACAGTGGGATCCTGCCAAAGTGTACATACGAATTAGTCTTCGACAACACAGCTACTAATGAAGTACAATAATACATTTACAATTCGTACAAAGGCACGTGTAGTTGCCAACAGAGACCTTTGTTCGTTCGATCAAATACTCGACTTCAAACGTCTCGAGGCTTTTTATCGAACAATAATTAATGACGTAATCACGCAATTGCTGGAACAATGGCTGGAGCCTATTCTTAGAACTCTAATTAACAATTTCTAATAACAATGAACGTAAACGTTAGTCGAAGTGCTTTGTGGGGGCAAATAGGTGCATTTTGTAATATTCATTCAGCGATAGTAAGTAGGTAAAGTTGGTCTTGCACTTACAGATCGGTGAGCGGACTTCTGCGGAGTTGGGAGAGTTGTTCCCGTTGGGAGAGTTTGGTGAGTTGTTCCAGTTTGGCAAGCGTCCAGTTTGCGTCCGACGGCGTCTGATTGATTTCCTGCCGATTTCATCTCCTTCTGCAGTTGACTGATGGACTCGAAAGTGCATTTAGTCTGATAAAACGCTGAAAAGGTAAAAAGAAGATTTTATCTTTATTGTCTCTATCCTGAATATATTGCAATATCTTTCACATCTCGGGTCTCTTTTGGCATTTCTAACGTACCCAAGATTTGAAATATAAATGAAAACTTTTATCGATTTTTTTTATATCTGGCTTTTCTATTAAAACTATAGCTATATTAAAAAAATATTTATTCAAAGATAATACCAAAACAATATTTAAAACTTCGAGAAAAATCCAATTGCTTCATCTTATCATGCGGGCAAGCCGTGTCAGAGTTTATTCAAACCGCCTTACGGCCTTAACGTGGTTTTTATGTAACTAATACTACCACCAAAAATAGTAGCCGGGACCAACGGCTTAAATTCGGAATCATCTTTCTTTTCGACTTTCAGGTGGATTCAGCCTGCAATGTATTAACTAACTGAGGAAAAACACACAAAGTGACATATCATTAGGTATCCCCCGTGAGAATCGAACCCACGACCGTGTCAAGAGCCAAATCCTCTTAACCATTAGTCCACGTAGGCAAACAAGAGTATTGACGTCATAATACCGATCAACAATAGACAGGTAAATAAAGTACTCAAGCAGTTCATCCGGCATCTGAACGCGAACACGACACGAGACGCGTGATAAATGTCGCCCCGCGCTGATTGCCGAGGGTCGTTCCATACTTCCGACACGCTCGTATGTCCCGGGGGAGGCAGGGGATGGGGAGGGCCTCTACCTCATTTTTCGGAGTCAAGTTCATTTTCGTTGGCAATATGTTACGTACATACCCGCACTGTCTGGATGTCCGCAGTGTTTTGTTTTTAATTTTCCACGAAAAGGGGTCGATTGTAATTTTTACACTAGTTTACCCATAGAGAAACCGATATCGATACAGATTTCTAATTTCCATGCTATATTTTGTTTGCCCGGAACGAAGCCACGACTTCATCTTTCTGCTCCGGTAAGATTCCGCTGATTGGTTAAACCTTTCATGATACGATGATGGATAACCACCATCCACCACTGTCCTTCACTGTCCGGCAGCTAAATAAACAAAAATAACTTTTTCTCCTACTTCATTCAATAATTCGTTGCAGGTTCCAAGACCGACTACAGTCACACTCATCATGATGACTGGTTTTATCGCCGCCGTTGATCCTAGTTTACATGAGTTACAGTAAAGAGGCAGAGGTAGCCACTGGGCCCGTGTGATCCAGCCTTTAGTTCCGAACGATAAGTCTGGCGCGCAGTTTGTCGAACAAACATTAAATTTGTTAACAAGACTCTGTGAAGTCGGCCGGAGCCGCCGGTCCGTAAATACTTTACCTTCCATAGTTGTACCTCTGGTTAGTTGGTTTGCGGCTCTTAAAGGAATCTCGCCGGTCGCCCGGGGTGCCGGGGTGCCGGGAGGACGGAAGGGGGGAGGGTCGCACATCAAAGAGGTCTGAGTCCACTAAACGTTTGATTTGAGTAGTTTTGAGTAATGATTGCGTCGCTGACCGTAGTACCTATACGTTGTGGAACATAAAATTGTATTGTATGAAATAAATACTGGCAAAGTAGTATAATACACTAGAGTTTATACGCGACTTCGTCCGCACTTTTATACGAGAATATAAGTCAAATCATAAGATATCAAACAAAAGAAGTTTCATCAAAATCGGTTTTGTAGTTTTTGGTTTATGCTCAAACAAACAAATAGACGGACAAAACTTTAAAGTATTAATAACAAATAATAAAAACCGACCAAGGTCCCGGAGAAAACAAAACTTTTTTGTTAGTTACTCGTAATATGATATGTGGTGATGTGGTACTGAAATTATCATTGCGCAAGTAGTCCGACTCGCACTTGACCGGTTTTGTTCGTTATACTCGTAACCTGACCACATTAGTTAGGATTAGAAATGAGTAGGTATATTAGAGGAAGTTTGAAAGTAACACATATGACGGAAAAATTGCAGGGTAATAGATTATCGTGGTATGGGCATGTGATGCGGAGAGACGAGTGTCATGTTACGAGACGATTAAGTATGATTGTGAATGGCTGTGGTAGGAGAGAAAAGCCGAAGAAAAGATGGAAGGAAGGAAGATGTCATCATCATCATCATCATCTCAGCCGATGGACGTCCACTGCTGGACATGGGCCTCCCCAAGGATCGCCACAACGACCGGTCCTGCGCTGCCCTCATCCGACGGTTTCCCGCCGCCTTCACTAGGTCGACGGTCCACCGTGTGGGGGGCCTACCCACGCTGCGCTTTGCGGTACGCGGCCGCCACTCGAGAACCTTCCGGCCCCATCGGCCATCGGTTCTGAGAGCAATGTGCCCCGCCAACTGCCACTATAGTTTAGCAATTCTTTGGGCTATGTCAGCTACTCTGGTTCTTCTGCGGATTTCTTCGAAGATGTGTGGAGGATGATAATTATGTTTAAGAAAGGAGTGAGTGCTGAAATGATAGCCAAGAGAGATAAATGGATAATTATGACATGTTGCGCCGACCCCAAATAATGAGAAATGGGCAAGAGAATGATGATGCTGTATTTGTATGTCTGAGATTAAAGTAGTTTATTTTCATCTTGGCGACGGGCTTACCCCTGTCACACTGGACAGAGTTTCGGTACTTCTGGTGAAACGTGAATGTTCTGAGCTTTCACTACTTATGGGTAAGATTGAGGCTAACTGAGGTTTCAGAATATCTCTGATTACCCCCTCGGAGAATATAGTCGTGATGCTATTTTTCATCTTTCATGCCACTAATATACCTTATTGCGTGCACAAAATGTAGCCTCAATCTTACCCATAAGTAGTAAAGCTTAACATATTGATGGTTTCATCAGTGATCATCACAGCCCACGCCCAGCCCAGCCTATTACGTCCCACTGCACTGAGGGTGTATGGGCGTTAGTCCACCACAAACTCATTGGTACATGGCATGTCATCCGTGCTGATTCGAACTTGGTCCCCCAGATTAAGTGTCCATAGCTCTCCGAAACGCGCCACCGGCGCTCTTTTTCATGAGTATTGGCTTTTAATTATTTTTCCGTTTTAACTTCCGAAGCGTACAGTAGGTACCTACCTATACTTATGTATGTGTGTGCGTAGTCGAGGCGCACGGCAGTACGCTCATGGGCTCCCTAAATTAAAAGCGTTTTAAAACAAATATCAATCGCGGAGTCGGAGCTGAAAAAGCTGAATAAATATTGAATTACTCGCGGATGGAACCTGCCCCCCTCCCTCCCGGGCCGCCGGGTCCGTGCCTCACCCCCGCGCAGACCCGCGGCAATCAATAGCCCAAAGTGGATCGGTTTAGTCTTACAGTTCCTGTAATGCTACTCTCACTCGAACATCTTCACTTTCTCCCTTATTTCCTTAGTAACCCTATTTCCTCCCGTGGATGCCATACGAGGCGATCTAAAAGATATACGGTAATCTGATAATATGGATATATTCGAAAAAAAAATCACCTTCTCCATACGTTTGACTCGAGTAGGTGTAGGAATAGGTCAGTTTAGTATGAGATTTTGCGTCGGACAGGTTTGCTCCCATTGATGCGTAGAGTATATGGTTTAAAGGTTAATGATACTTTTCCTTACACCCTGTATGAAAAATTAATCCCTGTTTCCCTTGATCAACTCACGCCATTACTCGGGAACTGCTCGACAGATTGCGATGAAACTTTGGTGGGTTGTTGTGCACATTCCGGGGAAGGTTCATGAAAAATTAAAACGGCCAAGTGTGTGTCGGGAAAAAGGGGCATTACAACGCGAGCCGGGCACAGCTAGTATGCATTGTTTTTGAGGGCGAAAAGCTAGATATAGTACTTAATAACCACTTGACACGAGATACTGTATTGAAACTTTAATTGCTAAGGTCGATACAGCAAGAGTTTATGCTTATTATTATCCATTTCAAATAGCCAAATAGTAATGTTAAGGCTATTTTGAATTACAGAAACAGATATTTGAGACACTTCACGATCCAGTTGGTGTAATGGTTACCACGCCGGACTGCCAAACCAGGGTCCTGGGTTCGAATCCCGGTTCGGTCATGGATGTTATATGTTCGTGCCGTTGTTGTATGGTTTCCATAATAAAAGCCTTTAGTGCTTAGTTTGGGATCATTACAATGTATGTGCCTGTGAGCGTTATTTATTTATTTAGGTATTTATTTACTTCCTCTCACTTATTCTTAGAACCGCTTTGATAATGTCCAAGATACATCTTTCTGATAAATAAATTATCGACCCTTCTGGCCTCAAAGGTCGTAAACGCCACTTTTGGTCAAAATGAGGTAAAAATGCAGTTTTGTTAATTTTTTTTCGCTCTATCGATCGGTGTATTCCCCTGAAAAAAGTAATTTTTGGCGTTTACGACAATTGAGGCCAGAGGGGTCGTTATATTACTTATCAAAATTCGCCAGAATTCTAAGTAGGAAATGGAAAATGTTTTTGTCGTTATATGAAATGAAGTACCTATAGGTATGCTTCCCCTGCAGGCTCTGCCGCAGCCCGTCAGTCTTCGTAAAGCTTCACTTAGTACGCCGGCAGTAAGTAGGCAGCTACCTCTTTTTTTTTTTTACACTGACGTAATAACATGCCATTTTTTCATTGTCTGTAGCTTGAATGTTATGTGTATTTTTAAACAGAAACGGCAACATATTTGACGTCAAATTCTGACATTGTGAATATAATTTTCTTCTTAATGGCAAGTTATTTTAAGTAGATTTTAGGTTTTCCGAGGATTTAACAGCTGACGTCACTCGCTGGAAAGAAACACGACATTATTTTATTAAAAACTAGTGTTTTCCCGCGACTTCGTTCGCACAAATTATATACCAGATTTTAAGTCAGGTCATAAGCTATCAAACAAAGAAAGTTTCATCAAAATCGGTTCAGTAGTTTTTGTGTGATGCGCGAACAAACAAACAAACTAACAATTTTGTCAATAGATGGCGCTGCATGTCATTTGAATCGCGCTATCGCGTGTTATTTGAATTTATATGAAGTGAACCGCTACTTTTTTGTTCCTCATGATTTTACGGTTTTATAATAGTTAAGATATCCATAATAGCGAGAATATAAATTTCTTACCTATGAGCTCAAAGGCCCGACAGCACAGTCTGTAGTGAACCTGCCTGCTGTGCCGGGGGTCGCGGGTTCGAATCCCGTAAGGGACAAATATTTGTATGACGAATATGAATATTTGTACCCGAGTCATGGATGTTTGTATCTATATATGTATCCTATATCGTTGTCTAGTTATCATAATACAAGTCCAGGCTAGATTCTGGAACTTTAAATGTGACTAGATAATTTGTGTGACACTGTCCAAGATATTTATTTATTTATTTATTTAATCCTTTCATTTAAAAATCTCTTACATAGAAAATATTAATCTCGAATTAAACTTGTTGAAAATGAAACAGTCTGCTCCAAAAAAGAAGGAACCGTCTAGACCTCTAGACTACGATGACTTTTCTAACTTTGATGTTACAAATAGATACTCTTTCTTATACTGTGCTATTAATTTGCTTCTTGTCATATAAAACATACAACATACATACATACATACATACTAGTTTGTAATACGTTGACGATGAAGTTGCTATAGTGGAGTTGCTTCTCCTAGGTACTTATTTGATTGTACTGGGTATTTATTAAGTTAAAACTTTTTTGTACAAATGTAACGTTGAATACAGAGGAGACAAGCAACATTTTGGAGCGATGATAGCCCATACGGAAGAGTGCTTGCGCCTCAATCATAAGGCGGCGGTTCGATTCCTGGCCTGCACCACTAAGTTCTGAGGAAATTATGTATGGTTGTAGTTGTTTTTAAACCTGCATTCCCGAGAATGAAAAGAAAATACCACAAGATCGGAGGTATGCGTAAAATATGGGTGAACTTGGGGCGAACACAAAAGACCCGTGATGGTCAAAGTGTTACATGTAACACGACCGTTATATATAACGACCCTTGCTTGCAATAGCCCAACACTAATAATAAAAAATAAAAAAAACATACAAGCACAACGGAAGGCTTTTAGGCCTAAGCTGTATTGTACATGAAAGCGAATAAATGAATACTGAATACTGAAGGCTTACACGAGAAGAAATTTTTTCAGTACACTCGTGACGGAGAGAAAGTTAACAAATTGCGACAGAGTGTGCAGCTATGCCCTAGAATATTCTACTAAATCTTTAAAACTCTTTCCAAATTTTTAGGGGTGTTCAAACTATCAATATCAAACCGAATAACTTTAACCATGGAAGCAAAATCTGAAATCATAAAAACAAAAATTGGCTGTTTTATACATTTGATTCGAGTACCTTCAGAGAGCATTGCAGTTCATTATGGAACAGCAGATTGTTTTTCTGTTTGATTGAAAACTTTAAAATATACGCATATTACTCCATCAATAAGCATACCCAAAATACTCGTATCAATGTGTCGATGCGGGCGAGTGACCGTGACGCCACGACAGATAACGAGAACCAATTAAACAATTTATCGACGTGCTGGACTGGTGACGTGCCGGACACGTGTCGTGCCGGACAGGTGACGTGCCGGACGCATACGTCACACTAGCGGTAGCGAGAGTATTGAGTAGAAACATTACTTGATAGCTACAGAGTAAAGCCTATCATCACATGTAAGAGCCGCACAGAGAGAAAGCTTCGACACAACCGCGCTAATTGACAGTCTGGAGACGTTCACTACATCACGTGATTATTTTGTGCACTTCTAAGAGCTTTACCTCTTTGCCCAAATATAAGATTGGCATGAAACGTACGAGATGAAAGTTTGTAGTATTTTTTTTTGTTTATTTGTCTGTCTGTCTGTTGTAAAACTAAATTTGTTTATTTGTCTTGCTTTTTTCTGCATACATTATTGACTACTATATCGATTATACTATTTTTTTGACACAAAAGAGGAAGACTCCCGCGTTTTGATCTCATCATCATCAGCCTTTAATCGTCCCACTGGGTTTATGAGCGGGCGTTAGTCCACCACGCGTGCCCAATGCGAATTGGTAGACTTTACATACGCATCAGAATTTCTTCTCCAGCGTATGCAGGTTTCCTCACGATTAGAATCTCCGCCGTTAGAGACCAGTCGGTATTACGTAAATTATTTTAACAAATATGCCGTAACTATGCATATTCTATGAAATTTTCAATTGTCTAGCTATTTTCGGTTCAATAGTTACGGCCCTAAATAGGTACGACGGACGGGCGGAACCCTAAAAATGTTGGGACATTCTGTAGTCAGTGGGTCAGTAGGCACCTTTACATGGGGAATGATAAATGTTCGTGTGATTTGTAACACTGCTCCCCCCCCCCCCTCTCCCCGCAGCCCGCAGTCAGCGCGTTTCGTATTTTTGTGAACAAACACAATCGGTTAATTAAATTCCATTGAATCCGGACCGAGTGAGTGATGACTATCTGTATGTAATTTGTTACTCTGTATTATTTACGTACAAGTTCAAACGTGATTTTCCGTATATTTAAATAAAGAAGAATTACAAATGAAATATATCAAGCAAAGGTGAGCGGAAGTGTTGGGAGAGGCCGTCCGAGGAAAACTTATCATGATCTTTTCCATAGCACCCTCAACCGACGGAAGTGCATGAAGAGATGTATGAATGTGAATGAGGCTAAAGAGGTGTGTCAGAGTCAAAGCGTGTGGTGGTCCGTGGTCTCTGCCTACCCCCATGGGAGAATGGCATGAGCTTATATACGTATGTACATTTAATATGCACAAACAGGGTAAAATTGATATTATTGGTATCCTTTTAAACTAAGAGTCTACCCATCAAATTGAACAACTTTTACTATGGGAGCAAACCGATCGTAGCAAAAAATTATCAGCTGTTCCATACTAAATTACAATGCAAAATTGTTTAGTTTGCTGCGTAGACTCTTAGTTTTAAAGGATGCCAAAGATATCAATATCATCCTGATACAGGGTGTAACAAAACACCCAAGTTATAATTAAGGGGCATCAGCCCATAAAACTGAACAACTCAACTTCGAAATCGCGAAAAAAAAACAGCCGTCCCATGCATTTGTGTCGTGTCTGTTATGCAGTTTTGTATGAAAGAGCTGATTTGTTTTTTCGCGATTTCGAAGTTGGTTCATAAAGAAAGTTGTTCAGTTTGATTGTCTGAAGCACCACCTAAGTATTACTAGGGTGTTTTGTAACATCCTGCACACCCACGACCTACAAATACACTGTACAACTCCTTCCATTGAATAACTTGCTTCTCAACTTGTAGAACAAAAACAAATTTATGACGATACTTGTAAACTCATGCTTGAACTGCAGACCGTTGTTTTTGTGCACCCTTCGACTACCAGCGTCGTAGCATAAGACAACCAAATATATAATATGATAATCGCAAGTGTATAGGATGATAGTAAATCGGGTTGTGATCCATATTGGAGAGAGTATTGCAGTACCGACAACCTGTTCAGAGCAGGAAAAAATCATAGGTTTGAATTATATTTAACTGACATAAACATTTATTTCCAAAAACGCAATGTGTAAGTAGATCAGCATACTGTACTGCAGTTTTCTGTCTCACAGACTGCGGGCAGAAATTTTGAATTATATTTAACTGACAAGGTCTGTAATGTAGGTAGGTAAAATTAGTTAATTTTATCATTGTTTGCGCTACGCTAAACGCAGTTGCCGTTTTCTGCCTCAGTCGAGGAGAAAAATAGTATACTAACCTCGGGCAGTAAATAAGGAAGCCTCAGATCACATGTCATGTTTGTAACAATTACATGAGATCTGAGACCTCTCTTACTTTCCTGCCCTCGGTGTGTTATCTTAATCTTAACTATTAAAAAACCGTAAAATCATGAGGAACAAAGAAGTAGCGGTTTACTTCATATAAAGTCAAATAACACTCGATACATCTATTGACAAAATTGTTAGTTTGTTTGTTTGTATGAATGCATTATTGTTCTCGTTTAAGTTTACATCCTGTATACAGAGTGTAACAAAACACCCTAGACATATTTAAAGGGATGGTTCACAACATCAAACCGAACAACGGTGGAATATAGCCCATTCCTTCTCACCCTAATAATTGAAAAGAGGCCCTTGCCCTGAAGAGATCATAACACACCACAACTTGAACTTTACAACAATGACTGTAAGGTTCATAAGAGCTAATCAACGTTGTCGACGGTACGTAGTTCGATGGCGGCTTGAAAATGTAAACCTAGTGGACCCGTAGCCCTCGTAGCATATAGTTCGTAGCCCGTAGCTCTCGTAGCACGAGCTAGTTTATAAAACATCGTCACAAACTTTCGCATCTAAACTATTGTGTCTGTACATTGAAGATATTTACAAAAAAAAATTACAATATGGTTTTTAGGTATCCCTGACTCGAAATGAACCTTTTTTATAGTAAGATTGACGAAGCTTGTGCCGACTGCTTGTTTTGTAAGTACTAAGAATATACAATCATTGCTTTTACTACGCTTTGTCAAAGCAAATTTACATTTGAACTCACTAATAAATGAAATGATTTTAGAATTTTGTCTGTCTGTTAGTTTGTGTATTTGTTTGATTGTTTATTTGTTTGTTTGTTCGCGCATCACGCAAAAACTACTGAACTGATTTTGATGAAACTTTTTTTGTTTGATAGCTTATGATCTGACTTAAAATCTGGTATATAATTTCTGCGGACGAAGTCGCGGGAAAACACTAGTCCACTATATTTCTCATCTGTCAGGTAATTTTAAAGTAAATCCTATTTGGAGCCTTAATAAGGGATGGGGCAAGATGATGACAATACGAGTATAACTTTAAAATAAAATATGTTACAATATTAGTTCAGCCATTTTCTATGATTGCATAATTGTTCTAATCACAACTTATCGCGTTTTTCTTACACTGTGCTTCCACTGCTGTAAGTGCTTAAAAAAGTCATATAAGAAGATGTGTCGTCTCTAGCGTTGGGCGCCTTAAGACAACTACTTGTCTTCTTCGATCAAAGTAAAATTAATAGGCCTTACGCGAACATTTCAAACCAGAAAAATAAGGCAAAAATTACAGGTACTATACTTCAAATATGTACCGAGAGAGATGACAGACAAGTGTGCCAGTTTGTATGGACCAAGTGTACCAGTAGTGTGCTTCAACTTAACGCGCTTTTGGGCCTATCCATTAATTTGAATTTGATCGAAGCTTGTCTTAAGGCGCCTTACGCTGTAATGTGGTAACAAACCGCGTCGTCCACAACACGCGTCTCGCGTCGCGTCGGTCGTTGCGGTGATGTCCACCAGCACCGTAGTCCATTTAACTAAGTTAGTAACACATGAATCAAGCAGCATTGAGCCCATGCATAAGCAAACTTGAACCAAAAAAAATATGGTTGTCTGTAAAGTCGGTTTATGGACGATAGTTTTACGCGATACGTTATCGCATCATTGATGAGAACTGCTGGCTCTGACGTCACGCGAAACGTGACACTTTTTCGTGCGTGCAGCCGGTGTTCATCAATTTATAAGAAGTTATCACGTGAAAATAACCAAAGCTGCAAATGCAAGTTCTGCGTGTTATATTATGAATGTCTGTCTGCCAACGTTTACTAGGGCCCAATCGCGCTAATTTAAAACATCAAAGTTCAGTCATTATTCAATTTCAGTTCTAATCACACTGCGATCCAATGATCTACTATTCAACTGTTCTGAATTCCGTATCGCGCTAAACTTGACTTATTTACTAAGTGATTGTAAGCCTGAAACGTCTGATCGATTTGTCAAGCGACTGTCTTAGCCGTCAAATAATTAGATAGTCGCTTTGTAGATCTGCTTGCTATTGGTGTTCACGTCGCGTGTCGGTCGTCTGTTGCTCCCTCCCCGGCCTACAACGAAGCTCCAGTGGTGGCTCAGGATAGTGTTATTTTCTAAAAACAAACCTTGAAGTCACCAAAATTCATTTATAATCGTACGTCAAGCATTCAAGCAAGCACGATGGAGTCGCGCTGCAAGTCTGTCGGTGGACGGTCTAGTACATATTGGCTTCTCTTAGGCTTGCACGTGTTTTCATCAAAACAATACTTGAGACTACATAAACCACTTAACACTGGCAACATTGCTACAAGCAGCAACATAGCAACATTAATTTATAATTAAAATGAAGTCAGTTAATAAAAAAGAATGTGTAAAAAGTTGTGATTGTCATGCGGTTCAATGACGTTTCAGTGGAGATTTATTTAGTTCGATCGGTCCCCTGATTGATGGTAGTATTGTCGTACTGTGTAGTGACCGATACGTCATCGTGGATGGTCTTGTAAGTGACACTGCCGACCCCTATGTTGTTCTGTTCACAGACATCTGGCCCCGAGCCAAGCCACAGATATACTCCTATACAATGTGTTAATGAATAACCGCAAAACCTCATACATCCCAACTGATTTATAACAAAATAATTAGATTGAAACAATAATTTCATTATTTTGAGCGTTAAATTATTCGCATTTTAAGTTTTAAGACAAAAATGATTTGTTATCATTTCAGCAATGAATGAAAACGCTAACGTGCTTATGGATACATTTTAAGAATCTTGTTTAAGTAGTGTTTAAGTTGGTAGTAAGTCGGGTGAGTGTGCCCGTGCGGTGGTTTGAGATTGAGATCGGTAAATTTTAAATACAATATTCTATTCTGCTCTCGATTCTAAACAAACTACTTTCTAGTTTTGCGTTAATTCATTAACACGTTGTGTAAGGTTATTTCGAATTACTTAGTTCTAGTGGTGTTACAAATCGTACATAAATTCCGAAAAACTCATTGGTACGAGTCAACCTGGACGGGGATCGAACCATCGCCTCCTGCACGGCAGGCAAGGTTACTCGCCACTGGACCACCATGGCTTTTAACCACCTATCATATTAATTCCGCATAAAACGGTTTTCAGATTAATTTGTTAATATTGTAACAGTTGGTTGTGAAAATAGGATTGTAGACTGGGATATTAAACAAATCCCTGTAATCCGGAGATAGCGTGAGTATTAGCATACGTCAGTGCAGGCGCGATGCCGCGGGGCTATATAGCGGCACGGAATAGATATCTAACCAGAAAAAAGGTTTTATAACGGGTCTTCCAATAGGGACTTCCGAACTTTCACAGTTGAAAGCGGCCATCTTGATGAAGCTACCTCTGTCAAATTGGCTGTCATATAATGGTATCGATGATGGGCCTTTCATACGAATAAAAAATTTCGAATTTATCTCACACACAAATTACAAACTCGCCGCGGCCGGTTCACACCTACATGTGCAGCGTGCGGCAATACGTGAATGTTCATGTACTAGAATGATTTGCAAGTTGGTAGAAACATCGCTGTGCATGTAGGGGTGTAGGTAATGGCCGCGTCGCAATAAGCTTGTAATATAAAGCAGTTTTTCTGGTAGTTTAATATATTGTGTGGTAGCGGCTCGGCGCGGCGGTGTGGACGACACGTGAATGTAATTAAAACTTGCGCTTCCAACATGAGACCAATATGAGACCGGGTGGAGTTGAGGTGTAGTCACGCTTTTATACTAGTTCACCAGGTGTAAACACAGAACACTTTCCTATTTTCAATACACATCTACCGACGGTGACCGACGCGACGCGACGGCGGACCCTTACAAAAATTACATTTAGAATGGGAAGCTGTCCGCCGTCGACGCGGCAAAGACGGCGAAGATGGCTTCCCATATTAAATCGTCGGGAGATGTGTCTCAACCCTTAAAGGAATGTAATCTTAATTTTATTACAGATTGAAGTTGATGCTAATCAATAATTTCACAAAAGTTAAAGCCGTTTCCGAAAAACCAATTATATACACTGACAACCTGTTTCACCACTTTGAATGAAAGTTTGAAATAATATGAGAGTATTTCGTATGAAAGATATTTTACCAAACGATCTGTCAGAGAACTGGTGAAACCCTATATAAATTATATACCAGATTTTAAGTCAGATCATAAGCTATCAAACAAAAAAAGTTTCATCAAAATCGGTTCAGTAGTTTTTGCGTGATGCGCGAACAAACAAACAAATAAACAATCAAACAAATACACAAACAAACAGACAGACAAAATTCTAAAAAAAGGTTCATTTCGAGTCAGGGATACCTAAAAACCATATCGTAATTTTTTTTGTAAATATCTTCAATGTACAGACACAATAGTTTAGATGCGAAAGTTTGTGACGATGTTTTATAAACTAGCTCGTGCTACGAGAGCTACGGGCTACGGGCTACGAGCTATATGCTACGAGGGCTACGGGTCCACTAGGTTTACATTTTCAAGCCGCCATCGAACTACGTACCGTCGACAACGTTGATTAGCTCTTATGAACCTTACAGTCATTGTTGTAAAGTTCAAGTTGTGGTGTGTTATGATCTCTTCAGGGCAAGGGCCTCTTTTCAATTATTAGGGTGAGAAGGAATGGGCTATATTACACCGATGTTCGGTTTGATGTTGTGAACCATCCCTTTAAATATGTCTAGGGTGTTTTGTTACACTCTGTATACAGGATGTAAACTTAAACGAGAACAATAATGCATTCATACATTTTCAGAAATAAATGTTTATGTGTGTAGTTTCAAACTTAAGACCATCTTCAGCCCATCAAACTGAACAACTTTTACTGCGGGAACAACGGTGAAATAGAGAAATGATAATAGAGAAAATTACAATAGCTACTCCACCAAAATCTACGAAACAGCTGTTTTTTTTCGCGTTTTCAATGTTGGTCCCGTACTAAAAGATGTTCAGTTTTATGGTCTGAAGCACCCCTTTAAATATGTAACGTATTTAAATTTACACCCTGTATAATAGAAAAATTTAAATGTTTAATAACCACACGCGACTGTCCTTCACAGTCCTCCACCTATTAAACAAACAAAAGAATGTTAACAAGCTTTTCAGTCAAGACTCAGATAAATTAACTTGTACAGGATTTAAAATGAAAAGTGTCGCTAGTTCGTGATGTTTCAATCTAGTGCAGTCATAGTATAACAAAAAGTACTAGTAGTGAAGCTGAGCGGTCGCGACAGGACGATCGAGCGCGGTGTGGGGGTGCACGTCCCGGTACCGAGTTGCCTGCACGCGGTCCGCCCTCCGTCACTTGCTCGGCCGGGGGACTAGGAACCGAGATAAGGACTAAGGAGTGCAATTCTCTAAGATAACATCCTTCTTGAATCCTTCAGATCGTCGAAGATGTCATATTAAGTTCAATACAACGCAAACCGAATTCACAGCTCGCCGATGTTTGCGCTTACAGAATTGCTCTCAAGTACCTACACTTTGTCGCATCGTAAGCGATACGTTTGTATAGATTCTGCCACTCGCTTCAGACGGCAACATCGTATACGTCGCGCGCTGTACGAAGTACTCAATATTCTCAATATTTATTGCTTTCCATAATTACAGCGTAATAACAATGCTGAGTCGAGCGCCATAAGATTTGCACGTGCCGTCTGGCAGTAAATGATTAAAGCGTGAAAACACACACACACCGTCGCACACACACACCCACACACATCGTTTTCTAAGAAAGTGATGTATCTGTAACAAAGTAACTAGTAATCTGTGGCACTACTGTAAGAGATACAAGTCGTTATCTAGTAAGGCGTATTATAGAATTGTTGATTATATTAAAGATACAAAGACGTGGTGTGATTCCAGTTTGACATAATTTATATAGCAAAACCAGTGACTTTTTAGATTGTATCCTATTTTGAATAAATTATTCTTTTGATTTGATTTGATTTGATACTGCACTCTCCCGATTCCGCGTGTTTGTTCGAATTTCAAACTTTGACCTTTAAGAAGGTCGACTAAAATGCGCTCTATATAAATCCGCGACAGCCTGTATCGCATGCTATATGCGACGCCGTAGGTAATTATTGCAGCTTTCAAAGTCATCCCATCGCCTTTATCGCATGCGATACGCCGCGCCGTTGATATTCATCGAAGCTATCAAACGTGAGTGACGGTCCACTGACTGAGCTTCACGACTAGTATAGTTTTTATTACACTATGGCAGAGTGCAGCGAGCAAGTGCAGCGCGCAGACGTCATCAATCACGAAGGAAGCTAAAGCAAGTTGTCACCGCCTCCGCCCCCCGCCCCCCGCCCGCACCCCCCGCCCGTCTCACGCGCCATACTGCTTCCAGTTCACTCTTCAGTTTTATAATCTCTCTAAAAGTTTTCTACAGCCACATGTTTAGATAATGATACGATCATTATGTCACAAATATTTCATATTTAATATTGAATAAATATTTATATTCCTTGTCGGCCATGCATTTGAAGGGTGAAGAAAATACTAGTAACAAGTATTGAGGCTAACACGAAAGATCCCACTGGGTCGAAGATGAGATGCGATGGGACGAGACGAGACTAGATGAGACGAGACGAGATGAGATGAAATGAGATGAGATAAGGTCTATTCCATTCTAATTTTAAAATTGTTGCGTCCATCTTGGTGTTGATGATAGACTGGCGGATGAATTAGCATAGGCTTTCTTACCCTTTGGGTATGGAATCCTAAAACGTTTTATCCTAACTCTGATTAACTTCGCACATTGTTTAAAACGTTGCCTAGATAATATAATTATTTCTGCTTACCTTCATTGGTAAGCCCTTTTCCAACTTGCTAGATGTTTTAAGCATCTGTTTGTATTAGATGTCTTGTCTTAATTAAAGATGCCCATAATTGGAACGACTTCCAATCTAAATCCGATACCTCGCCTCATGTGTAGGTACCTATATACGTACTAGTTAATTGCGTAGTTACCTTTGTAGTTGTGTCTATTGTTACTCTGTCATTTGTAGTCTTCAGGTGAGATAGGATTTCTCTATTTTTTTCTTTTTAGAGTTCCGTACACAAAGGGTGAAAACGAGAACCATTACCAAGCCTATGTTGTCAGTTCTTCCGTCCTACCTATAAAGGTATCTTATGAATCGTAATAGCTAGATTAGCGTTAAATGCATATGCATATGCGCACGGCTATATTATATTCTCCGAGGGGGTAGTCAGAGATATTCTGAAATCTCAGAACATCCACGTTTCACTAGTAGTATCGAAACTCGATTAGCGTTAAATGTTTTCCAAAATATGCGTTATTAAGACGGATTTGAATGACAAATACTAAAAAATACAAAAAGTTAAAAATTAAGGCCTGCATACAAGGAACTGTTTTTATGTCAACCTTAAATTGGAATTAGTTACGATGAAATTAATATGCATGTATTTCTTCAAAATAATCAATAATTTACGACTCTCTTTGTTAAAATAAAAAGTGTACAGCTAAAACACAAAAACACATTTATCTCGGTTTGACCTCTCTGTGGAAGAACGTTTCCGCGTAACTAGGTTCAATTATTGTTCTTGCTCTGTCGTAAAAACGGTAATACATACAAGCGTCAAACCAGGAAGCTGGCAGAGGTATGCATACGATTTAAAATCATAATTTATTGTTAGTTTAGGCTACTTCTAACCTGGCGTTTTGCCAACCTGCGTTATACCACACCTTGGACGCTTAGCTGGCATTTCATAAAAATGGGAAATATTTACAAGAAGAGATAAGCATATGCGATTCTGAGTGAGTGCGAGCGAGACGGGAATACGTCATTGCCTACATTTTCTGCCAAGCCTCCTGTTAGAAGGGGTGAGGTTAAAATTGGTGGGGGCAGAGTGACCGTGTTGTATGTATAGGTAGTAAATCTTTCTTATACTCTGGTAATACATCAAAGTTTTCCGTTTTTTCAATGTTAGTACGGAACCAAAAAATCATTGGACCGGAGTGATATCCTCCAATACTTAATCTTCTTAATTCTCAGTCAATGGAAACAGATCGGCAAAAGTTTCATCGTTTGTGACGATTGATAGAAAAGGCTTAGAGGAAGTGGACACGCCCTCATCGTTCTACGGACAAGTTTGCTAAATCCCTTAATTATGTTGAGAGATATTCTGGAAAGGGACATCCACGTTTCACGTGTAGCACCGAAACTATGTCCAGTGTGACGGGTAGTGAGGCCGACGCCACTAATAATGGTCAGTGAAATCCATAACAGGCCTCAAAATTGAAGCAGATTTCTCTCGATGTTTTCCGAAACGCCAATGGAGTATGGAGGTGCTACTTGGGAATGTTCCTCCATTGAAAAGGGAAGATCTTCCACCAGGCTTAGTGTGAAGCCTGGTGGGGACCACGGCCGGTCCCCAGGCTTCACTCTACGCCTAAGGAAGATCTTCCCTTTTCAATGGAGGAACATTCCCAAGTAGCACCTCCATATTGGTGACCCTCGAAAAACAACATCGTAACCTGAACACCGCTATAACTTGTGGGTGTTGACATCTATGGCAGGACAGGTGTTACAAGTCTTAGATTTTTTTATTAGCATACATTATCTCACTGCTGGGCAAAGGACTCTCCCTGCTGTTCCACTCGTTCCTATTTTGGACAGCCTCTGGCTATTGGTTGTCAAATTTGTCTGGGTCATCCCGCCACCTCTTCCTGGGTCGACCGGGACGCCGCCGATCATTTTCGGGGATCCAGGGCACGATGATTTTTTCCCATCTCTCAGGATGCATCTGACAGACATGACCTACCCACTTTTCTCTCCGACATCGGATATTTGAGTTTTATAGCGCAACGTGGTGTTTCTGGTCCAATCAGTTCTTCAGAATTTATTGGCCTGGACGGGGATCGAACCATTGCCTCCTGCACTGGACCACCACAGTTTAATTTTGGTACGGGATCCAAAAAAAATTCGAGCGAATCGATCCCCGATAACTTATAATAAGTAAGTAATCCTTGGAAAACAGATCGGCAAAAGTTTCATCGTTTGTAACGATTGATAGAAAAGGATTAATTATAGGAAGTAGCGCCCTCATCGTTCCACGGACAAGTTTGCTAAATCCCCTCATTATGAAGAGTAATGGAATAGTTGGGCATAATCCCCGCAAGATGGCGCCACGTGAGGGCGTGGCGAGCTGTAATCCGGGACCATTCGTAAGCACTAGTTGTGATTTATTGTAACCGCGAGCACCACTCGAGCGTGCGGCCTACATGACTAGAAAGTAGCCCCAAGTCATCCTCGGTTTAGTTACTAACTGACGTAACCGATATTTATGTATCCGAAAAAAAACTATAACAGAAGTTTTTCTGTACATTGAAGATACACAAGGAGTCGCTTTGTAGATCTGCTATAGGGTAGTCGCGTCGCTCTTCGATTGTTGGTTGCCCCCTCCCCGGGCCTACAACGAAGCTCCAGTGGTGGTTCAAGATAGTGTTCGCTTCGCGTTCTTCGTGTTCGCTATAAAACAATCCTTGAAGTTGCCAAAATCCATAAACTACCATACAAGTTGTACGGTACAACGTCAAGCACTCTTGGTACAAAAACTATACATTGGCCAGATCCTTGCAAAATCATCACAAATACGCAAGATGGCAAGCATTTTTTTTTTAAATGGAATAAATAGTACAGAAGACATACTCGTACAAGAAAAATATTACGATACGGTTTTAGGTATCCTTGACTCCATGATTTGGAGACCTTTTACGGAATTCTTTTCCGTCTGTTTGTTTGTAACAGAATCACGCAAAAACTAACGACAAAACTAACAGGTTTTTTACGATGTTTTAAGAATTATCCCAGTGTATAAAAATATGCTATTTTGTTTTCAAATAATTATGTGAGTGTTATAACTTGTAAAGGCTTTGAATTTAAAATGTCAACTATAAACAATTTATATAAAAAACGATTTGATTGGTTTTTATTCAAACTAAATTGCACCTGCCTATCGGTTATTCAATATTTCAATTCAGAAATAGCCTTTTAGAGTGAATGAAAAATGAATAAAATAACCGCATGAATACATCAAATTGACGAAGAGTTACTGTAAAATATTAACTTTGTTGGGAGCCTACATTCTTGTTAAGTGAATATGAAGTGATTGGTGTTTAATTAACAACATGTACAGAATGTAACAAAGCACCATAGTAATATTTAAAGGCGGTACTATTATAAGAGTTATTTGGCGTATGATTACCCAACTTATTCTGGTTTTTTGGAATACATCATGTGACTGAAATGAAATGATATAGTATATTTTAGAATCAGCTCACGAAACTCTTTCATTTGATATCCCATACGACAAGGTCTTAATTTTTTTTATTCCATTGAGATTCCTTACAAAAAGTGAGGACGTATCTTTTCATCACAAAACTTGCTGGCAACATGACAACTACACATCCTTGTGACCAAAGTCAAAGTCAAGTCAAAGTCATCATCCAATCCTTCATGACTCCCGCTCTTATAGGGTCCTTCTTAATATGCTGACGGTATATAGATGATCCGAGCATTAAACTGAACTTCTGACTAAGGTCGACATCGCGAAATTAAATTCTGCTGTTCCATAGAAAACTCAATTCTACTCGATCCACATGTATGGGACAGCCACTGACTTAAACTCTCGCTAGAGTATATTTCAGTGGTGACAGCAGATTTTTTTTGATATTTCGACCTTGATCCCATAGAAAAAGTTGTTCAGTTCAGTTCAGGGCCTCATCCCCTTTAAAAATCGTACGAATATTAGTTTGGACCACAGTTTGGACCGTGCGTGTGACAGAGAATTTTTTAATTTTTTGTCGACGTTGTCTCCACAGTGAAAGTTGTTCTGTTTGATGATCTTATCCAACCCTTTAAGACGCTGCCCATAGGTTAACACAGAGTCGGGCCATACTTTGCTGGTTTTTAGAAGCTATCTTCACGTTACTTGAAAGATACAAATTGTCGAAAAATATAGCAATGATCTTCATCATTTCGGCTTTATTTGCTATGAAGTATATTTCTTATTTCTCTATCAAATAGCTACATAATGAAACCTGTGTACAAAGGAAAGCCTAAACATTGGAAAAAAATCTGTATTATGAGCATCTACTTTACAAGTTGAATGAACTTTTCCTTGCAACTCACACCATTGTGTTGAAAATAAAAAGATCTAAAATTGCTATGAATAATTTTTTTAACACAAATAATTAATGATTTAATTAGAGAAACGCGAATTCTTATGATTGTCTGATTTGATTTCCTTGGATTAGAAGGCACTACAGTCACATAATGAAGGAAAAGCCAGTCAAAAATAGGTATACCTACTAAAATGAAATAGTTAGAGTAGTTGTTTGTTCAGGGAAACCTCTTAAACTGACGTACTAGAGTATTTTATCACACCTTGTAAAGTCCACGATGTACGTACTTACCTCTTATCTCAGAGCACATGCAGTGTTAAGATGTTTCCGTGAAGATTGCGCCTTCACCAGTTGTGCAGAAGAACAAGTTTGTTAATAACGACGCAGCAATTTGTCTCCGGCGCGATGCGATATGGTCGGCGTCGGCGCCGGATCATTAATAACTTCGCTCACTGAGACTACTTCGTCGGTAGTTGACTCCTATACGGTAATGTACGACTTACAACTTCATCGGTTCGAACTTTAAATCACAGTATATAAGGTCCAACTGCTCATGATTCACCAGAATCTCATGGCAAATAAGGAAATTTTTGTTTTGTTAGTATGGTATATTATGCAACACTGGGGTAATTTGATAAGGCCCTAAACACTCTTCTACTTTTTACAGCGTTTCTGCATTGATTCAGTCATGTTGCAGCATCGATGCAAACGCAATACAGCATCGATGCAAACGTGATACAGCGACGCAAATTGTTCGTAATAATATTAGGTCAATCATTCGTCGACAGCCTTATCATATGAATAGATAACTATTATTATCAATTCATATGGCCATATTCGCAATGAACACGCGCGTCTGCATCGATACAAACGTGCGTGTGCATCGCTACAATCACGCGTTTGAATCGATGCAAACGCCAGTTAACTGCTAGTGTAGAGGACAAACATGCGTTTTTATAGCTGCAAAAAGTCTCAGTTTGTAAAGGGCCTACTCGACAGTTTGACATTACCAAGTGAAAATCTATTTTTTTACTTCTTATTATGCCATGAGATTCTGGTAGACCTTATATTTCTTTGTGCTACTACTTCTGCCCTCATCCAACGGGCTCCCGCCGCCTTTACCAGGTCGTCGGTCCACCTTGTGGGGGGCCTACCCACGCTGCGCTTTCCGGTACGCGATCGCCACTTGAGAACTCTTCGGCCCCATCGACCATTGGTTCTGCGTGCAATGTGCCCCGCCCACTGCCACTTTAGTTGCAATGGAGGGAAGTCGGATATTTCTTTTTCCTACTCCTCCTATCTTCTTAGATAAATTCATTGCGCGTTCCAAGACAGATTAGACTCATCCCCCGGGCTCGCTGGACTTCATTGTCTAGTGTTGTGACTGGTCGCCGCTGTTGATCCTGGTTCACAGGAGTTACAGCGGTAGGAATGTGTGGTGGGCCTATGCCACTTTAGTTTAGCAATTATTTGGGCTATGTCAGTTACTCTGGTGTAGGTAGGTACTTAATTATATTTGCAGCCGACTGTACAGAGGTTGGTTTAACATTTGTATGTCTTAACATGCTGTTGAATTAACTTATGTTTTCAGAAAGATGACAGAACTCGTAGAGTAGAGAGAACTTCACATTGCATATGGTAATTGGAATAAAGTACGTAGACGGGAGGAACTAAGAATGCAAAACAGCTCGCTCGCGGCTCCTCCGCCAACTTATTATAAGTTGAAGTAATTAACATGCCCCCTCCACGCCCCACCCCGCACCCCGCCGCGCCGGGACAGCATAAACACTAGGCTTATACTAACTAAGATAACAAGGGCGGACAGCGTGATAATATGAATGATTCAACTCAGTTTTAGTCTTAGGTTGGTTTTTAAAACACAAAAATTATGTTGTAAAAATTTTAGACGGACACTGCCTTAGCATTATTTTAGCGTCAAAAATTTTGACGGTTAAATTATGCTAAGACACATCTTACCTCGCAATGCTTCACAAGAGCGTCGGTGGCGCATTGCGGAGACGTATGGACACTCAATCTCGAGGGTCCGGGTTCGAGGTTTTCTAACTTATGTATATGTAATACTGACTGCTCTCAAACAGTGAAGGAAAACATCGTGAGGAAACCTGCATACGCTGAAGAAATTCTGATGCTTGTGTATAGTCCCCTAATCCACATTGTGCTCGCGTGTTGGACTGATGATCATTCACCCTCCCTGGGGGTAGGCTTCCTGCGGTGGGATGTATACAGGGTGTAACAAAACACACTAGTAATATTTAAGGGGGTGGTTTAGACCATCAAACTGAACAATTTTCACTATGGAGCCAACATCGAGAAAAAATAAAAAAAATCGGCTGCACCGTACATTTTAGTCGAGTCTGTTCCTACTGCAATTTTGTATGCAAAAGTTGAGTTTTTTTTCGTTATTTCGAAGTTGGCTGCATAGTGAAAGTTGTTCAGTTTGATTTAAGATATTGCTCAAAAAAGAATGCAATAGGTGAGATTACAGGTTATAAAACATTAAAATAATTAGATGAAATGAATCGACCGGCCAACATAAGTAAAGGTAATCCTTTAGGTAAATAAGGGTGAGCTCACCGATGACATTCGGAAATCGCACCCCTGTACGTTTCTAATAGGATGGGAAAAGGATGGGTAGGTAATTTCGATATTTGGACATTTATCCTGCCATCAAAACAAACCCCACATTGTGTTATCTAAAACGTCGTGCCTGCTAAATCTGTTTTCACCTATAGATTGCCTTTTGGCTTTTTATTCGTTGGTTTATTTTTATTTGTATCCTACGTTTTTACCATCTACCTACCTCTCATTGTTAGGTTAACTCACTTTTGTTTACATTTATCTACCTATGCTCCGTTCCAGATAGCGACGAGATTACAAGGCCATTTTGAAAAATAGAAACAGAGTTTTGAAACACTTAGGTAGTTACTTTCACTTACTCTCGGAACTGTTTTAGTAATGTCCAAGATATTATGTCGTACATTTAGTCATTCTGATGCATACATTATATCTGCTTATCAGAATCAGACAGAAAGCTAAATACGAATTGTAAATCTTTTCGTCGATATATGGAATGAAGCATAGCTCCCGTAATTTTTAATTTTTATTTTTATTTTTAATTTTAATTTTTGTTTTATATAAACATTTATTTCATAAAATAGAAACGTAAGTAAGCAGTAGCTACGCTCTTTGTCAACTTTTTTTAGTAAGTACCTAATGTAGAACTCTGGAGGCGGGCGCTGGTACTTGTCCTACAGGCTGGATCCTTACCGCGGGTACCAACACACCGATACCTTATAACCCTTATAAAATATTGTATAATTAGCTGTTACAACCTATTGATATTAGTCCTACTCAATATATATTTATACTAATGTTTTTTGGTACGCAAATAAATATTTTTGTATTTTTTTTGTATTTTTGTATAGTTTGTCCAGTGAGCCGGTGCCGGTGGACGCCTCATGTCGGAGGTGTCGTGCGGTCAGTTAGGGAGTATTAGGTGCCATCGAGATCTCGTTCCCGGTAGGGGTGGTATCCTACTTATTTAGTTAAACCTGCATACGCGGAAAAAGAAATTCTAATGCGTATGTGAAGTCGATAAATCCGCTTTGAGCGCATGTGGTGGTGGACTAGCGCGCCCACACACCCTCCCTGAGGGTAGACCTTTTTTTTGAAATTGACTAATACTGCTCAGGGAGCAGTTATTGCATTTTACTGCGGACTATTAAGATACGTCGATACAAACATGGTGTGTGCATCGCTACAATCATGCGTTTGAATCGATACAAATGCCTGTTAATTGCTAGTGTAGCGATACAATTACGAGATTGAGAAACTAAGTGCGCGTTTTTATAGCTGCAAAAAGTCGCAGTCTGTACAGGGCCTACTTTATTTGACTCGACAGATGACAGTTTGACACTACCATGTAAAAATCTATATTTTTTCTTTTTTTTGTGCCATGAGGTTCTGGTTGACCTGTACCTGAATATCTTCTACTTCTCACTATTTTGAGGAAGTAAATATTCGGTGACTATGCCATCAGTGCGTACCCCGCCCCCCTCCCCGCGGCACGCACTTGTCGCAAGCTCACAAAGAACTGTGACGTCACCACACTCCGCCGAGAAATATCTCTAAAGATAATAGACTCGGAATTAAATTTATTATATACTTTAGGAAAGAACAAGAAAGTGTAAGAAAGTTTAAATGAGAGCCGACGCGAGGGGGCCGGCGGGGTGAGGGGGGTGGAGCGGGGGGAGGGAGGGGAGTTTTGATCGGCGGCGGAGAAATTATAACGAAGTGTAACAATATGACGCGCCTCCTGGCGTCACTCGTCGTTAGTAAAACAATAATTTGAAATCGCGCGCCGTGGGAAGCTTTAGCGGTAGGTAAAGTAGGCAGACATTTTTTAATTAAAAATTAAGACCTCGTTTCGCCTTTTATGTAAGTACTAGTGTTTTCCCGCGACTTCGTCCGCACAAATTATTTACCAGATTTTAAGTCGGATCATAAGCTATCAAACAAAAAAAGTTTCATCAAAATCGGTTCAGTAGTTTTAGCGTGATGCGCGAACAAACAAACAAACACACAATTTTGTCAATAGATGGCGCTGCACGTCATTTAAATCACGCTATCGAATGTTATTTTGAATTTATATGAAGTGAACTGCTACTTTTTTACTCCTCACGATTTTACGGTTTTATAATAGTTAAGATATAAACTAACTTTTTTTTTATATATATTTTTTTAATATTTATTAATGTTGAGGTGGTTTGGCCATGTGGAAATAATGAGCGAAAGTTGGTTGATGTACGAAATTTACAAGGTAAGTGTGAATGGAATGGTTGAACGGGGTCGCCCTAGGAGCACGTACGCTGACCAAATCGGATGCGAACTGAAGAAGGGCCAAAAAAATGTACCCGGAACCGACGAGCTTGTATGAAGGGACTTATGGATGTTGAGGAGGCGAGAGATGTGTGTCAGATCTGTTGTCTCTGCCTACCCAAGTAGTGGGACATAGGCGTGAGCATATGTATGTTTATTTTATAATCCACATAGGCTTTTACTGCATGTATTGTACCCACTGCTGACTATAAGAAATGGCGACGGGCTCACTTCCCGTCACACTGGACAGAGTTGCAGTACTACTAGTGAAACGAGGAAGTTATGAGTTTTAATATCTCTGACTACCTTGGGGAATTTGGTCGTGAGTGTATGCAGTATTTTACTTAATTTGACTCTGTGGCTCAAACTCTACAGGATAAAATTAATATCATTAACATCCTTTTAAATTAAGAGTCTACCCATGAAACTGAACAACTTTTACTATGGGAGCAAACCGATCGGAGCAAAAAAAATCTGCTATTGCATACATTTGAGTCGATCAGGCATTGCAGTTTATAGTATGGAACAGCAGTTTTTTTTTTGCTCCGATCGGTTTGCTCCCATATTAAAAGTTGTTCATTTTGATGGGTAGAGTTTGATGCTAATGATATCAATATCACCATGTATAAAAACTGACATCGAAAGCAAACCAGCCATGTTCAGAGTGGACGTTTTACATTCTAACGGCGAAGCCGACGCCGTTCACTAATATATGCGCGTCCATGCAAGAAGGGCCCAATTGTCTGCATTTTTTTTATTCCATATGATCATATGACTGATCTAGACTCCAAATGTAACCTTAACTCAAATCCCGACTGGACCCTTTTTGCTTTGACGACATATTTTCAATATTCTCAATTTCACTAGTCGTTTCCATCCGAATGAACTTCTGTAGTTAATTTAATGGAATGACGACTCCAAACACATAAAAATAAAGTCTTTAATAGCGCGTCCACGTCTGGCGCGGCCGGTTGAGCTAACGACGTCATTAAATTGATTTAGCGTTAAACACTCTGCCAGATTTAACTCTCGTTTACCTTTAACGCCTTCCACACTAACGAATATACGGAATCCCGTTTCACAGATTTGCCCCCTCCAAAATTCTATACGGAATTACGGACGCACCAAATACTATACGAAATCCTAAATCTGATTCGGAATTCCGTACGTATGTGGCAGGTGTTATACCTACGTAGCGTTTAGGTACAACTTTCTTAGCGTATGCTCACGACTGTATTCTCCAAGGGGGTAGTCAGAGATACATACACGTCTCACTAGTAGTATCGAAACTCTGTCCAGTGAGACGGGGAGTGCGCCAGACGCCACTTGTTGTGGACAGTGGGTACAATACATGCCTCGAAGTTGAAGCTAAAGCAAATTTAAACAGCTAAATATAATGCGGACGTGGTTCTATGTCAGTTAAAGTTTGCATGTGTATTACATATTCAAATTATGACAAATTAGCTTACAGTACGCAGCGCAAGTTCCGCGACACTTGTTATGAACTCTCTCGCAGTTGTTGGCGTGTTGGCGGCCGACTGTACGACTTGTATATTCGCTCGCGAGTTTTCAACTTTCCATTTAGACGCGTCTCGGTCCCGAATATAGACAAAACATAAATAGACTCCTAACTAAGAAGTTTAGATGGTATAGACTATTGTCTATACCTCCTAACGAAGAGAAAACTTTTTCAGAAACACAAAAGTAGGTAGTTAGTACCTACTCAGTGTTTTATTAGGGTTCCGTAGTCAAACAAGAAAGTCTTAATCGTTCTTTCTATTCTGTCTGTACTATGTCTCACCGCAAATATTATCTCATTTTAGAAGACATATTATAGTAACCTATGCCAAACATTCTTCAAATTTGACTCTTTCGTCTCGAGATATTTGCATGCAAAGTGAAAACACACTACCTGCTACGTTTTCATCCAGCACAGTAGGCCCACCATGAGGCCTACCTATCGTAGTTACATCACCAAATTCGTATGGCAGAAATTAGTTCTCAACGAAATTACTAGGAGCGCTGTACGAAATTCAATACTAAATTGGTGACGTAACTACAGTAGTAAAGTACAGTTGAAACTCATGGTTGGCGTAAAGTTGTCTTTTAGGTGAATTTGTCTATGGTAGACGTACGTATGCAGACCAAATTGGCAGCATACTTAAGAAGGGCCAGATCAAATGTACCCGAAACCGACGAGCGTGTATGAAACGACTTATGACTGTGGAAGAGGCAAAAGAGGTATGTCAGGATCGTAGCCGATGGCGATCAATTGTCTCTGCCTACCCCAATGGGACACAGGCGTGAGTATATGTATGTATGTATGTTGTCTATGGTCCTGAATTAGTAATGCAGCTCGCGGGGACGTCGGGCGGTCGAGTGTGAACTAAACTCTAGTTTGTAATTATAATTAACAAGTTTCTACGCGCGACCTACATACTTACTACTACATAACTTACTAGATAATTGGTGCCTTTTAAATAAATCCATAACAAGTTTAAGGGAATTAAACTCAGTTGCAGAAACGCTTATTAAAGTTAATCCTCTATTAAATCTTTTGCTGTCAGTTTTAGTCTTGTTGAAGTAGTAAAAGCTAGCAAGATATTTAATGGAGGATTAACTTTATTAAGCGTTTCTGCAACCGACACTTAATCACCTCCATCAATATTAAAAACCTTGAAAGCTACTCCCAGGTTGTGCAGGAAAACATCGTGAGGAAACCCGCGTGCTTCAATTTCGTGGCATTTATTGTACTCATATGTCCATTATTAAGTGGTGACGGGCTCACTCCCCGTCACACTGGACAGAGTTTCGGTACTACTAGTGAAACTTGGATGTTCTGAGGTTTCAGAATATGTCTGACTATCCCCCTCGGGGAATATTTATGTATAGTCGTAAGCTATGCTATACTATGCTATGTATAACCGCAGCATAAGAAAGAGTATCTATTACTACATACAGTATGGACACTCCCTGCCTCCCACCTACTTTTTACCTCACCCCCTCTATTGCCCTCTGGCTACCTCGGCAGTTACCTGTAGCCTACACAATTGACACCCTAGAATTTAAGTTTTCGAAACAAAGTGAATCATTATCTCAGGACTCTTTTTGAATAGACGGGTGTCAATGAGTTTTATTTACGAAGTCATGTACCTCACGCAGATAAAGTTGTTGTAGCCCTATTGTAGCCGTAGACTCCGTTTTGCATATGCTAACGTCATCTTGTAAAAATCATTTTTTTGTAGGCAGTGTCCAGTCTATTAGCGTAAGCGAAAAATGTTTCGCCTGAGTTACGTTGCAGGTTCTGACCCGAGCACGTGTCTCGCGTGGTTTTCGCGCGTCGCCTTTTTGTCTGCCACGAGGCTGCGCAATCCTCAATATCTTCTTGTTCTTGATCAAAAGCAATCCCTGAGATTGGGATAGATACTCCCATAAATAAACTACACTTGACACTGGCGAAAATGCAGTGCTAACGCACAAGCAAAAAGCCATTAATTATAAATAAATAAAATGTTTCGTCTATGGTATAACTGTTAATTACAGTGATCAACAATCTTTTCAAAATCTACTATCGTCGTAAATTATCTATCGTTGACAACATATCGCCGACACAAACCACTGGACCTCTCCCCCCCTCCCCCCGCGCCGCACCTCCTCACCCCCCACAGCCCCCTGGCGCTCGCATCGAGTATCATGTAAAAACATGAGGCTGCACCTGCTGGCGGCGGTGCATCACAATGTCGCTATGTTTTGTATTAAACTGAACAAAACTGCTGCTTCTAGCGTTCAGTATTTATCAAAAATATACTACATGCCTGGTATAAGTTGATAAAGTAAACAGTGTATTATAAGGATTATACAGGGTGTTCATGTAAAAAAATTTATGAGTCTTGTCACTTAAAATAAATGATTGATTGATTGTCTAAATGCATTACAATACTTAAGGGGATGCTTCACATACTATCAAACTGAACAACATTCCTAGTGGGACCTACATTAAAATAGTGAAAAAACTGTCAATAAAATATATGAAATAGTAAATTTTTTTCGCTATTTTATTGTTCGTCCCACAGTAAAAGTTGTTCAGTGTAACGGTCTGAAGCATTCAATAACTAAAGTATGTACGGATTTTAATTTACACCTTGTTTTATTCAGATTTGCTGTTGAAATGCGTTCTTTGAGAATATACATTTAGATGCTACGTTGTTGCTACGGCGTAGCACGGCGTAGCACTTTGCGATTTAGTATCGTAGCACGTAGTACCTAACTCTAATACTTAAAGTGAGCTATTCCTATACATAAACTACATAATATACACTTAAATTGGAAACTTCTTTGAATTTGAATAATCAATTAGCACACAAACAATGTTATCCAATGCCATCTTGGTGTATTGAGATAGCAGTAGGCTGAAATTCGAACCTTGTTTTTAAATTTTTTTATTTATATAAATTCCGAATAAGTAATAAACTGCATCATTCTAAATTGAATTGTGAACAATATTGTAAATTTTCATTTTCTTCCCATTAAAAACCTAAGAGTAAAATGGTTACAACTGGAAAAAAGGGGTGACTTTAGATTACCTTTTCTATGTTTTATTCATTAAAATCGATTTCTAGAAAAACCACATCACTTTTCATATCGTGTAGATGGTTCAGTTTATTTTTCAGCTCAAAAAGTGCCATCGTTAATGAATTAAATAGTTACAAAGTTACCCGAAACCAGGAGGTAGCCCCTTAATGGTTAAGAGCATTGGGCTCTTGAAACGGAGGTCGTGGTCTCGATTCCCACGGGGGACACTTAGTGATATTTCACTTTGTGTCCTTTTTCTCCAGTTGATTAGGACTTTCCAGGCTCCATCACCTGATTTTCTGAAAAGAAAGATAGCACGTTAAGCCGTTGGTTCCGGCTACTATCTCTAGTGGTAGTAGTCTCTACATAAAAACCACTTCAGAAGCCGTAAGGCGGTTTGAAAAAACTCTGACGCCAGGGGTTGCCCTCAATATACTCGTAGGAAGGAAGGATAATTGGCCTACGTTTCAATTAGGTTTATACCTAGGCAGGTATATGGTTTCATTTTGTTCTTGTATTCTTAATAAATAAAAATTAACTACACAAATACCCATTCAAATAAGACAAATGCTCCAAGGAGCCATCGCTCCGCGGGGGATCTCTGTTAGCCACTTTGCCTCTCTATGTATCCTGCCGTGCTATACCAAAAGAGCCTATGTGCGAAAATGTCCAAAATCAATTTTTTTTTTGATTCCTTGAACTGTAAGACAACAGAATTTGTTTTGCGACATAAAGTTTTTTTTTTTTTTTTTTTTTATATATTTACTATATATGCCTGAAAAACGACTAACCAAAAAGACGTAAAGATGTTTTTCTCACCAATTCCTAGATATATTAGAAGTTTGACTGAAATATGAAAATGTTGCATTACCTTTACATTAAGGCGTTAAGTGAAGTAAGAAACACGATGGTTGTTATAATTTTAACCGCAAATCATAACAACTATCGTAAGCGGTTTGGACATATTTCTTACAGTAATCTATAAAAACATAAAAACACGTTTTTCTCAAAATCGCTAAAACGGGCATATGTCCTTTTGGCTTAGCACGGCAATATCACCAATGATGTTAATATCTTCTTTTTCACTCTAATCTATAAAATATTTTCCCATCTTCATTTACAAGCTGGGTCCTCAGGGACGAAGCTGTTGTTTCAAATTAATAAAATGTTTTTCTTTCATCAGGTATAATCTCTATAGAATTACATACATTTAGGCTAACTAAGGCAATTAAATTATTTATAATTTCAGCTCAAAAACATCGGTTACCGTCACTGTTGCTGGGAGGGACAAATTATATTTGTATTTTACTTCGATAGCGTTTTATTACTAACATGAATTTAAGGGTGTAATCAGACAGTGAAACTAAACAACTTCTTTCCATACAAAAGTGGAAGAAACAGCAGATAGATTTTCAAAGAGAGATAAAAAAATATTTTTTTTCGGGGAAAGTTGTTATACGATAGTTGATAATGTTTTTTTCACAATAATCATAATTAATCTAATCAATTAGGTAATTTCATCTCATAAATACATAATTTTAATGGGTCCCGACTGTGACTTCAATATTACATAACAGAATTCTAGACTACTGAACTTATTTTTTCTTTTCAGTTTTTATTTAAAGTTTACTTTTTACGCAGACGGGTTTTTTGATTTCTTAAATTTACTTTTTTACGCGTTTTTTTAAAGTGGTCGCGAGAAAATCATTCGATCTCCACGATTTAAAAAATAAAAATCACCTGCCTTCTCTTTCTATCTCAGAACAGAAACGGCAACTTAAATTGTCAAATTACGACATTGTGAATATTATTTTTTCTTAATGGCCAGTTATTTTAAGTTGATTTTATGTTTACCAAGGAGTTCACAGGTTTTCCAGTGACGTCACTGGACGGACCGAAAAACAACTGTTTTTAATTAAACATCTGTAATTCTTTCATTTTAAAATCTCTGACATAGAAAATATGATTATTGAGACCATTATCTAGAGATAGCGATTCTGCCCTCCATAAAAAAAACTTGACATACTCAATTATCGAAGTCGGTAATATTAAACAAGATACCGGTGTTGGTTCAATAGATCCATCACAGGTAATTGGTTCGAGCAGCTCGCTTCCGCCTCGGCCGGGGGTCGGTAGGTACTCGAACAGGCATTAGAGCCCTCCCGACCCTCTCGCGATAAACTTTCACTAAGTACTCTAACGTCGGGAGGCAAAATAAACTGTAAACCTTTTGGATAAAGGGTCAGTGAACTCGTGAATTCAATAGTTGATTGGCTCTTCATATACATAATGAAAAGACTTGATTTGACTTGTTTCCTGTATTATACTTTTATTTTATTTATTTTGAAAACTTACAGCTTACAATAAACAATAATAGTTCTTTTAATGCTATAGAGTACAATCAGAGCCAAATAAAAGTTTTCACCAGTAGTACTAAAATTTGGGGTGATTGGGGATCTACGAGCTCCTAGCGGTCCACCCCGGGCAATGGCATCACAAGCTACCGAGTTTGTGGTGGCGGCTGAACGATCCCCACAGCGGTGTGGTAGGCTCCGCAAGGAGCCGCCTGGCTCGCGACCACCCCTCCTGCCGGAGTCTGGCGCCAAGCAGCTTGTTGCGTTCCGTCAGTGTGCAGGAGTGCCAGTGCACTTCTGGGTAAGCTCGCTAAATCTTCGACCCCATCTTTTTCCTGAGGACTAGATAGAGGTCAAGAGCAAACCCATCAATAATTTAAAAAAAAATACTAAATAGGCATTTACAAAGTACTGAAGTATACGCTCACGACTATATTTCCCGAGAGGGTTGTGGGGACTTGCCATAGATGTCAACACCCACAAGTTATAGCAAAGAAGCTAACAGATGGCGATACCGTCGCGCTCAGAAATATGCTCCATACAAAGACAACGTTCACCGTAAATACGTAACTCGTAACCTACTACAAATAAGGTTCACAATCGAATGCGAGACATAAATCGCGCAAGAGATATAATCACAGAGATTCGATATATATACAAGGTCCAACTAAGAACTGTTGGACCACGGCCGGTCCCCAGGCTTCACACTAAGCCTGGTGGAAGATCTTCCCTTTTCAATGGAGGAACATTCCCAAGTACCACCTTCAGGGTGGAACGTGGATGTTCCGAAAACTCAGAACATCTACATTTCACTATAGTAGTACCGAAACGTCCAGTTTGACGGAGAGTGAGCCCGACACCACTTGTAATGTAAAGTGCCTCGAAATTACGTAACAGCCTTACACTAAGTTACAGAAACGCTCTTTAAAGTTAATCCTTCATTTAATCTCTTGCTTTCACTTTTTGTCTTGTTTACGTAGTAAAAGCTAGCAAGAGATTTAATGGAGGATTAACTCTAACGAACGTTTCTGCCATTGAGGGTCAAGGAAATATATGTGATACATTTTTTAAATACGTTCCATTGTCTTTCTATAACGTAGATCACTTTTGGTATTAATGGCTTAGCATTGATGGATGCTCGATTAAAAGCGGAGGCAGCGTACACTGAAGGTAGTGAAGCGCGCGTTGATGTACTATATGTATAGCGCGTGCTACACCACCTACTACCACTACGTGTACCTTCTCGTCTGTCGCGTCGCTAATGCGACTCGCTTTAATTAAAAATTACCTCCCGCTTGTTGAACGCACCTCCCCCCTCCTTCCCGCACACCCCGCGCACGGCTCCGGGGGATTACCAGCCTTCAGCGCAGATTACATCGCGATGGAGCGACGAGGCGGGGCGCGGGGGGACCATCTGTCACGTCACTCAGTGCGTCGACAACCTGCCGATGTGAAACCACATGATTATAAAAAAAAAAATTTTTTTGAAAGTCAAATCAGCAGCAAAAAGATGCGTAGCTCCGTAGTAATTTTGAAATTTTCAACCGCTGAGCAGCTCACCGAATGAGATTCAAAATCGCACTCCTGGTCGGATACACCAGGACTGATGCACGCAAAAGAACTTGTGACTGGCTTTTCAAGCAGACACACCTCGGAAGCCATCAATTCAAACAGCAACGACTTAAGGCTCTTAGTACGAGCCTTAACAGGACACTGCAAGCATCTACACAGAATGGGGCTCGTAGAGTCACCCGCTTGCAGATTCTGCTGTGAAGTAGAGGAAACGCCCATACACCTCCTCTGCGAATGCGAAGTGCCTATTCACAGCAGGAGTCACCATCTTGGTGGATTCGTGATAACACCCACTGACATTAGGGACTTCCCCTCCAAAAGCATAACACGGTTCATGAAGGCCTTGGGCCTAGGAAATAACTTCTAGGTCAAGGGTGACAGCTACATTATTATTATTTTTTTTTTTTTATTTATAAAGGTCGCAGTAGCTATTGGTCACTGACCAAGCCCTTACAACCAAATAATAATAATGGAACCAGCCGAGTCTTGTGGTTTCGGCTTAAAACCACCCCAATTCTTCTCGTGGGTGTCGTACGAGGCGACTAAGGGATTAAAGGTTTCTTATGCAGTGTTTATGTGGGTAAAAACATAGCCACCTCTCACCACTTGACACGTCATTCCATCCTGAAACCTAAATTAGTAAATGTGAGCTCAAACTCAAAATTTTTATTCAAAATCATATCACATAGATAACTTTCTGACGTCATTTTTGATTCTACCACCGCTTCGGAAGGTGTTCCGTTGTAGAGAAGACGCGGCCAGAAACTCTACAACACACTTCTTTTAAACAAAACAAAATATACAAAGTACAAATATTGAATTAACAAAACAAAAAACTTTAAAAAACTTTTATTTTATTTGATTTATTTAATTACATAGTCAAGATCAGACATTTTGGTCATTCAAATAATCATCGAGTTTATAGTAACCTTTTTTACAGAGGACCTTTTTTTTGCAGCATTGCTACAACTACATTCTTAAACAGAAAGTTGGTAGTTGTAGCAATGTTTCTGACCACCCTGAAAGGGATTACCATCGAGAGTTTATGTATGTATGTATTTATAGAACTGTAACGCTCATGCAATAAATTTCATGCCCCCATTTCCACCTAATTAATATTTCTGTGCTAACCTTACGCTCATACGCAGTTCATTACACCGATGACGTCATTCAATGAAAGAAGCTTACCGGCTCAATTACTTACAGAGTTATTTGATACAAAGCCTCGGGCCCACATTGTATTTAATGTAAATAATAACCCTTACATTATAACGTATTGGCTTAGTGAGATTACTGAATAAATCACAACGGACCTTCTCGAAACTGTTAAGGATTGTTTACACAGTGCGAGCTGCTGACCTGACGGTAGATAGCTATACTGTCGTCGTTTACCTGTTTGGTGGTAGCTTAACTCGCCTCTGATTATCATACGATGACTAGTCGTACATGCCGAAACAGCAGATTGTGTTAAGTGCGTGTTGGGAAGGTGAGTGTAGAGCACAAACAAATTTAAGAAAAAAACGTTGGTAAAAACTAGTTTTTTGTAGTATTTGTTATCAAATCCAATACAATGATGAAAATTTCAATTAGCTACCTATAATGGATCAGAAGCCCTCTGAAGGTAGGAAGGACGGCTGGACGGACAGCGTATATATAGGCTTATGTATAGGCCCCGTTTTCACCCTTTAGTTAGGTACGGAACCTTATCAACGTTTAAAAATGTTAAAATTACTTTTTACCCGACTGCGACAGAAGGAGGGTTATGTTTTTCGAGCGTATGTATGTATGTATGTATGTATGTATGTATGTATGTATGTATGTATGTATGTATGTATGTTTGTATGTCTATTTCTTTGGCACGCCCTACAGCCTAAACGGCTTGATGGATTTTAACATATGAGGTGTCGATAGATTCGTAAAAATCGTGAGAGTGACATAAGGTACATTATTTTAATGTGGCGTATGCGAATTAAAAAAGAGAGGGGGGAGAATAAAATTTTTTTCGTAAAAAAATACAATATGGGTATCAAATGAAAGCTGGTGAAGAGCAGATTCCAAATAAAACTAAATTATTTAGAAAAACAAAAAACCCGACCGCATAAAAAACTATTAACTGAAAAGATAAAAACAAGCTCCTTAAATCAGCTATAATAACTTTGCTTGGGCAAATTAATACAATTTGAATGTTATTACTTATTAGGTAGGTATTGCAGGCGGGGACAAACCAATAACCAACAAATAGGTCATTTTTCTTTGTCCCCGTTTGCGATACCTACCTAATGAGGAATAACATTCAAATTGTATTAATTTGCCCAAGCAAAGTTATTATAGCTGATTTAAGGAGCTTGTTTTTATCTTTTCAGTTAATAGTTTTTTTTATTAGTACACAAATAAATAACTAGCGAGAGAAAAGATGCGAGCCTTTGCCGACTTGCACCTGGCAGTTACTTGTATCGTACTTGTAACTGACTACAGTAAGTGACCAGGCCAGCTCGCACGCTGGCTCGCACTGTGTAAACTAGCCATCACGTTATACTTCATAATTTTATTGAGCGCCCGAGGACTGAGGGATTACATAAAATATGTACAACATAATGTGCGTAACATAATATGAAGCCTACATTTACATAACAGCTAATCTCTACACACGATGTACAATTTATAGAACCTGCCCTATTTGTGAAATCCATTAGTTTTATGATCCTCTTTAAATATAATATGCAAAACTAACCACTCAAAAAAGTAATAGTTAAGTTGCATAATTAAACAATTATGTAACTGTTACTTTTTGTTGTACTTACAGTTACATACTTCTTCAATCACATTTAAACATAATTTAATAACAGTCAGTAATTAGAAACATACGTAAGCCGTGGTGGTCCAGTGGCGAGTAACCTTGCCTGCCGGCAAGCAAAACATCGGTGAAGAAAAACATCGTGAGGAAACCTGCATGCTTCAATTTCGTGGCATGTATTGTATCCACTTTCCATTATAAGTGGCGACGGGCTCACCCCCCGTCACACTGGACAGAGTTTCGGTACTACTGGTGAAACGTGGATGTTCTGAGGTTTCAGAATATCTCTGACTACCCCCTCGGGGTGAGCATCTTCTCATGAATTAGAAACATTTCGTGAATTATATGCAAAAATATGATGGATTGTCCGTACCTAAGAGGAAAGCTGTTGTGTTTATATACTTACAGAGTTTACAAAAGTAAAAATAAACATATAACTTTTAAGGGGGTTGTTTAGACCATCAAACTGAACAACTTTCGCTATGGGACCAACATCGAAATCGTGAAAAAAAAACAGCTATCCCATACATTTAGCTCTAGTAGATTATTTTGTAGTTTAGTATGGAACATCAAATGTATTTTTTTGCGATTTTGATGTTGGTCCATTAGTAAAAGTTGTTCAGTTTGAAGGTCTAAACCACCCCATTAAATGTTTATATTTGTATTATTGTAACACCTTGTATAGCGTCACGTTCACGTGGTGATTTGCTCTGAAAGCGTTGCGTAGGCTAAACTGTCATCCAGAAAACAGTCTCTCAACTAAGTTGAGAGCTTTATGTTATGTTATGACTTACGAGTATGATAGAACGACATAATTATTATTATCAAGTCAACATTTTAAGGAACTTTTTTTCCGAAATAAATGTATTGAATTGAATTGAATAATAAAATAATAATAATGTTTATTATTGACCAAAACAATCTTTAAATAAAATATGTCACAGGCTAATTGGAATAGAATTGATATACAATAAATATCATAGACAAAACAAACTAATTAAGACAAAGAATTAAGAGAAACAAAAGGAAAAAATCACAAATAAACCTAATCAAGTAACCCGCGCCCCGTGTCGATCCAGGTGTGAAGGTGCCCATGCTAAGGCTAATTGGTACAAGTTAATAATTAATTGAAGAACCTCTGGTTTCTAATCTAAATTATAGGTAATTTGTCGCTTGATGTACTTGATGCAACACTCCATATTGAAAATTGGCATTATGCTAATTAATACCGATCCTGGACCAAAGCATCCAGGGATCACGTACGGACCTTGGGACATTGCTGGAGACGCCGTCGCAGTGGTTTGAGACCTTGAAATCGTTAAGACTACGAACCAATTATAGCGCAACATATAAGAAAACCTAATATGGTCTAATTTAAACTACAGGTCACATCAGACAATCAAACTGAAAAAAATTCAGTGTGGGTGTACGAAGTCCATACATCAATTATCGAGGTCAATCTATAGTTGCTATTCTGCATTCTGCAGCACCTAGCGACAGCATTTGAACACTGGACGCGGACATCATGCGACATCAATAAAAGTGCATCGGGGTACTAATTTATACTATCAAATGTGAGTGTTTGAATATACCTACACCGTTACAACAGCATCTCTCAGCCGTTTCATTCTAGTCGGCCTTATCCAACTTCAGCATTCATATCATATCAAGCATAGCATCGTAGAAAATCATAAGCATTATCCTTAGCATAGCATACTAGTATTCACATTAATATCTTAGCATATCGTATCATATCATTTAGCATTCACAATGAGAGCAAACCTGAAATCACATAATAAAATATAAGCTTTTCATACTTAAGAGTCCAGCGTAGGCATCGCAGTTTAGTATGAAACAGCAGATTTTTTGTGTCCATAGTAAAAGTTTGTCACTTTGAAGGTTCGAACCACCCCTAAAAATGTGTCTAAGTACTCATTTCAATGTCACCCTGTAGGTAAATCTCAAAAACTAAATACAAGCTGTTCAAAACATTTGACGTGTCTTGTAAAACGTGACAATGATATTATCGATATTATCGTCAAAGTAATGATAAAGTCACGTTTGGCACAGTTTGTGAGTTTCACTTGTTTACAAACTTTGATATTTACACTCGCGCATGTCGCTAATTAATAAGACAACTTTCGCATTCATAGCTTATTATAAACTCGTGCCTACAGTCAGTTGTCAAGTAATCTAGAAGCGCAAGCTTTTACCCGCAGTATTGTCTGAGTTAGAATTTGTTTAAAACTATGCGTACAAAAAAAAACTTAACATAAATATTATTTATTCCACCAGAAACCGATTTTATTGAGACAAGCATGGTCTGGCGCTCGGCGTACCAGAGCTCACACTCCCAAAGAATATGATGAGCGGTTTGTTCGAACTCGTAAACGTCAACAGAACATTCACATAAAGGTGACGCAACCCATTTAAAATAAAATAGCTTTCCCTTAAAGTTACCATGTTCAGTCAGAAATTGGGCTACGCAGGGATCTATTTCTAGCCACGATTTGTCAAGACGATCACGAACAGATGGAAATAATTGGTATACCTACCCTTTGTAGACGCTTGATATATAAACCATTGCCTACTTTCTGCCACGTTTCCTACCAAGAGGTCGGGTAAAAATTGGTGGTAAATATCATATAATTTCTTATACTGTGGCTAAAGCCTAAAAGTGTTACAAACAAACAAACTCCCTTCCACTTTATAATGTTTGTCAAAAAGTAAGGACAAAACAGTTTAATAAACACGAGGAGACGGTGACGGTTGACAAACTTAAAAGTTGTATAATTAGGAGGCGAAAGAAGTTCGGGGCGTGGGGCGTGGGGCGAGGGGCGGGGGCTCCGATGAAATCTTAAAGTTACGTAAGGTTTGTTCTGACGAGCTCCTCCTTAAGCTGGAGCTACGTTGTTACTATTAATATAATCCGTGCCTGGGTCCAGAAGAACATTATTATAACAACATTTACGAAGGCACGTTAAGCAGTTAGTCTTAGATAGTTGAAATTGTGTTGTAACCTACGAATAAGAGAATGTATAGAAGTATAAATGAAGCTCAAAAAGTGGCACCAAAAAATTGTAACGCGTTCTAAATTTGTTCTTTAAAAATTGTAACTCGCCGCCAAAACTCATACAAAATGTCATTTTTCATGGGGTGCCAAAAATTATTTCGATTTTGTTTGGAGTTATTCTTCCATATTTATTCTCTTATTCGTAGGTTGTAACTATTCGTAAAGCCAGGTCAGAGGCCAGGGCTTGAAAATTCTCTGACAGCAAGTTGACCACTAACTTGCCTCTACCAACACCCACTCCCTCCCGCCATTATTCGTTCTATAACTAACTTACTTACGAGAGCCACAACGAACACATAGTAGATTACACACCGAGGACAGGAAAGTAAGAAAGGTCTCAGATCTCATAAATAATTGTTGACCGAGGCGAATCCGAGGTCAACAAACATGTGATCTGAGGCTTTCTTATTTACTGTCCGAGGTTAGTAGGTATATACTATTTTTATCCTCGACCGAGGTAGAAAGCGGCAATTACGTTTAGCGCAGCTGGACGACAATTGACGAGAAAATTAAATTAAGTGCGACACCACTGGCTTTTCAGTGAAGAAGGTAAATACATTCTATTCTATTTTTAAAAAAAAAATGGCTGCCATCTTGGGTATTTGATGATTCCGCCAATGTCTAGTTTATGTAGCAAAAGTGCTTGAAGTTGTACGGTAATTTATGTATTTGGTGACTTCAAGGATTGTTTTTCGAAAAGAACTCTATCTTGAGCCACCACTGGAGCCCCGTTGTAGACCTTGGAAGGGGCAACCAACGATCGACGGGCGACGCGACCGCCCAGTCGCAGATCCACAACGTGACTCAAGGTAAATACATGCTTCGTTTTCGTATTGTACCCATTAGAAGATGCCTCCCTAGTCATGGCCACATGAAGGTATTTTGTGCCCACGACTATACAGGGTGTACAATTAAATGCGTTACATACTCAAGGGGTACCTCAGACCATCAAACTGAACAACTTTTACTATGGAAGCAAACATGTCAGCGCAAAAATCTGCTGTTTCTGCTCGTTCCTGAGTACCTACCTACCTACCTACTCGACTAAAATGTATGAGATAGCAGATTTTTGTTTTTTCTGACAGGTTTGCTCCCATAGTAAAAGTTGTTCAGTTTGATGGGTAGAGTATGTTGTATGTAAAATGTCAATCGCTGCTCGACCCAAATGTCCGGGACAGCTGATTTTCAATGCGATTTCATTGTCTGGTCTGGTTGATTGCTTGGTTTGAAGCACCCCATATAGCATGTAATGCATTTAAGTTCACACCCTATATTCTGCGAGGTGGTAGTCAGACATATTCTGCACATGTCACTGGCAGTGTGACAGATACTGAGCCTGATGCGGTGAGATATTTTTATTTTATTTAATATTGAAAATAAGACAAAACTTGTGTCCCTGACGAGTGTATTGTTGTGAAAACATTTATTATTGCGCTTACTTTAATATCAAAACACATTAGATGTGAAATGGAGAGCTTTTCAGACATAAGTTGTACTATATCTATTGAGTTAAGTTTCCTACGTTCTACGTCACGATGCGGGGGTGAGGGTCTGGTTTCGGTGCGGAGGGAGGGTGGCAGGCAATATGTGAGCTCGACGTATCTGTGCAAGTATTTCATTTGGAGCGACTTCGTATTGCGCTGCAAATGGCAACTCTCAGTTATTCGAACCTCTTTATTTGTTCCTTTGTCTCCGGCGCTGGCGGCCATAGCAGTAGAAAGTCGAGTTTATTTCACTTTGCGCATTCCTTAATCGTCTCTCACTTTGGTTTGATTAAAACTTTAGCTTCTAGAAAGTTCGGACTGTTGTATTGAATCGAATTTATTATTTAACATGTACGCCATGTTAGCTTAATCAAATTAAAGATTGAAAAAGTCGGGCAGCGAGCGGGATTCGAACCCACGACCTGCCTATCCGGGGCATGCTCTACTCCAACAGAGCATCTCGTCGCCCCGCAAGCCACGACGAAATCTTCAATCTATATTATCGTCTTTAAGGGACGTCAGCGCCATCTACCAGAGTTATACAAACTTCTGGTAGATGGCGGCGGAAACTGAACAAACGGGCTTACTTTGAAATCGTGGAAAAAATCAGCTTTTTCATAAATTTGTGTAGAGATCTATTGTTTTCTATGGAACGGTAGAATTTTTTTTAATTTCGATATGGTCTCCATAGTGAAATTTGTTCAGTTTGATTTACTGAATCACCCTGTTCAGGCTTCAAAACGACGACTCCATTTCCACAGAAGATAAAATATACTGGGCAGGAAAACAATTTTGAATGTTAAATGCCATCGACTAGATATAAATATTACTAGCGTACAACATGACCAAAAAGTCCTCATTTCATTTTATTGTACTACATTTTTATGTTCGATAGAAAACTTGATTGCTTCGGCATTAAACGCAAAGCTTTCAGGACTGGAGTCGCGTCACGCAACGTGAAGGGAACAGAGTAAAATGTAAACAATCACAAACATTAGCATTCGACACAACGAGGTCTATTGTGTACCACTTGAGATTGAGATAGAGACGTCGTGACCCAAAACACAAGGGCTCCAGCCGCGGCCGCGGTGGAGTGCTTACTTTCACATTATTTGTTGTTATGCCCTTATAGGCCGGTCATATCTTACACAAAAAATCGCTAAAATAACAAACTAACGTCTAGTTCTGAGTTTTTAATATGTTGTTAGGACCACTACCAGTAGCGTATATCCAAGTTTGCAGCTTCGAAAGACCTGTGCTAACTTTGCAGCACTCGAAAAACCATCCCGTTTTTTTGTTTTTTGCTTACATTTCTAAGTCTTTAAGTCGTATAGAAAAGTTTTCTAGGTACAAATTAAACCTGATAAAATTTCCTACAAAACGAGTAGTATGTACTTGTCTCATAGGACTTATCCTTTGATAGCTACAGGGCCAAGAAAGAAATAGCATTTAAAAAATTATGAAATTAGTATGGCAACCCTCATGAAAGTTGAAGATAAAAAGAAAATGATTTCATATTCTCAATCAGTGACCCCGAAAATCCCCGGATACAAATTTGCAGCTGATTCGGTGAACCTTTAACAGCTGCTTTGGCGTTTTAAATTTCCATGGCTGCCATCTTGTATTTCGTAATTTTGGATTTTTTTACCGCCATCCAAATCTGACCAAGGTCTTCTATACATTTCTTCAAGATCCATATCCTTATCTTTCATAGTTTCCGCGGGCTGTTGACCTCATCCATCAGGAGTCAACCTTCTGAGGAAGTCGAAAAATTCCTTTTATCACCAGGGCATCCTTATTATGATCTCCAAAATTCTTTTACTATGCGTTGGTTGGGGGGAACTCGGCGAACAATTATCCGGTTATCTATCTACTTATTTATGCAAAGTGGGGATCGACCAGATACCTCCTATTGGTCTGCGGGTTCCCCCTACGGTACAAGGATGACATTTAGGGATCATTATATGGATGATCTGGTGATATAGGGAAAACTTTGACTTCTTCGGAAGATCGATTCCTGACGGATGATGTCAACGGCCCGTGGAAACTACGACAGATAGGGTTGTGGACCTTGAACAAATGCATAGAGGACCTTGGTCAGATTTGGTTGGCGGTAAAAAAAAATCAAAAATTGCAAAATCCAAGATGGCTGCCATGGAAATTTCAAACGCCAAAGCAGCTTTTAAACGTTCACCGAATCAGCTGAAAATTTGTATCCGGGGATTTTCGGGGTCGCTGATTAAGAATATGAAATCATTTTCTTTTTATCTTCAACTTTCATGAGGGTTGCCATACTAATTTCATAATTTTTAAAATGCTCTTGCTTTCTTGGCCCTGTAGCTCTAAAAGGATAAGTCCTATGATACAAGTACATACCACTGGTTTTGTAGGAAATTTTATCAGGTTTAATTTGTACTTAGTAACCTTTTCTATACGACTTATAGACTTTGAGATGTAAGCAAAAAACCAAAAAACGGGATGGTTTTTCGAGTGCTGCAAAGTTAGCACAGGTCTTACGAAGCTGCAAACTTGGATATACGCTACTGGTAGTGGTCCTAACAACATATTAAAAAATCAGAACAAGACGTTAGTTTGCGATTTAAATGTTCGATATGATGGGCCTATTATCTTTGTAATACAAGATGTTACAAAAATACAAATATGTTTTTAAGGGGGTGGTTTAGACCATCAAACTGAACAACATAGGACCAACATCGAAATCGTAAAAAAAACGGATGTTCCATACTAGGATGTTTTTTATTTATAGGTAGTATGTATAGTATTTATAAGTCTTGTTTTTCTTTTCTTTAGGTTAAGTGTTATTATAATTATAAACTACAAATCGAATCAGCTAAAGACAGCTGATTTTTTTTCGCTATTTCAATGTTGGTCCCGTAAAGTTGTTCGATTTGGTGGTCTGATCATGAGGAGTGCTTACTTGCACATTATTAATTGTTATGCCCTTAGCTTTACGATACAGGGTGTTAGGAAAAGTATAATTTATTTTAAACCACATACTCTACCCATCAAACTGAACAACTTTTACTATGGGAGCAAACCGGTCAGAACAAAAAAAAACTGTTTCAAACCGTTTAGTTGAGTAAGCATTGCAGTTTAGTATGGAACAGCTGGTTTTTTTGTGTTCATATAGTGTCATGCGGTAGGTATATGAATATTGCTCATGCTGACATATGACACGAAAGAAGAAGAAGATGGAACAGGTGAGTTTAAGGTCGCGATTTCGTTGTTGACTCCATTATGATAGTTGCATATTTTGGTGTGTTTCACACACTGTTCGAAATTATACGCATCATATTTTACACCCTTTAATTTATGACACTTTATTAATTATTCTCTAGGTAGCGTAACAGTTTTGTCTCTCTGTTTTTGTCTCCGAAGAACACAAAAACATTGTTCATATTTTAAGATTATTATCGTGAATTCGCTAATTCGTAATTATTTTAATGCCCGGGGTTAACTGTGTACATACTCCGTATGTTAACTAATGATGCCACATGACTGTACCATAGAGTACTATACTGTACTATGCAGTTGTGAACATGACAAGTCTCGTCACGTCAGGTAATGTACGAGTATGTATAGTGTAGGCATGTTGTTGTCACGCGTTATGTACACACCATAAAGGTATTATACCTTACAGAATTAGAGCAACTAACATGAGTTGTCAAATGAAACCGTTTTTGGATGTTTTCAGGAGACTATTCGCAGGCAAAAATTCGAATACTGTCTATAATTCTGAGTCTAACGTGAAATCATGGATAAATTAATGAAGTATTGTCTGTATATTTCACAAAATTATCTACAATTTCACTTTAGATTCCTAATTATTCACGGAAATCGAATTGTAAAAATTGGTAAGAGACTAGAAAACGGTTCTATTGCCTCGCGTCAAGTATCTCTTTCTATTATACAGTGGTGCCGCTAGGTACATTTCACTCTCTCAGCTGTCAGTCCCTCTATTCCGTAAGGTATAGTAACTTTATGGTACACACAGATATGTACAGTAGACTCAAATAGAAATGTAGTCAAAGTGTGGTTATCTAGAATGGAGATAAACGGAAATAATGTTGTCGCCGCGTCTGTTAAATTCCTTGCTCACCATATTTAAAGCATACAATTTAAAGCGCTATAAAATTGATGTCTTTTCTTATCAACAAGATGAAAAGTTCGCCCAGATAAATTATGGCGTTCAAACGCCCTGAAGATTCACCCTTTATATTATTGTAGAAGTCATCATTATCACAGGCTATATACATCCCACTGCAGAACGAAAGCCTACCCTCAGGGAGGGTGTATAGGCTTCAGTCCACCACGCGTGCACAATGCTGATTGGTAGACTTCACATACGCATCGGAATATCTTCTTCAGCGTATGCAGGTTTCCTCACGATGTTTTCCTTCACCGTTTGAGAGCAGTCTGTAGAGTTATTACGTACATAAAAAAACTCATTGGTAATGCTCAGACTAAATAAAAAAAACAAGACACAGCGAACAATAAAGTAAAGCATGCAAAATTACGCCTTACTAACAGCACACATGCTTACGAAACCGGCGTCACTTTACTTTGTGACAGTACGTGGTCTTGTTTTTTATTTGGTCTGAGGTTACATGACACGTCGTCCGTGCGGATTCGAACCTGTAGGCCTACCATGAGTTTTCACCGTACTTTACTACTGTAGTTACGTCACCAATTTTGTATTGAATATCGTACAACGCTCCTAGTGGCTACGTTGAGAACTAATTTCTGCCATACGAATTGGCGACGTAACTACAGTACTAAAGTACGGTGAAAACTCATGGCAGACCCTCTGGACCTCAAGAATGAATTTCCATAGCACCCCGCAACGCACCACCAACGTTCTGTAGAAGAAAACTGACACTCTCTGAAGTGTATAAGTAAACGTTAGAAATATAATAAAGTGAATAGTCCCAATAGAAGGTGAAGGCTACCGGTGAGTAACTGAGCAACGTGTTGAATTTAATCTCTGGAGTGCAGTCGACCGTGCGCCCCGGCCGCGCCGTACCGCGCGCCGTCACTATGTTATATTATGTTATATGTGTTCTCTATGAGACCCGCGAATTTATATCTCAGCTCCAGCAGTTTATGTAGGTTAGTCACGGACACATTTTTCGAGAATTTTCTTCTAGACCCGGCGTCCATTATTTGGTACCTATGTCAATGGTGAAACCCAAATAATTTCTAAACTAGAAGCATTTTCTAAATGAGTGCAGTGGGTGTTTCTATTTCTGTTAGAAAGAACCGCCTATTGCCAACGCCCGCGCCCCATCGCGAGTGGCATACTGCAATCCAACGAAATAAAAGCTCCGAATTATCTTTGTTTAAAAGTGTGATTCCATAAAAATGAAACCATTTATTTACGCCCCCCCCCCCCTCCCCCCTCGCGCCCCCCGCGGACCGTGTGCGGTCGCCCGGCACCGACACAAATGACTTCCCGCAAATTAAACCGTCGCCGGCCTTCCCCCCCTCTCCCCAGCTCCCCTCCCCCGCTGACACCAAGGCTATCGAATATTGAAAGCACTCTGACCGGCCGCGCAAGGATCCTTCGACCGACCCTTAGACGATTTAAATAGGGACCGCCTCGCGTTAGCATTTCCCCTCTGTCAAATTTAAAGCATACAATTAAAAAAAATTAAAATCGCTATTACCAAACTCCTGGACGTTTAAGACAGCGCTATAAAATTGATGTCTTTTCTTATCAACAATATGAAAAGTTCGCCCAAACAAATTATGGCGTTCAAATGCCCTGAAGATTCACCCTTTATATATTAGTGTAGAAGTCATCATCATCACAGCCTTTATACGTCCCACTGCAGGGCGAAAGCCTACCCTCAGGGAGGGTGTATAGGCTTCAGTCCACCACGCGTGTCCAATGCTGATTGGTGGACTTCACATCTCAAGATCAAGAAATCTTATGCACTTATCACTAATCGCGACAGCCTATAATTGCGGAACAATAACTTCGAACTTATAACATTTGGGGTTCACACGGCACTGGTTTTAACGATTTTTAAGATTCAAAATTAGAATCTTGCGGATTTCATTATGGGATTTGGCCAAAAAGCAAAGATCTTAGTAGATTGGTTTAGATTAAATACAGACAAAATTAATTAATACTGATCATTTTCATACGTATACTCTCCACATAACGAGACGTTGCTGAATTGTGATAACACATCGGATGCCATTAAACAAAAATTGAATTGAATTGACCTTTCCAACATTTCATGCTCCTACCTCACCCCCCGCAAAAAAGTGTCAGAAAAGTTTGATACTCGTAGTAGAATTACACGCGTTGCTTGTCCATATATAAATAGTCTAAGGACTGACCCGACCGACCTCACAAAAACCATTTATTTCTTTGTTGTACTAATGTTATGTCCAAATCGTTTTATAACACCAGCCTTTTGTCTGACCCTGATCATGGTCATTGCTCGATTTATACAGTATTTTTATGTGTTATGTTTTACTTCTGGGTCGACTTTCTTACTTGACGATCTGCAACCATTTGTCGTTAGATATTCATTTGCATATAATATGTAGATATTTACCATGTATACGATATTTATACTTTTAGATCACTCCACCACTTTCAAAATGATCAGTAATTACTGCAACTATTCATCTTTGGGAATGCAATAAAATTTTTATAGGTTAATTTACCTAGATTATAAATTTACAGGTTTATACACGCAATTCTTTTATCTTACTGGAAGGCACAGTATTAGAAATAGCGTATAGTCCTACATACATTACGAACACTACCTGCCCCCCACCAATTTTAACCTCGTCCCCGTTGGGTAGGAAGCGTTTCGGAAAGCAATGGCGTATTCCTATCTCATTTGCACTCCCTTCTTCACTCGGTGTGCTGGTATGGTCCAGTCAAGGCCGCGCTCACTTCAAAGTTAATATAATTTATTCAATATAGAAGCTTGAAGCACTAGTTTTTGAACACGAACGAAACATGAAAAACAGGATCTGGTTGGCGATCGCTCTCATTTACACGGTTAGATTAAGTTTACTTGATAGAAACGAAAAACATCCCAAAGGTTACCCCTCTTTCTTATGTTTTTTTTTCAATTAAGTATAATGAAACTGCTTTGATTTCACTTTTTATTTTTGTACTTAACTAAATAAATTAAATATTTCTAGACAAATTATCAGAATTTGGAGCTTGAAAACGCCTAAAAGAAGAGATATTGATAAAAAATTGGGTTTTTGCGATCCTGATTTCAATTGAAGCGGGATGGCGAATTGCAAACTTGTGCTTGTAAGAAAGAGACACTTGCACTCGGATAACATAGCCTTAAGTGTAAAATAGCGCTATACCGTCGTCGTCGTCCAATAAAAAATGCCTTCCCTTTGCCACCTCTATACACTACAAATAATTTGCCAACTATTCAGCGCACGCAAACTAAGTACCTACAACCGTCCAGCTAAGCAGATGCCATTGTAAGGTTCACTCAAAAGTTTAGTGTTACAAACTGGAATGCTCGACTTCATTCGAGTTTCAATTTCCGACGGTCTCCCCTCCGGTCGCCGAGCACTTGTACATTCAGTAGCGCAGTGCTCCCGTGGGACTGAAGTTAGTGGACGTCAGCGCGGAGCAACCTGCCACCGGGAGTGTACTCTTACTGCCTGTTCACTGGAACAGGTTCGTAACTATGTTAAAATGTTCTTTGAGCCAACTTAAATTATCGTTGGCTATGTACATACCCTTGTAAGGTATACTCGGGTAAGATTGAACGGTTTTTTAGTGGTTTGGAAGAAGGTTGTAAAAAATGTTTGAATGAATGAAATGAAAGGGAAAGTTGTTCAGTATCATGGGTACAATCACCCCTTAAAGTAATGCAACTGTTTAGTTCGATAACTAGTGTGACCAAAAAAAACTAATCAATTTTAATTCAACCGTATCTTCATAATTCTTGTGACTGAATCTTCGATTAATAATGACATACTTTTTGTGAACGAAATATAAAGGGTGAAATTGAAATCAATGGCATCCTTTAAAACTAAGTGTCTACCCAACAAACTGAACAACTTTTACTATTGGAGGAAACCGACCGATTTTCCTCCCCCCCATACAACGCAAGAAGGGTTAAAAAAAACGTTTTTTATTTTAATAAATCGAAAGAGGTGTCGTTAGATAGCTCTTGTTTTTTGTTACGATCAGTTTGCTCCCATTTTAAAAGTTTCAATTTGGATGGGTAAACTCTTAGTATAAAAGGATGCCAATGATTTCAATGTCATCCTGTATGAACAGATATGGTATATCGACCTTATCAATGACACGCGGACTGCACCTGCATGCCACTTCTAGTTCTGTGGCTCGACCAGTGTGGCGGTGCGGTGTCGGTCGGTGGCTTACAGTAACAATGCTCGGAGTATCGGAAATGAGCTCGAAGCCTCATTGTGACGTCACTCATACCAACTGAGCTGAACGGCGGCGACGTTTGTTGATGTTCAACCGTTTCAGGGTTTTATCTCGGTTAGTAAATACCCCACCGATACAAAGCTTCATACATCGCGTTACGATAGGTACTCTTCTAAAAGGAGAGGCGGGTGTGCGTGATCTTACACCGATGATGAGTTCATTTACACGCTGGCCGTGAAAAAACTCGCTTGGAAACACTCTTGGAAATAGTAAGGAACGCAATTTTTTTTGATACCGACTGAGCAATACCTATTTCCAGCTTCCTGGGACCGATTTATTACTACATAGCAGATTTTTTAGAGAACATTTATAGTTTTTTTAGTTTATACAGATGGATCATATACACAGATATTCGTTTTTAAATCAAATTTATAAGATTCAGTTGAGTTCGATTTGATTAGTAATTATAATAAGATATTTTAAAGTCGAGGTTGTACTCTCCTAACGCACATCATCAGCCTATATACGTCCCACTGCAGGGCACAGGCCTACACTCTAGGAGGGTGATTGGGCATAAGTCCACCACGCGTGCCCGATGCGGATTGCCGAATGCGATTGAGCACGCACGAAAGTTGCTAATGGCTTCATTTCACCTACACAGGAACAAGAGTCGGGCATGGGGTGCCTGTTGATGAGTGGCCAACGTGTGGACACCTTGTCCGTATGGATGACACCCATCTACCGAGGTCTGGCTTCTACTCGGAGATCTCTACTGAAAAGCGGAAGCCTGGAGGCCAGTATTTGCGGTACAGAGATGTCCTGAAGCGTCAGCTGGCAGCAAGCAGCATAGCCTGGGAGAAACTTGCGCAGATGAGACCTGAATGGCGAAAAGCTGTCAGGGAAGGCACCGAGTACTTCGAGACTGCTAGGCTGGCAACCCTTAAAACCAAACGCCAAAACCGCAAGACCCGTCCCAAACCAACTTAAAATAACACGCACAACACGACTGGATAACTGTACTGTGCTACGTGTAACAGGGTCTTTAAGATAAAACTCGGATTCTCCAGTCACATCCGAGCTCACGCGGATACGTCGTGGAGGACATCATGATGTGAATTTGCCTGCGATAGAAGAGTACACCCTCGCCTTTACGATATCCTATAACTCCCGTCTGTGATGAGCTTTATCCTAAATAGGTTAAAACTTGGTTTGTATGGAACGCACTCGCGATACAATTCTCTTAAGAGAATCAAATGTACAGAGGTAGAGAGCGAGTACTAATTAATGACTTCGTTCCACTCGGAGCTCGCGCCGCCGCCGAGCGACTCATTACACAAATTGAGTCACAAATGGAAAGAAACGTTACCAAATGAGTTTTTCATCGGTCGGAAAGCGCAAGTCCTCGGCACAGTTTTTAATCAGGTTACAAACTCCGCCACTAACTAGCTGACTGGAATTGCAAAAATAATAAGCTTGTGGAGACCGCTGAGTAAGGGGTGATTCACACTTCACCAGAATAATTATTCATTCCGCTGCAGGGAACACACCTTCTCTCACTTATAAAGGTGAGAGGGAATGTAGAATGCATGTATGAATATAATATAACCGTGTAGTGTAATATATTGTGTAAGTATTTGTGTTATGGTACTTACGAAACCCTCGGTACGCGAGTTATTTAAGTACCTATCATTGGCGTCTACCGACTAGTTTTTGGAAGTTCAAGCAAAGCTTCTGACCAGCAAAAGAAGATACAGTTGTACGTATGTATGTCGTTTAATAGTTCAAGTAGTTTATAGTAAAACATACACAACTTTGCGTCAAGTGTGAACGAGACCTGAGCCTAGTCGTTGCGGCCGCGAATTAAAATAAAAAATCATAATATCTCGCGGCTCGACGCGGCCGCGCGCTAATTGCTCCCCGCTGCGATACCAGAGGGCACAAAGAAGATAAACAGTACAGCAACTGCATGCTAGGACTCGAAACGACGCACGCACACAGAAAAAATGAAAAAAAGTTATTGACACATTTTACATTTTGCATGGTAATCTAAGGAGACTTAAAAAGATTGAACTTAATGCTAAAATGTGACAAAAGGGCCAAACTCAGCATAGTGCTGACCACAGAGGAGGGCCACGTACACGACCCGCTACGCACAAGTACGTACAAGGTACTTCGGGGCGCAAAAGGACTGAAGTAGGTAACACAGTTTTTGAGAGTTACGCGGTTATTAATTAAGCTGAAGATAGTCATTTTAACGGGCTTTAATCGCGTTTTTTGATGTGAAACATCTATATTGGACTTGGCAGTAAAACCGTCTAGTGATTCTATTCTCTTGCGTCTCGTATGCCGTTCGTGACAGAAATTGATCTCGAGCGGTAGTTCGAAATTTAAATCGGGAGAATAGGGGAGATTGACAGTGATCCGTATTGATAGCTGCGATTTAGTTTTCGAAAAAAGCGCGCATAAGAATGCTTGATTTAAAGACCATCTCAAAGAAGACTTCAGTTCACATACACGTTAAAAAAAAATCCTAGCGTCGTAGGCCAAGTTGTTTCGTATAAATGTTTGACGGCCAACTTTTTTGTTGTTTTTGGACTTCCCGATTTTTCGGCAGTGTTACAACTGTCAAGTCATCCCGCAATTGTAACACTCCAAAAATAATAATTTAAACGCGGTAGGAACCTGGTAAAATGATTAACTTTTAGCTGAAGTATTGAAGAACCTTAACGAGCCGTGGACGTGGCGCTTGTCTGTGTGCGTGCGTCGATTCAAGCGTTTGCATGAAGTTGCTGTACTGTATAACTCTCTACTGTGCCGAGGGGGACGAGGGGCTTTACAACGCGGGGGAGGGAGGGGCAATAGTAAAAACTAACGAGCTTAGTCGTAACCTGCTGAAAATGGTGGCGTTCCTTTATTTCCGCACCTCCGCTCCGCTCCGCGTCTCCGCAGATCTCTAATTACTTTAACGCCCAACCGTTATATCGCTCTTATTTCCATTATCATAATGGAAGGACTCCGGAAAAGTTTTAAACTTTGAAGGCGTCAATTTGTTGGCTTAGATCCCATTGCAAGTTTTGTACGTTCATATGTTTAGGCAACCGTACATATTTCAGGAGAAATTTCCTGATTTGAGCATCAGGAAAAAAAATGTTGCCGCCAATGATATGTCGTAGGGTAGTGCTAAAGGAAACGACCGTATTCAATAACAAGCACTTTAGTACTGAAAAATTGTTGATGACCAAACAAAAACATGCGTATTATGTTAACTAACATAATTTTAAGTAAACATTGTTATTAATCAACCTACTAACAAAATTATGGATTTTTATCTGAAATAAATGAGTATTTAATTTAATTTTTATGTATGGGTATCTGCACACACTATCATCTCACTATTAAAACCCTCTGGCAGCCGGCTGGAAAAGCTAATTACTGGTCGATTATGCACAATTATCTAAAAGAATAATAAATATCAGTCCAATCGTTTTCGAGTCTAATCAACTCCATTTGCAAAACCGAAAATAGGTTCACAGAAAGCGTTTTATGCAGGCCACTCTATGTTTCATGTATCTGATAAGTTGGACTTCAATTTGATGTAGGTACAACTACTCCTCATATCTTATATGATTAATTCATTGCGGGCTCCAATAAAGATTAGAGCCATCCCCCGGGCTCGCTGGACTTCATTGTCTAGTGTTGTGAATGGTCGCCGCTGTTGATCCTGGTTTACAGGAGTTACAGCGATGGGAATGTGCGGTGGGCCTATGCCCGATATTAATTTGATGTACAATTATATTTCCCCTGAACAAAAGAGCATATTAGATAATCGACGGGGGCAATAAATTTGCAGTCAGCTTCTATACGACAAGCCTTTACTTTTTATTATGATCCTTAAACTATGCGACTTTTGCACTGGCGAACATATCGTTTGCCTAAACATTTGAACGTAGAAAACTTGTTACGGGATCATAAAATATTGTGAGCGAAACGAAAATTCTCACTGTTTACGGTTTGCGCAAACTTTGCAATAATGAAAACCATATCGAATGGAAACTATGCCCATTTAAGTTGCGTGGAAGTTTGGCGAGGTGCGCCACGAAATTCATTAATACCGTCGGTTTGTTCGACGGGTGGCGGTGTTGGGGAATAGATGCCTTGTTGTGAAGGTGGTAAGGTTTAATGTGGCGGGCGCAGTTGCGAACAACTCTGCAATAACTCAGCGGCTCGCCGCGCGCGCCTTGCCTCGCGCCGCTCGCCTCACGTTTACACAATTGTAGGTGTTACTAAAAGTTTCAAACACTTTACTAAATTTTGGAGCCAAAGTGTTTGTACTAGATCGTTTACTGATAGTTACATTTTATACAGAATATAAAGTAGGTGCCGTTACGTTTTATTACAAACATTTCCCTTTATAGGTACGTCTGCGTTTTGAAAGAAATTGGATTGAAGCAATGAAATAGTTTTCGTTTCGTTAACGAGTTGAATTTGTTTTGGGAAAATTTAACACCATCACCACGATGTGATTACGAACCTTGGAATAGATAGAAATCCCATTATGTAATGTATTTTTGCAGTGTTTTAGTGGGCCAATAAAAGAACGACAGCACGGCTAGCATGCCACCCAAGACAAAGCGACAAAACGAAAAAAACTTCATAAGCGTTCTTTTTGGCATGCCTATAAAATAACAAAAATCTGACAATTTTCAAAGTTTCTGTTTATCCCGGAAGATAATAATAAGGTCATAAAAGCACAGCATAACTGTATAGCCCTTACAGTGCGGCAATGGATGAACTTGCATATGGCAACGGAAGGGGAGTTCCCCTAGCGGGGAAGCGGGCGGCGCGGATTTTGAACATCATACGATCAACTCGGCGGCACTAGAAAATGTCAAAATTACTATGGAGATTATGCATCTTTCTACTGCCGAGTTGATCGTATGATGTTCAAAAATCACACTCCTGTATGAAGATGAGGGCATTGACTGCGCATGGCAACGTAAGTACACCGCATCAAGAGCGTTGCCATACTGTAAGGACTATTTATGCTAGTACTCTGTGGTTATGCTGTGATAAAAGTGTGACAATATGGGCAGAATCAAGTGGAACAATGTGGATATTTCGAAACAATGGCGGTATCAAAACACGAGTTTTATTTCGCGGCACGAATCTTGTGCGCTCAAACTTATACATAGTGTTTTGCACATATAAGGTTCAGCTCGGAGTTTCCGTGCAAGATTTAATTATGAATGAAGAGATTTGCAGAAGAACCAGAGTAACCGACATACGAATAGGTCAAGGAATTGATAAACTTCAGTGGCAATGGGTACAACCGATGTCCGATGGGGACAAAGAGTTCTCGTTTAGTATATAGACTTAAAAATGTAATGTTTGTCGTCATAAAGCTACAGACTGTAAGTAAATAAATAAATAAATACAGACATACTTCAGTTACAGTTTTATAATAGTTTAGATATGCTTTCAATATGCCTAGTTTAAGTCAAATTACAGTTAAGGTACCACTGTTAAATTTAAAAAAATGGTAACGTAGTCTATGAGGCAGAAAACTCCAGTACAGACTGCTAATCTAGGTACTTACGCTGTAAATGCATGTGTTTTTGGGAAATAAATGTTTATGTTTGTTTATGTCGTAGAAAGAGAATAACGTTTATGTTTACTTATTAAAGGTACGTCGTAACTCGTAAGACAAAAGAGACTAACTAAAATCGTAAATTGATTGACTTTAGAATAAAGATATCGTTCCTCTGAGGTGCAAACTCTTGGTAAGTCTACAGATTTGTGAGTTTTATTACGTGCTCACATCAGAAGCAACGCCTCGATGTGAAGCCGAGTCATTATCGATGTGAGCCGGAGCGGGGCAAAGCCGAGTGGGTATCGATATACCGCGAGCACATGCTTTACACCGCCGCACGTACTGCCTACACGTCTAACGTTATTAATAAAAGAAAAACCACGTGAAACACGAAATCTGTTTTGAACAGAATAAGGAAATGAGTAATATACAGGGTGAAATTTATTTAATTAGCATCCTTTTAAACTAAGAGTCTACCATCAAACTGAACAACTTTTACGATGGGAGCAAACCGATCAGTATGGAACAGCTGATTTGTTTTTGCTCCGATCGGTTTGCTCCCATAGAAAAAGTTGTTCAGTTTGACGGGTAGATTCGTACACCAGTATTCTAAGTTGTTTTCTTGACATTTCCTTACTCGAGTGGAGGAATTTTTTTGACGTGTATTCGTGCTACACTCTTGCATTGTCTACTACTTACTTACAATTAGATGTATCTATTTCTCTATTTAAGGGAATTGTATTCTTCTAGAGAAATACAATTCTTAAACCGTATAATTTGTATGACAAAAATGTCAAAAACGTCCTCGACTCGAGTGAGGAAGCCTCAAGGAAACAACTAAGAATACGGGTGTTAGTTTAAATGGATGCTTATTATACAGGGTGTTTCATAAGTAACAATAAATTTTTAAAACTCATAAGGGGGTTATTTGCGCTCGTTGGCGCAGTGGAGCTTCGGTATTGGAAACGATCACCGAAGTTAAGCAACGTCAGGTCCGGTCAGTCTTTGGATGGGTGACCGTTTAGTGGTATTTCATCTCGAGCGTTTCCGTGCTTCAGAAGGCACGTTAAGCAGTTGGTCTCGGATAGTTCCGTCAGATGGTGTTGTAACTATTCGTTAAGCCAGGTCAGAGGCCTATTGAGGCGGCTTGAACATTCTCTGACAGCAAGGTGACCACTAACTTGCCTCCACCAACACGCACTGGGCCCGCGTGGTGGAGTATGGCCCACTCCCTCTCACCCTTATTCGTGAGAGGAGGCCTTTGCCCTGCAGTGGGATTCTATAGGCTATAACTTACTTTTAAGGGGGTTTTTCAGACCGTCAAACTGAACAACTTTCTCTATGGGACCAACATCGAAATCACGAAAAAAATAATTTTATATCCCATACATATTTTAGCTCTAGTCGATTTGTAGAGAATAGAACATAATTTTTTTTTTCGCGATTTCTATATTTCTATAACCCATAGTGAAAGTTGTTCAGTTTGATGGTCTACACCACCCCCTTAAATGTTTATTTGTAGTTTTGTAACACCTTGTATAAATTTCACCCGGTTGAGGGTAGTAGCTGGTGGTGATGATGATTGGAATGATAGATCCTTGATGATCATCGTGTTTATTTGCTTTCCACAATAATTAAATTAATTTAATTATTATTTAATTATAATATGTTATAGTGAGTGCTCAGTCTGGCGGACAGATGTACACTGCTTATTAATTAATTACGAATAAAACGCTACGCGTAAACTGCTGATACTGCATGTGCGGTGTTAAACCGTACACACCCTGCATATATTATGGACATTTGACTCATTTTCCTCTTCTGCTAAAAATAGATTTCGATTATTTCTTCACAATTTTGTCATTGACTACGTTGTCAAAGTTGTTCAATTTGAAGGTCTGATACACTCCTTTGAATTTTACTAAATTATTGGTAAAAAAAAGCTGAAAGTCTTTGAAATTTACTAATTAGTTCCTATTTCAAAAATGAATCGTAAAAACCAATTATTTTTCAACAACATTGGTTCGATCATTGTTCGCTTGTCAATTCAGAAAAATCTGCTCTCATATTTGTTACACGTTGTATAATGTAATTATTTAGCAACCACAAGATACTTCTACGCATAACGACCTGTGAGAAAAAGAAATTTGATGCGAAAAATACCATAAAGAGTGCGGAGTGGAATATTTATTAGGTAATATATTATTTTTATAGTCACCTGAAGTACGGCGCGGGGGGAGGGCAGGGGGGGGGAGGCAGCCGCGAGGTAATCGTGATCTATCCGTGACACCGGCGCCATCTGTAACTTGTTAACAACTCTTCGTTTTAACATAGACAAAGTGACCTAAAAGACATCTAATCATACTTTCATTCAAACGGTTCACCGAGCAAATTACGGGAGGTATGGGAGGTGAGGCAAGAGCACACTAAAGACGGACAATAATTAATTTTATTCTAATTTGATTGGTCAGAATGAGAACTAAACAAACTAGAAATTATACACAATCATGGAAACTCTAAAGCTGAGATTCAGAGAAGTTGTGTAGATTTTCAAATTATGAAATCCATACTCAAAATGAATCTCAGCTTACAGCTTACAGTTAGTTGGTAAATTTATTCACCGCGATGGTAATGAGGAGTTTTTTGACAGCTGCGGCGGACACATCCTCTGACGAAATACCTATCTGCTTCCTTAGTGCGTTCACACACGATGACGCATTGACGCAGCGGCAGACATCAGTCCGTCATTTGTGAAGCAAGGAGTTGTATGAAACCGCACGTAGAGGCACACACGGTGACGCATTGACGCGCCGGGTGTGGTTCTATGGACTGACATCTGCCGCTCCGTCAGTGCGTCATCGTGTGTGAACGCACTTATACGCGAATTTTCACTATTTTATTTTATTATCCGTAAGGTAACGTCAATGTCATCTATCGAGCCATTTCAAACTAGTTATAATTTAACATTAGCTTTCGGAAAATTCCTCATAAAACTTAATAACATTCCGTCGACTCGACTAAAGAAGAAGAAGCCTTAATATTTATGCGTTTGTGAAAAAGTTAGCCCGAAGTTAGGAGTCTGTGAGGTTCATTCACGCGTTAGGACAATGTTAAGTCGTGGCTTGAGACCAATTTCATTCATCTCGTAATACCTCCTCTAGAGGCCTTTCGCCATTAACTGTAGGCTCTTTAGAACACTAATTTGGTTAAATGCCTGTTTTTTTAGCATTTGCGTATAATTATTGTTGTGGGAAATGAGCGTGAAGAGAAGGCTGGTTGGTTTTAGTGGACACAAAGGACTAATATCGGGGATTACCTGAACCTAATGCTAATACATACATGCATGCTATTTGATGCTATGTCTTACTGCTATCGGTACCGAGAGAACATATTATATTATGTCACAGAAATAATAATAGGTACTAAATACAGAATGCACGGACAAAGCTTTGCTCTCGCAATAATATCGTAATTATTAATACGTTTGTTTGTAACAAAAATAAAACACCTAATAACAGATTAAGGGATGGTTAAACTATCAAACTGAAAAACTAACAACAACAACAAAAATCAGCTGTTTCGTACCTACCCATTCGAAATGTATGGGGTGGCAGATTTTTTTTTTCCTTGTTTCCATCGTAAAAGTTGTTCAATTTGGTGGTCTAAACCACTTCTTCAAATATTACTATGGTGGTTTGTTACACTTTATACAGAGGTGTAACAAACATATCTACCAAATACATTCTTTCATATCTATCAAATATCATTCATATCTATCAAATACATTCTTTACATAAAAACTAACAATAACCAATTTTTTACGGAATCACAATTAAGTAGCAAGGAGTCTACTCAAACCAACTTGATATTCCTCCCCTACAAGCTGGAAGCAAAGCTATAGCACTCCACAGCTGCTGTAACATGATTAGTGGATCTTCAAGATAAAATGAACACTTGAAAGTGTCACGCAATAAGCGCCGCGAGGTCTTCAGTTCCGTGTAATCTTGTTCCGCGATAACGGAACAGTTTCCGACATCACATTATTATAATAACGTTAGTCGTCGGGGTCTCAGGGACTCGAACAGGTTTCATGTGGCGCAAGGATGGGACTTATTAAACCAGATAAAGCTATATTTACACTGTTATAAAATTGTAACAGAAGCGAGTCTATAAATTGAATAATATTTACCAAAAAAAAGACCCAGCCAAAAGCGTGTCGGACTAATATGATAGGGAAGCCATTGCATCAGTGAAATAAGAAAAACCAAGTGGAACAAAACAAACAGTCATTATTATGAGAACCAGAGAGTAATATACGACGGTGGACTAACAACTATCAAGTGGTGGGGAGTTGTTAGATATATGTGAGTATTTGCGCGGATGGTTCGCCGGATAATAAATCAGAGACGATAGCTCTCGATTCACAAACAAACAGCCTCCTCCCTCCGACCTCCGAACAATACGCTCAGAGACATACAGACAAAACTATTAATAACGAACCTTAAAAAATGAAGATAATATTCCCTCTATTGACGCACCGTACAAACGACGTTATTATACTTTGGATATTAACCAGTTACAGTCAATTATTTTTATTTACACGATCTAGAATCTAATCTCTGTGCTTGGTTTGTCTGATTTTCCTTTCAACGTATAGTTTCAAAGTACCAGTGGCTCATAGATTTTCATACAAGTTTTAAATATAAAAAACAAAATTAAGTTAATTATTTAGACTATTAATTAACTTAATTTAATCTTAAATTAATCCTAGTATTGAAACTGTATATTTTATGGGAATCAGGCAAACCACAGGCCCAAAGATAAGTATCTATCGCTCGGTTGCAGAAACGAATTAGTGTTTCTGCAACTGAGCGTTTTAATCCTGTTTAAAAAATTTACTTTAATTGGTGAGTATTAAAAAAATAGCATCTAACTTTGTTTGCACGCAGCGCGCTCTTACACTCTGCAAGGCTACTAAGGGGGGTAATACAGAACCACACTCAATTGGAGGTCTATCCTTGAGTATAGATATTAAAGGATGCAAATACATACAACGTATACATGCATCCTTGTCAATCTTTACTTAAGAAGAGATCTCCACTTGAGTGTCGTTCTGTAGTACCCCCCTAAGAGTAGAGTCTTAGTGGTAGTTGTAACAAAAAGTTCTTATCACCCCAAAAAAGAAAACGGTTGTGACTTTTACTTGTATATGCCTGTATAAATTAATAACTACTGTAAATATTTTATAAAACAGTGGACGATGATTCACAACACGCAGCGGAGTGAAATACAGCGAGCGACCACAATCAGCACGCGGTCTGCGGTCTGCGGGCTGCGGTGCTGCGGCTGAGCGGCGATACCTGCCAGTGCTACAAATTAACTTCAATATGTACATGTATCAATTATTCTGAGCGGTGATAGCCCATGTCACAGAATAAACAAGGTGAAATTGAAGAGGAAAGACTCTTCACATCAACCTTTACCGGGTGCCGGTTTTTTGAAAAATCACTAGTAGTCAGGACCAGAAATTGAAAAAATATACTTCTAGAAACAAATCATATTACTTTTTGGTAACAGGTGTTTTCTAGCTAATTCGACCCCGCTTAATCCGAAAATGCCAGTTACCAGCTCGAAATCCGGACCGGAAGAGAGTTTACCTGGATAATACCTGGCCCTGTACCCGGACTTTCAATTCTCGATGTATTTAGCGACCGTTTCGGTCAGAACTTCATTGTATAGAGTTGACATTTGAACAAACCCGTTCACGCAATTGCGAAGTTCGAATGTCCGGGTAGACCCCATGAAATGTTGCATCCTTGTCACTCCGTGCGAGCGGCCGTTTTCAGGGGCTGATTCGTTTATAGCCCCAATAGCCCAGATTTCTTTCTTTCTATTCCTAACAATAGTCCTAAAGTGGCCTGGGGATGTTTTGGATGCACTTCTATAGTGTATACTGGGATAGTTGCTGGTTGGTGTCACATTACCAATTAGATCAAATTGTCTGACGGGCCTCTACGTGTTGGCTTCTGCTCCGCGCACGCCTTCCAAAGGTCCGGGACTCTTATGTCCCGAGATAAAGGAAAGTCAATAATAATACACTAATGAACTAATAATAATGAATTTAATATGGTATATCTACCATACCTGAGGAAGCATGGGAGTTTTGAGGGTTTCACTTTTTAAGAGGACGATCAGATTCAGAACATCAAACAAAACAACTTTTACAAATATAAAATCGCGAAAAAATTTATACATTTTTATTGAGTAGGATTGCAGTTTTGTATGGAAGAGATGATTTATTTTTCGTGTTTTCGACCTTGGTCCCGTAAAGAAAGTTGTTAAATATGATGGTCTAATCGAACCCTTAAAACCGTCAGAATATTAAGAAGGACCACATATGTAATAAAACCATCCAACGCGGCAAGCAAGACAAAGATGCAACAATAATAAGTAAACTCCATCCAGAAGCATGCATCATGCCATCCGCATACATATTATTATTACCGCCACGTCGTGCCGCGCCATCTCACACCTCACTGCCTCCTGAAATATGGAACTGCAGGCAAGACATCTTGGCCCATAAACATATTACGTCCCTTCCACGTCAGAAAACCCCTCACAACACTCTTACGTCTATACCATAAAGATGAAAATTGCTCGTTTTCGTGACATTCCTTTTAGAATAATAGGTTATGGGCCCCATTTTCCGTCTTTATTCGTAGTCTTGGCGAATTTTCGGAGTGTTATATTAGTCAGTAACTCAGGTGGTAGTTTATTTTGGTGCCGCTGGCTCCGACAGGCGCGCCATCTGGCGATGTTGGCCGTAATCTAGGGTAATACTGTAGTTTTTCTATTACGGATGGTTTAAAATAAACTGAAAAATTATTCGACTGCCTCTAAATACATAATAATATAAGTATTTCGTATTACCAATGAACTGAACTCATTATTATATTATTTTTTCTGAATATAATTTTTAAGTTGTGTTCGGTACCGAACTAACTACCGAACTACTGAGACTAGAAAGCATTTTCATTTTTAGGGTGAAAACGGGACCCTATTCATAAGCCAAAGTTGTCTGTCCGTCCGTCCATCCTACCTAAAATAAAGGTATGTTTAAATTATTGATTGTGTGCGTCTCATCTTTTGTCATTCACCTCTTTTATAGATTTACCAGTCCCTTCAGGGCTCACTTATTTTTTCAAACAATTCCGTGTAGTTCCCGGTTTCCGATAGAATTTAAAAAAAGCACCCTATTTCGTCCGCCTTAAAAAGCCGTGGTGGTCCAGTAGCGAGTAGCCTTGCCTGCTGTGCAAAAGGCGATATGGTTCGACCTCCGTCCAGTCCAACTCGTACCAACGAGTTTTTCGGAATTTATGTACGATTTGTAACACCCCTAGCTTTTCGGTGAAGGAAAACATCGTAAGGAAACCTCCCACATGCTTCAATTTCGATGCATGTATTGGACCCACTATGGCCATTACATGTGACGACGGGCTCTTTCCCCGTCACACTGGACAGAGTTTCGGTACTACCAGTGAAACGTGGATGTTCTGAGGTTTCAGAATATCTCTGAATACCCCCTCGGGGAACATAGTCGTGAGCATATGCTATGCTACGCTATGCCTATTTCTTTCCAGGAGCGTCGTCGGAGGCGACTATGGTACATATTAGGTTTCTTTGTCAAAACGCGCTGATCGGATGGTGAAAACGATGTTGATGTTTTTTGCGATTCAGTATTTTCGGGCGGACAAAGCCTAGCTAGTTTCATAAATATTTATTTATTTATGAATTCAATAAACTATTGTAGCTAATAGATTTGAATTTCATTACTTAGATGTTGCGTTATTCATTGGCTTAACAAAATTTAGATTTACATTCATTCTAACTTTGAGATTCAGATTGAATTTAATTTAATAGAGAGCCACGTGTCTGCAGAAGTTTTTATGAAAATTGATTTTGTAGACAGTCGTCCAATAACAGAGGGGAAAAGATTACAACTCACGTCTAACTCGCTATCTTTTTCAGGGTGAACAGCATCTTTACTACTACCATGTGATACAGTTATCACACATCCGTAAGGTACATTTATACGTTTACGTATACAACGTTTTAATGAATCAATGCAAAACTAGAAAGTATAGTTTGTTTAGAATCGAAAGCAGAATCGAATTATTATGGTTTTAAGATAGGTAATTTTATCCAAAATATAAAAATAATTAGTTTGTAAAATTTACTGAACTCGATCTCAACCCACCGCACGGGCACACCCACCCTACTTATTACTACCAAAACAAGATTCTTAAAATGTATCCATGAGCACGTTAGCGCTTTCATTCATTGCTGAAATGATAACAAATCATTTTTTCCTCAAAACTTAAAATGTATCCAAATAATACAATTATTGTTTCAATCGAATTATTTTCTTATAAATCAGTTGGGGTGTATAAGGTTTTGCTCTTATTCATTAACACGTTGTATACGTAAGGTATCATGTAAAAGTTCGTATATAGGCAAGTTAATTTGACATACGGGTTGAATAAAGATAGAGTAAAGGATGTCCTTTCAAAGTACCTTTCAATTGTACCCCTGCAACCCACTATAATATTTCACCAGTCACCACGCTACTTCTAGACTAGAACAGGCTAGCACACGCATGCCAAGTAAATGCTAGTGAGAGAGATCAATAAACTACTTACTGTCGTCCACCTCAGGTACCACCAAAAGAGAATGAGGCCAACACAGATGTGAGGCAGGGAGTATCCATTTCCATTGACGTAGAGACGGACTATTTCCTACACTGTGCTACTAATAGGTTGGCCATATTTTAAGGAGTGCTCTAGACCATCAAACTGAACAAATTTCTGTGTGGTTGTGATCCTTAAAAAACTGCAATCTGCTCTTAACCCTATACTTGGCGGAGTATCTACAAATTTACATTACCCTAACTAAAAATCTAGAGACGAAATAAAGCAACGTATTTGAAAATTAAAAAAAATGGAATTTCAAAAGAAATCCTGCCAAGTAAAGGTTTAAAGACCATCAGCCCAAAAAGAAGGACCCTGTAGATAAGATACAGGGATAAGATGCCTACCTACCTTCTACCTGCTAATTACCTACCTATAAAGGGACTAAACTTTAATGCATTACAAGACATACTTAAGTGAGTAATTCAGACCATCAAACTGAACAACTTTCACTATAGGGCCAACATTGAAATAGGAAAAAAAAAAATCTGCTCATTTGATAGTAACGCATTTAATTTAACAACCTGTAGATATTAAGAACTATCTGAATCAACAGTAGAAAAGCACGAACGCAGCCCCCCCCCCCCCCCTGCCCCCCTCACACCCCGCACAACTCCTCCGGACGCGCGCTTCAATATTCAGCGGAGATTTTATTAAACCCCATTCAAATTATCATCACCCGTTAGTTATTGGAGTCCCGAGAATTATTCTCGCAATTCTATTTTGTGATCTTATTATAAGATAGGGTGCTCTAGTTTTTGCACGCGGTTTCGTTTGCTTTATTATGTGAAAAGGTGTTATTTTAATACGGTAATGACTCGACTGTGTTCTTTAATTCTTCTTGGTGAAGATGTTCAGATCTTATAAGTTAGACAAACTGATTGGTAGATGGCAGGTTGTCCTAGCGGATTCGAACCCCCGGGTCGGGACTCAAGATTGAGTTTCCATACGCAACGCGCCGCCGACGCTCCTACATACTAAATGCAATATTAATATTATGATACTAAATGCAATCAGCTAATCGAATTATAAGTTTGTATGAAAACATTTTTTTTTTTGTTGATTTTCCCTTTTGCACCTTTGGGATATTAATTCCGTAACAGCGTGTACCTCTTGTAATGTCGTCTTCAAGGGGTGACGAACAAACAAACATCTCAACATTCACATTATACAACAACAATGTGTTTCAAATCTTATTTCTTATAACAAAATTATTTCTTAGTTCTGTTGATATTAAATTCTGGGAGATATTGAATGAATTTATGAAAAGATATTAATTTATTGAGACGCTCCATTGAATGTTTAGAATGTATTTATTGAGATAGTATCGCGTCCTCTACTCGGACGGTTCGTCTACCCCGGGGGGAGGGGTGAGGTGATGGGCGGGGGGCTGATACAAACTATTTGTAACAATGAACGAGATTGATTGACGAGTCAACTCGCGATGCCAGTTTATATCGAAGACGTCTACGTTATAGATAATGAAGAACACTTTGAACAACGAACTAACAACCACATTTGATACACACATACATAAACTTGCAAAATGTACGATTCGATAGGTGGCTTCGATAGCCCAGTTGGTAGTGAATCTGGCTACTGTGCCAAGGGTCGCGTGTTTGAGTCCCGCATGTGAGTTTTTAACTTTGTGACATGTATCTCAAACATTTGCATGCTTCCATTGTTAGCTGAATAGAAGAAACTTTTATGTACTCGTACCTACCACTATTATGTTACCTATTCATAGCAAATAAATATTCATGTTTATTTTCATTTTCATTTTTAACCCCCGACGCGATGCAAAAAGAGGGGTGTTTTAAGTTTGACGCCTATATCGGTCTGTTTGTTTGTTTGTTTGTCTGTCGGTCTGTCTGTCTGTGGCATCGTAGCTCCCAAACGGGTGGTCGGGGACCGCAAGTGATTGGAAAAAAATCAATGGTAATTTCTTAGTCATATCATATTGGTCCCCTACGCATTAATTGACCTAATATATAGTAAAACATACATTTGCTTACATCAAAAATAACAGGTTTTATTTTAATTAAAATTATTTTTTTCTTTTTAAAAAACTGTTTGTTTTTGGCGGGGGTATTTCATTTTCATTTTTCATGGGGCAAATATTTAGGTTATGAAAATGAATGTCTCTTCCTGAGTCTTCCTGATCTATATATTATTTTGTATTCTATATCTTTGTCTAGTCATCATAATATAAGTCTACGCTAGATTCTGGTATTTAAATGGGACTAGAAATTATCTGTGTTACTTATTTATTATTTACTAGCTTACTCGGCTAACTTCGTACCTACCGCCTCAGAATCAGTTTTTCTCGATACACACTTGGCCGTTTTTTAGTTACAAACCTTCCCTGGCATGTTCACAACAACTCACCACAGTTTCGTCGCAATCGGTGAAGCCGTTCTCGAGTGATGGCGTGACCAAAGGAAGCAGGGATTCATTTTGATGTTCTATCTACAAGACTTTTCGCATGGACTGGTTTGGTTTGCTAATAATTTGACTTTTATTAGTTGTACCTACATTATTTGGATGAATCTTTGAAGCGTTTGAACACCATAACTTATCTGGAAGAAAAATATCGTATAAAAATGTCCAGAAGCTTTTTATTAACGCTTTAAAATTTTATACCTTCTTATAAACAAGATGAAAATGTTCACCCCGATAAATTACGGCGTTTAAATGCCTTGAAAATTCACCCATTTAACGACCTTCCATTTTCTACTACCTCTGTATTCATGCAGATAAATGATTTCTATTCTATTCTAAGTGTATGTGAACATGCAGGTGTGAGACGTGGGGATTGAAATCACGTGGAAGCGAGCGGTCGAGTGGTCCCGTCGTCGTCGGCGTCGGTCGCTCGTTTGTACGTAATGTGAGGTGACTACGGAATTTTGGGTCTGGATTCTGTCCAGTCAGTGATTCGTAGGCAAAGTGTTATTTGTGTCACAAAGTAGATGTTTTAAAATTAAACCCTCTGCGAAAAGATATTGTCGTGCGAAATGAATGTCCAACGAGACAAATAAATGTGAATCAAACTTGAACAATTTAGTTCCGAGACACATCACAAGTTCTTTATTAATAAGCGATCTGTAATCTGTAATAAAGAGTGTAAGGAAAAGTATCATTAACCTTTAAACCACATACCGTACTCTACTATTCTGAGGTTTCAATATATCTCTGGCAATAGCCTTGTCAACAATAATAATATAGAAAGTATTTTACAAGACCGATTGTATTTTTATTTTTTTATGTTTTTTTTGTAACAAAGACCCGTTGAAACAAGGCTTTTATATTACTTCTATCGAGATATTTGCGTTCAAAGTCAAATATAATGCGTAATCACGCTGACGGTAGGGTAGAAGGTATACATCCATACTAGTCACACCTTACGCTGCCGAGGGCCTATAGAGCCCAACGAAGCGAAGCGTACCTTCGCTAATGCAGACACCGCCTCGCGACGTCATGCGTTATTCATGTCCCGATACAAACCCATCATCCCTGTGCGTCCCACAATACAAACCACTTTCAGACGTATCACGTAGGCACAAGGTACCTGTCAAGTAACTTGTCTGAGTGGACTGTAGCTGTCTCTAATGGTCTCGAAGTAAACGAGCTGCCGTGACGTCACAGCTGGAGACATTGAAATATGGATCTGTATTGAACTTATTTAATGAACGCTTTCGTGATCTCTGAAGAGTTTAAGGTTTAGATACAAAGAAGACGATTTTCTTGAACTTCCTTTAAACCTGCATTCAGAGTAGTTTTATAGTCCAATCATTTTAGAGTTTCCTTGTATGGACACCCTAACAATAATTCATCTATCGCTGAAACTTTGCAGTATGATAGAGTAAAGTATACAGATAACGGTTGTCAAATAATTTAGGACCGGAAAAATTTAAACCTAGATTATTTGTCAACCGTAATCTATATACCTACTTTACTTTATCCCACTGCAAAGTTTCAGCGATAGATGAATTATTATTAGGGCCAAACCCTTAAATGATTGGACTATTAGTTAAGTCGAGGATGTTTCTGAAATAATTTCTGTGAGAAAAATGTTAAAAACATCCTTGACTCGAGCATTTCGAGTGAGGATAGGCTCCCGAAGGAATTTGGGGGAAAAGTCACTTTTCCGACTTACTACGTATTTGTCAGATCCCACACACCCCGCCAACTGAAGTGCAAAAGAGACAACTTCAGCTTGGACTGATGTTATTTACATAAAATGGACGAAAATAATCAGCACTTCGTATTCCCCAGTTTCCTCCTCCAAAACTAAACCGATTAGAATAATTCTTTCAATAATAATACGAGAAAGACTTTGGCTGTGTTTGTGTTTTTAATTTTTATTTATATTCGTCTTTGCTGGATATCTGAAAACAGGTGGTAAAATTTGGTATTTTTTAAACGATTTTATTCAACTTCGATGCTGTCTAACTATCTAACTAACTAACTATCTAACAATGGATTTATTTTTTCTTACAGTAATTAATTTATGCAAAAATAAACATAGGAATATAGCAATTTTAAATTTACCAAACGGTCACATAAATCAATCATACATACATAAGCTCACGCCATTGTCCCATGGGGGCAGGCAGAGACCACGGACCGCCACACGCTACGACTATATGACACACCTCTTAAGCCTCATTTAAAATATTACCAAACGGTCTCATAAAACAAACAAGTCTATACAAAAACAAAATTGTTAAAGTCTGTAAGTATTTTGAGTCGCAATCCGTTCATCGACCTCCGTCTGAAGTACCGATGCGAGAATCGTACAAAAAACCGAAGAAATGAAAATTTATGTAGGTAAAGTAACGCGAAGGCAATCCTGTTACTTCATCGATCGGAGGCGCTCTAAGCAGAATAATTCTACGTGAGGAAAAGTGAGAGTGATTTTATTTTTGTGGATTGAAAGACGAGGGGGTGAGAGGTGGGGGTGGGGTGGGGGGGGGGGGGGTGTCGTTTGAGAGCATCTCTCCGGGGCATCGGTATGCGACACTTGATTGTAACCGATCGAGATACTTTGTCACTATCGACATTTGAATGTTCACACTAGCATCCTTCAACTTTTGTATCGACAACTTTCAATCACTGCACAAACTTGCTATCAATAAACCGATTTTTGCTAACTGTAATGGGTTTTTTTAGGGCTCCGTACCCAAAAGGTGAAAACGGGAGCCTATTCATAAGCCTATACTGTCCGTACGTCCGTCTGTCAGGGCTGTATCTACTGACCCATAATAGGTAGAGAGTTGAAATTTTCACACAATGTGTGTTATTATTTTGGATTTGCTAACAACCACATACCAAACAAAAAACGTGTTATTTCACGAATTTATGTTCTTACTTGATCGTGAAAACGGCAATAAATCATACAGGTATTATACCAGGAATAGAGGAACATACAGCTTAGTGAGCGAGATGTACCTAGCGGCACCACTGTATAATAGAAATAGATACGTGACGCGAGGCAATAGAACCGTTTTCTAGTCACTAATCAATTTTTACAATTCGGTTTCCGTGATTAATTGGGAATCTAAAGTGAAATCGTAGATTATTTTGTGAAATATATTGACACTACTTCTTAATTTATCCACGATTTCACGTTAGACTCAGAATAATTATAGACAGTATTAGAATTTTTGCCTGCGAATAGTCTCCAGAAAACATCCAAAAACGGTTTCATTTGAGAACTCGTGTCACTGCCTCTATTCCTGTAAGGTATAATAACTTTATGCAATTCATACAAGCGTGAAACTTGGTGTGAATGTCCATACTCTAAACTCTAAGGTGAAATAGGTAATAATAAAAACGGGCCAAGTGTGTGTCGGGCTCGGGCTGTTTATTGTATGCCTTTCGTGCGCGAATCCGACTCGCACTTGACCGGTTTTTATTTTTTTCTGGAATTCTACTACGGCATAGCGTTTATGTTACGTCTTTTCGTAGCACATTGCTACACCGTTGTAGTCGACATAATTATAATAGAATAGTATAGAATCATTTATTGAACTCCCCCCCTCCTTTTCTACACATAATAATATTGTAACACTGTTCTCATCTCTTCTTATAGTAAAATTAGGTTTGGAACCCTCTAAGTTCGTGCTCAGCTCTTGGCTAGTTATTTTTTATGTAAATGTGTTTCAATTATTGTTATTTCTGTATTCAGAATTAAGGCTTAGTTTACGGTCGGTTACTATTCCTTGATGTTTTATCTGAATTTTAGTTAGAAAAGGAAGGTCTTTGCCCTTCAGTGGAATGTTAAGTCTTAATAGTTTCACACGCAAGTCTCACATACAAGAAGCTGGAACAGTTTAATTTTATCTAAGGACTCCCAGTTGAGAAATAAACAAAGGTACTATCGTCCCAAAATCGACCTTAAACTCAAGGACGAAGGTTTATAATTCAGAACTCAACGTTGTTTTACTTAAAACCACAAGCGATGTGGGTGATCTCGCCTCGGTGGTTAATTTAAGTGGTAAATTGACTAAGCTTTTTTCTTAGTAAAATATACATATCATATAATTATATTAACATACTTTTTTTCTAACTTATGTATTTTGCCGACTGCTCCTGCATACGTTGAAGAAGAAATTCCGATGCGAATGTGAAGTCTACCAATCCACTTTGGACACGCGTTGTGGGCTAACGCCCATACACCCTCCTTGAGGGTAGGCCTGTGCCCTGCAGTGGGACGTATATAGGCTGATGATGATGATGATGAATACACCACTAGTTTTTAACAACTTTAAGTGTATACACCCTTGACAATGAAACTAAACAACTTTCCCTAAGGAAAATGGGTCAAAAACTAGAAAATTTTCTGCGCCTTCCACACAAAAGTGCTGATTCCTGATCGATTACGTCCAAAAAACGTTCTTGTTTGTAGTGTTTTTGCTTCATTGTCTGAACACACCCTTAAAGTTATGTGAGTAAATAAAAACTAGTTGTATATAAGCTCGTTGCATTATCCCAGGCAGAGACTATGGAAGCCACACGCTACGATTCTAACACACCATTTTAGCCTGATTCTCATACATATCGCGGGATTCGAACTTGCGACCGTTGGCCTAGCAGGCAGTTTCTCTACGGCATAGCATATGCTCACGACTATATTCCCCGAGGGGGTAGTCAGAGATATTCTGAAACCTCAGAACATCCACGTTTCACCAGTAGTACCGTACTCTCTCTCTACAGCTATCAATTAACATACTTCTAGATGATAAGAATCCTAATATTTTTTTCCTCGAATTATAATCGGACATAAATGTAAGTATCTCTTTAGGGTTCCATACCCAAAGGGTGCTAATGAGATTCTATTACTAAGGCTACGCTGTTCGTTCATCCGTCGATCCTAAAGGCCTGTTTTGAATTTGCTAACAAATAAATTAAAAACAAAGTGGGTTCAGTATACAAGGTGTTACAAAAATACAAATAAACCTTTAAGGGGGTGGTGTAGACCATCAAACTGAACAACTATCACTATGGGACCAGTATTTAAATCGCGAAAAAAAAATGTATGTTCCATACTCTACAAATCGACTAGAGCTAAAATATGTATGGGATATCAAATTTATTTTTTCGCGATTTCGATGTTGGTCCCATAGAGAAAGTTGTTCAGTTTGATGGTCTGATCTGCCCCTTAAAAAAGTTTTAGCTAATTTTGTTACAACTTATATACGTTTTTTCCCTAAAAACGCAAAACCCACAAGCTCCAAACTTCGTGTGATTAAAGAACATATTACTTAGTACGTGATTATAGAAAGTAAAACAACAAATAATAAGAAAAGCCAAGTGTGTGGGGCTCGCGCTAAGGATTCCGGAGAGAAATTGGTTTTCTGGTGAATATGAACTCTCGGTGCGCTAGTCCGACTCGCATTTGGTCAGTTTTTATAATAAAATAGATGCACATAATACTATGGCGGCTGTACTTATTTATAGCAGCCATATGAGAGCTCGTGGCGTATGTAGCACCTACAGCAGTCACGGAAAAATGCGTGCGAATATTTATGAGTACTACATGGATGAAACTAAATGAGGAAGATGGGTTTTCGTCTGGTAATACAGAATTACGCTGGTCTGGTCAAACTATAATCTATAATTTCAATTACTATACAAAATATGCATTTTGGTTCATCACTGCGTTATTCCATCCTAAAACCATGATATAGCAATATTTGTGTTACCCCTAAAAGGATGATTGTCATATGTTTATTAATACATGTTGCATCTTAACTATTATAAAACCGTAAAATCATGAGGAACAACAAAGTAGCGGTTCACTTCATATAAAATCAAATATTCCCGATAGCGCGATTTAAATGACGTGCAGCGCCATCTTTTGACAAAATTGTTAGTTTGTTTGTTTGTTCGCGCATCACGCAAAAACTACTGAACCGATTTTGATGAAACTTTTTTTGTTTGATAGCTTATGATCTGACTTAAAATCTGGTACATAATTGCGGACGAAGTCGCGGGAAAACACTAGTATTACATAATATCACAAGATTGGTGGCTCGCCCTGGTTCCAACAGCAGCAGAAAGATATCATTTTGTGACAAAATCCATAATTGTCTATCTAAACGAGTGGCTGCCACTGCCGTTCTTATGTGCCTACAAACTAACATTTATATATGTGTACATAAGACACTGTTTAAATTATGAGGATTAGGATGTGTTTACATTACAATTTAATAAATGCAATGCATGCACGCGTTCACTCACGACTATATTCCCCGAGGACCCCCTCGGGGAAAAGTCAGAGATATTCTAAAACCTGATTGTTATCATTAAAACTGATAACAGCATAACTCTTAAAAAACTGTATTAATATAATATCTTTTATAGTAGTGCAATGAACAAACATGCCGCTTCTTCCTTTTTTTTGGTTCATTCTAAGCTACTGACAGATGTATGGGAACATCGTCCCGGACCGCGCGGCCCGTGGGAAATAACCGCGCGCGTGGGGGGAGGGGGGAGGATGTATTAAACACGTGATGTATTTTCAAATGCCCAAGCTCCGAGGCTCCTTTGTGTGGCTATATTCATACACACGCGTGGTTTAAGGCGAAGACCATTGACTTACTAACTACTGGACGTAGGATCCACGCTTAAAAGGGTCCGAACCAAAAGAGCACCAAAACGTATAAACAGAACCAATTACGCGACAGTCTTAGTTTGATCGACCGACTACGCATTTCGTGATGGGGTAAAAACTACGCAAGCAAAATGAAAAATAATTTCAGAGTTTTCAATGTTTTTAGCTGGTTTATATTACTATACGCGTAAACAGATTTGTGTAAGTTAGTCTCGGACACTTTTTTCGAGAATTATGTTCCAGACCTGGCTTCCTCGGTCTCGTCCCAGAGAGCTCGGTGGCGCGTTGCGGAGAGGTATGGACCCTCTATCATGAGGTCCGAGTTCGAATCCACACAGACAACATGCCACGTACCAATGAGTTTTTCTAGCTTATGTACGATCTGGATGCTTTCGATGACGCGTGGCCAGAGCATGCCCAGGACAGAGATGGTTGGAAGATTGAAGCCCTTTGCCCAGCAGTGGGATGAAATAGGCTAGTAAAAAAAAAAAAAAATGTACGTATTACCGACTTCTCTCAAACGGTGAAGGAAAACATCGTGAGGAAACCTGCATATGCAGAAAAAGAAAATCGGATGCATATGTGAAGTCTACCAATCCGCATTGGGCACGCGAGGTGGACTAACGCCCAAACACCCTCCTAGAGGGCCTGTAGCCTAAGGAGTAGGCCTGTGATCTGCAGTGGGACGTATAAAGGCCTCCGCTCATTGCAGCGATTTTATCGAGCGATAATATCGCTGCGATTTTGCGATAATTGTTTCCAGTACATTTTGTATGGGGACGCGCGCGATCCTACACACTGCCGCGATAATATCGCTGCGATTTTGCGATAATTGTTCTCAGTACATTTTGTATGGGGACGCGCTCGATCCCATGCACTGCCGCGATATTATCGCAACTCTTTCGACTACATTCCGTGGTGGGGCGCATGCGTGACGCGTATCGCGGAATCACTGCAGTGTGTAAGGTGTCGCGATATCGCTGTCGATAATATCGCTCGATAATATCGCTGCAACGTGCGGAGGCCTTAAAGGCTGATGATGATGATGACCCGGCGTCCATTATTTTGTATGTCAATGGTGATGCCAGACGCGGCTGTGTTCATATTCGCGCGTGGATTAGGGCGATGACAGACGCGGCGGGGCGGAGATTATACTAATTTCACGGAACAGCGGTACATTAATTCTAAAATTAATATTGTGATGAGGTCTTTTGAGTGGCGGGTAGCTCAGTTGTTGAGGTGAATGTGTTCAAATAATTGAATTTATGTATGAAATAATTTTTAGAACTTATAGTCACAATAAATTAGATACTAAGGGCCTGTTTCACTACTTTTGGATAAGTTCTTGTTAGCTTATCTGACAGCTCATTTGAAATATTTTATATGAAGAATATGGCAAATGAGCTATCGTATAAGCTGACAAAAACTTATTCTGAAGTGGTGAAACAGGCCCTATGACTTTTGAACTCTTTTAAAACTATGCTTTGTTTAAACCTGGCAATGAGGGTTATATTGATAAAAGTTATTATCTATTTGCTGTTTTTGGAACGCATGTGCACCCCACTCTTTAGAAATATTCAATACTAATGTGAGAAAAATGTGAAAACTACTGAACTACTGAACCTATTCTGATGAAACTGTAGTGATAACAAAACACATCGTATCACTGAAAACGAGAATTCGATTGGCAACTGTCGATGGATATCACAAATACAGTAACTTCCGGCAGATACCTAAATAAGGAGGGTTTACACAGCACGAGTCTGTTTGAACAGCCGACACACATCCGACCACCCGGCTCCGGCACCGGCACCGGCAGGCTATCGGAGGCACAATTGGAAGCGTCGGACGTACATTGTTAACGTCTCTTGTTCGCGCGTTCGATATGTACGCTCCCCTCGATCATGGAAACGAAGGACCCGTACTTTCAGTGAGTACGTTCGGTAGTTAATTTTGACAAGACCATACAATTAATCACTTTAAATTACCAAACTTTTAACGAACGACTAGGTATAAACACAATTTCTGTAAAAAAAATTAAAATAAGAGAAAGAAAGAGGCAATTGTTCAATTATTTTCATTTCATTTCAAGTTCTAAGGGTTTCTTGTGTAATGTATTTATGGGCAAAAGGCTAGCCACCTATCTCCATTTTACACTCTAAAAGTGAGCCTTGCTACAATCTTATGAATAGTTAACAATAGTATATTATTAAATATTCAATAATATAAAATCACAATTTCAACTGCCCATTTCAGATATATACCAGTCTAGGGTTTTTTAGACGACCTGATAGCACACTCTGTAGTTAACGTGCCTGTTGTGCTGAGGGTCGCGGGTTCAAATCCCGTAAGGGACAAATATTTGTATGATGAATATGAATATTTGTACCCGAGTCATGGATGTTTGTATCTGTATGTGTATTCTATATCGTTGTCTAGTCATCATAATACAAGTCCAGGCTAGATTCTGGTACTTTCAATGTGACTAGATAATTTGTGTGACAATGTCCAAGATATTAATTTATTTATTAGGGTCACATCTAGAAGGCTTTCACGCGATACGTACTTGTACAATCGATACTCATCCGTCTCAGTGGCTAGGCTAACATCGGACGCACATTGTTAATGACAGCTAGTTCGCCGCGTCTAATATGTACTCGGCCCTCAATCATGTGTTCAAAGCAAACCTCCGCATGTAGTCTCAGCGGTTAGAGCATGCACGGCGGCGGCGCTGCATAATGCATCACGTGGTTTATGAGCCATTACATGCACCCACTGCACGCCGGATGCTTTACTTTTATTGCTTCATTTACTCCATCCTTCCTGTTTAAATAAACTGCGTTGTTTTGCTATAATATAAAAAAGAGTATAGTATTTATAAAACACAGTACGAACACTATACGATACCTTCGATCAAACTAAATTAATGGATATGGCGAAAGCGCATTTAGTTAAAGCACATTATTATTACTAGTACACTTGGTCCATACAAACTAGCACACTTGTCTCTCATCTCGGTACATATTTGAAGTATACCTGTCATTTGTTTTGACTTATTTTTCTAGTTTTGCAATGTTCGCGTAAGGCCTCCCTTAATTTTACTTTTTATTAATATTTTTATATTTAATGGACTCTTGCTCGTCGTAGCACTACATTTGTGCTAGTGTCAAGTAGTATATGGGAGCATCTATCCCAATCTCAGGGACTGTTTTTGATCACAAGAAGAGATTGAAGATTGCGGAGCCTCGTGGCAGGCAAAAACGCGACGCGCGAAAACCACGCGAGAAACGTGCTCGGATCAGAACCTGCAACGTAACTCATAAATTTTACTTTAATCTTAGATACAATAAATGACAGCTAAGTGTCATGTAGCTACTAGTTTTTATCTGCAACTTCTTCGTAGAATTTCATAACCCCATTTTAACCCTCGATTTCTTTCTTAGCGCACCCCTACATCTGTCTATACATTTGTAGAATACGAGTGTATAGGGTCCAGGTTATTATGGTGACGTTATTAGGTTATGATGGTTATCATTCTCTTAGACATTTACCAAGACCAAATAAATGATCTTTTCCAAAAAGGACAAGTGCGTAGCACCCTCAACCGACGGATGTGCATGATGTATGAAAGTGGATGAGGCGAGAGAAGTATGTCAGAGTCGAAGTGTGTGCCGAGCCGTAGTCTCTGCCTACCCCTGTGGGATAGTTGCGTGAGTATATGTATGTTCTAGTCTAGACCATCAAACTGAACAACTTTATGTATGGGACAAAAGTTGAAATCGGGGAAAAAGTCATTCTGTTCCATACAAAACTGCAATTCTACTCGACCAAAATGTATTGGACAGAGGATTATTTTTTCTCGATTTCTACTTTAGTCTCTTAGAGAAAGTTGTTTAGTTTGATGGTCTGAAACACCCCTTAAAAGTATGTAGAGCATTTATGGTTTACACATTTTCTATCTTCAGCGGTTTAGGTTGTGCATTGTCAATCAATCAGTCAGTCATTCAGTCAGTCACGGAACTGTTTTATTAGTATAGATAGATATAAAAATACAGCCGAACTATGTCAAAAATACAATAAAGATATAATAAAATAGCATAACATAATAAACGCGTCACAATAACAGCATGAATTCATCCACATTTTACTAAGCAAACATTTATATTCGCGTATTTCTTGAAAGCTATCTAAAGCCCCAATATTGTCACAAAGCCGTCACAATGTGTCCATTAAACAACATCATAGCTTTGAATACAATGTTTACTTTAATATCATTCAGAAAGGCAACAAAAATAAACAAGATAAACAAGTACGGGCTTAAAATGGACCACTCTATTCCTTACAGAGGGATAAGGTCTCTTGTTTATTGTTTTTGTGGTCGATAGGCCGATGGAGGAATATTTAATCATGTGCCGATGGGGTAGCTTATATACCAAGATCCGACCGCAAAAGTATGCACCTAAGAACTGGAAAAACTAGGGTTGCCACCTCTACCCTAGTTTATCCAGTTCTTTACTCCTTTAGATGGCACCTCAAATAGTTCCCAAACAGATCAGTGGAAAAAAATGTACCATAAATCATCATAGTAAAGATACTTGCGGCAAGATTTTGCTAGGCAACTCGGCGGCGTTGTATAAACCCCTGTGTAAACTTTCACTTAAATCACGTTTGCTACGCCGTTTTTAGCTTGGCCATGAATTTATAATTACGACTAGTTATAAGATATTGTAATGAGTTAATTTAATACACGAATTAGCATCTCTGACATTATCAAAAAAATAATTTGTAAGCCGTAAGGTAAGACATGGAGGACCTAATAATTATTGTAACACCTGCTTGTAAAACTACGCATGTCATACAAATAAATGCATCTTTCTTTCTTTCTTTCTTTCTTTCTTTCTTTCGTTCACCAAACAAATAGGTGCATAAATTAACGGTTGGATCTTGGGCTATTATAATTATTTCAAAAAACAAGGCTTTTTTGAGTCACGTTGCAAGTTTGGTCATAAACGGTTTTTTAATTCGTGTGTTATCGTTTCAGCTTGCCATGAGGCTCCGTTATAACTTTTCTCAAATGTGAATATGCTCAAAAAACAATATTTAAGATTGAGATACATTTCCATACACTACTCAAAAAAAAATACTACTTGAAGTTTGTAGAAATGCACTGCTAAACTGCGAACGCACAAGCAAAATGCCATTAATTTTAAAAAAGGCTTTTGTCATTTAGAGAAATTAAGTAAATTGATGTTTGGTAACTAAGTAAGATAAACTAAATTAAAAGTTATTCCGAAATACGCCGTTCGAAATGTATTTCAATTAAGCATACCAAGTCGCGAGCACAACTAGTTAAAATAAAATAAAAAAGCCATTATATTCCAATTTCTTGCGACGTCCCTCAAGCCAAGCTATTTCCTCACTTATTACAAGACCATAAGAGTTATTTAACTTAGTGCCTGGAGACTTTGAGATATATTTGAACAGTGGGGCGAGCGTTTGTCTACAGCAGTGGTTCCTAACCTTTTTTCGACCCAGGACCACTTTGATAGTTTTATTGTTAGCAGAGACCACAAAGTTCAAGAATCTAAAGTTTTAAAGACATTTCATTTGCCACATACAGGTAATAAACAAATGTTTTAACTTCAACAGATGATAGTCATGGCATGTATTATTCATGCGACACGCCGCAAATTGCTTTCAGAACAGTGGCGTAGCATTTTTTTCTGCAAATTATTGGCAATTCTTTCATACGTGCTGGTAGGCAGAACCCTCCCACGGACCACCTGTGGTCCGCGGACCATCGGTTGGCAACCACTGGTCTACAGACACTAATATTTGTTTTAAGGCGAGGAATTTCGTTTCTAACTCGAGTGCTTCGTAAACACAATGCGACATATAATTATCTTTCCTTATCTTTTGTAAATACATCAAATAAAAACCACAATCCCTTTCGGGGTGGTCAGATACTATGTAGCAACTAACCAACCGACTTTAAAGCTTGCGGTTGGAACAATACTCACTTAATATACAGGGTGTAAGGGAATTGCTTTAGAAAACTCAAAGAGTTAAAAGTACCCATCACTATGAACAACTTTTACTATTGGATCAAATATAAGATTTAAAAAAAAACTGTTATCTCATACCTACTAACATTAAATTCCTAGCGCGCATAATGTATGAAGGAGCTGTTTTTTTTATGTCTCATTGTTGGTCCCGTAATAAAAGTTGGTTATATTGATGGGTACTTTCAACCCTTTGAGTTTTCGGAAGCAATTCCCTTACACACTGTATTACAATTTTTAAAACCGGAATGCCGTATCAATACTTTGTTTTATCCGGAATTACGTATCATGCAAATACAAAATATAACTACAATACACTGATATTAAATACAAATTCAAATAGAGAAAAATGAAACAAGTGGGTACTAAATAAAGATTCAAATACTTATAAAATAAAAATTAAAAACACAAAGGCTACAAATAAAAAATGGTACCTTTTCTAAAATGAAATGTTGTCTATTAAATTAAATTAAAAAATTAAAAATTATTTATTTGTCTCATATAGGCATTATGTACCATTTCAATTAATTTGTATCATTCAATAACAATAATACATTGTCTGAACATCACATAAAGACCAGATTGTAATAACGGTATTATGGTATTAAAACATTTGTATAACGAAAACAGCAAACTCTTGGAAGCACGCAGTTGGCTGGTCTCTGAACTAACACAACACAATGTGCAATGTGTAAAGACTTTACATTCCAAAATTACCACTAAAATGTTAAGCTTGTGTACTACTCCGTAGCTGTTTGCTACGACGTAGTTACGCTACGCCGTAGCAGAAAAAAAAAATGGCTACACCAAGTCTGCAATTAGATGTGATGAAATAAATAAACACCTTTTGTACCGACCAAAAAGTTAATGAACACTTTATGTATGAAGAAGTAGCTAGGTTGGTCATTGCAGTAGAGGCTGGATTGAAGCACGAGCCGCAGGCGAGGCTGTAAACGAGCCGACACTGTAATGAATGACCAACCCTCACGTGTTTTATATTACAAAAAAAAATACAATTCATTTATACGATATTATATATTATTTATATATACAGGGTGTTTCATAAGTAACAATAAATTTTTGAAACTCATAAGTGGGTTGTTTAGACCGTCAAACTGAACAACTTTCTCTATGGGACCAACATCGAAATCGCGAAAAAAAAAATTTTAAATCCCATACATATTTTAGCTCTAGTCGATTTGTAGAGTATAGAACATAATTTTTTTTTTTTCGCGATTTCGATATTGGTCCCATAGTGAAAGTTGTTCAGTTTGATGGTCTACACCACCCCCTTAAATGTTTATTTGTAGTTTTGTAACACCTTGTATTAAAAGATATAATATATTATATTTTATTAAATTATTTTATTATTCGATTTATTTTTTATTTATTTATTTTAAAGTTTTTAAATACACTTGCAAAGAAGAAAAAATATACGTAATGGTTTAGACCAATATCTGTGAAATAAAATATGCGTGCGCAGTTATAACCACTCTAGTGCGGCATGTAAAAAACGCAAGTGTATTTTATAAACTGCATTATGCAGCAGTGCGATAAAAGCTGTTTCTTTTTTGAGTTTCGGTACTACTGGTGAAACGTGGATTTTCTGAGGTGTCAGAATATCTCTGACTACCCCCTCGGGGAATATAGTCGTGAGCATATGCTATGCGATAAAAGCTATGTATTGTATTAATTAACTTGGTGTAAAAGAGTCATAACTTTGCGGAGATGAAAAAGAGACTGAAGCGAGCGCGATGTAATATTTTAATATTTCAAGATCTCGTCACAAGATTTCTATCCCCATATGTTTAGGCAATTATACATATTCCAGTAGAAGTGTCATAGTATATGGATCTTAAAAATAGAATTTTCTCCCTTTGGTATGTTGTATCTCAATGGTAAACGATCGAATAGTTCCTGTTATATTTACTAGATCAATAAGATTCATTCATTTCATTTTTTATTTAATGGCACAATTTGGCCAGTATCAAGTGATTTATGTAGTCTCAAGTATTGTTTTGACGAAAACACATTAGAGCTATACGAAATGGCTGAGCCACGTGCAAGCCTAACACAGGCCCATACGCACGCGTTCGTGCATATATATTTTCATTTTGTTATGCCGGAGGTTGCGACAGGCCTAAGCAGTGGCAACCAAATTGTTTTCCCTTAACACTAGAATATGTGAAATTGTCTAAATATATAGGGGTTGAAAACTTGTGACGGGATCTTAGTTTATAACGTTCGCGTTCATTTATAGGGCTCGTAAAGTGCTGAATAATATCTTACAGGGATCATTGACCTCATACTTGTAGCACAAAGTACTTTATAAATCATAATTATAATATTAAACTTAGGAAGCCGCACGTTTCCGGCTTATAATGGACAACCAGTTTTCTTGCCGTTGATATTGGAAAAGGTGACTAAGGGATAATTTTACGGAGTATTTGGGTGAAAGACGAGCCACATATTACCACAAGAATATAATTTTATCCTGAGACTTTCAATACGCAAAAGGTGAGTCTTACTACAGTTGTAGTAATATCTACTACTAAAATATAGTTGGTAGTTGCAGCAAAGATTCTGACCATAATATACGGATACTATAATCGCGAATTTACTTAGACAATATTCACATGAACGAGTTACGCGTGTAATTCTACTAACAAACTTTTCTGACACTTTTTGCAGGGGGCGACGTAGCATGAGATCCGGAACTTTGAATTTTATTCCGTTACTTTAGATAGTAATTCTGTTTTTTTTTTAAATAGTCTCGTGAGAACCCCGAACGTGACTAGTTTAAAGTTATTGTAATTGTACCGCAATTATAGACCCTCTCGTTTAGTGATCTTAACTATTATAAAACCGTAAAATCATGAAGAACAAAAAAGTAGCGGTTTACTTCATATAAAATCATATAACACTCGATAGCGCGATTAAATGACGTGCAGCGCCATCTATTGACAAAATTGTTAGTTAGTTTGTTTGTTCGCACATCACGCAAAAACTATTGAACCTATTTTGATGAAACTTTTTTTGTTTGATAGCTTATGATCTGACTTAAAATCTGGTATATAATTTGTGCGGACGAAGTCGCGGGAAAACTCTAGTAAGGTATACAATTGTATGCAAATGCATATGATTAATAGATCTTGTAACGTGGCTGATGGGAAATGCTACCGCAAAGGTGACCACCCTTGTAGTTATATTGTCAAAGCAAATCTATTAGACCGATAACAAGATTGATGACCCGACAACCTGGTGAAGGCGGTAGGAACCCGTTGGATGAGGGCAGCGCAGGACCGGTCGTTGTGGCGATCTCAAGAGGAAGGCTATGTCCAACAGAGGACATCCATCGGTTGAGACTATAATGATGGCGACTTATATGTCCTGTCAATGACGATCGCTCACTCAAGGCCTCATAAAAAGGCTGAAAGTCACCCAAAGGTCAATGGAGAGGGCTATGCCCGGGAGCGAGGTTGAATAAGAAATGAAGACATCCGCAGAAGAACCAGAGTAGCTGACATAGCCCAAAGATTTGCTTAATTATAGTGGAAATAGGCGGATCACATTGCTCGCAGAACATATGGCCGACGGGGCCGAAGAGTTAAGGAGACCGCGTCCTGGAAAGCGCAGCGGGGATATACCCCCACAAGGTGGACCGGCGACCTGGTGAAGGCGTTGGATGAGGGCAGCGCAGGACCGGTCGTTGTGGCGATCCTTAGTGGTGGTATATGTCCAGTGGTGGACGTCTATAGGCTGAGATGATGACAACTACATTGAATAGAAAATGTAAAATAATTCAACAAACTTCCGTCTGTTCCAAGCTACCAACCTTTGATTAATAATATGTAAAGATCCTCACGCTTCTGACGTACTTAAACAAATGGGCCAACTTTCTTATGTTGGTCGCTGTGAGGTGTCATACAAATTATCTCTGTGTGCGTGTATATGGATAGGGTTTAGCGGCTTTACCTGATTGAAATTTTTTTCGCCGCGTTCGTAGCTTCGATTGTCTATCTTGACATAAATAAGCTATCAACGTATTTTCGGAAATATAAATTATTATTTTTCCCAATAAGTTGTTCCATCAAGTATCCATAAAGAACCAGGAATCTTCTGTTATTAGTTCATTTTCCTCAGAAACGGATCTTATAATAAGATCAAGTGTATCGATGCGAGAGATTGTTTCACAGAATTCACACACAAGTGCTTTATTTATTGTTCCCTTACGCTCTGTTGCAGAAACGCTCATTAATCCTCCATCAAATCTCTTGCTGTCACTTTTCGTCTTGTTGACGTTGTAAAAGCTAGCAAGAAACTTAATGGAGGATTAACTCTAATGAGCGTTTCTGCAACTGAGCGTTAGGTTCTTAGAATTCTTTAACAATATACCGGATGATTTTTTACCCTTCCGTAACTTTCAGTGGTGGTTCAGAACATCAAACTGAACATTGGAAGCAGACCTGAATTGTGTAAAAAAAATCGTATTTCGAGTTGGCATTTCAGTTTAGTATGGAACAGCAGATTTTTTGATTTGACAAGGTTCTAGATAAATGCTTGCAAGACATATCATAATGTAACGTCTATTCAGAAGCCTGTGTCAGGTCGATCAGGTTATGGTCCCAGGATACTTAGCAAACAATCAATCGATTTACAGTGAACAATAATTACGTACAATGAACGGATCAGAGGGGAAAGTGAGGAGGGAGGGGAGAGGGTGATGCAAGTAGGTATCTGAACGGACATAATCTGAGGCTTAGTGTGACGTCACGTCGCATCCAACTGTAAACACTCGGATTCAACACCAAGATTACTATTAGCACACAATGTATAATAGTAAGTACATACAAAAAAGTCACTCCATGCCACAGATTATTTAATAGTTAGTTTGTGTAAAATTGAAGACTGCGTGGAATAGAGAATGTGTTCAATGTCAGTTGTGCGGAATCCATATTGTGTAGAATCTCGAATAGGAGGAAAAGCGTTTGTCAAGAACTCAGATCAATCCCTATGTCCCTACACTCACAAACATCACACCTCAAACCCGCACTTCGGATGGAGTAGGAGATTTAAGATGAGCCAATTAACATTGATAGAGAAATATTTCTCTATAATTTTTTTGTTATAATTGTTTGTTTCTTCACGCTGTGTTTTCTTCACCGTTTGTCAAGCAGTCGGTATTACGTATAACTTAGTTTAAAAAAAAAAATAAAAAAAAATTAAAAATTCATCAATTCACAGATCCATTGGGGTTAGTAACAATTGTGCCTTAGTCTAAGTTAGTTACAATTCGGTTAGTAAGTCTTAGACTACGTCGTCTTTTAGTATGTAAGTGTTTCATTATAGTTCAGTGATGGGAACATAGACGTGTGCAGTGCACAAAGCGGTACGCATCGAGGCGGACACGTAGAGGCGACGAGGCGGTGACGTGACGACGGCGACGGATTACATCGCGTGAGTTGCGCCGTGATTGTGTCGCGCGTCTGTTAGTGCGAGCTTAGTGCGGGCTTAGTGCGCTGCAGCCTGCGAATACAAGCGGTAATTGTGTTTCAATGTATATTGCATTACTGGCTTTTGCTGAATTCGCTTGCGAATGATTCGTTTATGGTAACCGATGTTCATGTTCATGCTCATGTCAATTATCATAGCCGATTTTTATGGCGACCGCTTTATTTGACTAACTTGGATATTTATAAGTCTGCAGAACAGTTTGTGTAGAGCACGGACTTGAAAAATCCGTCTTTTTTCAGGCACGTGGCGTAGAGGTTCGGACGTAAGATTGAATTTCTATATATGTGCGTTCGTGTAGAAGTATGGTGTATATATTAGATCTTACTCATACTACTTAGACGTAATACCACTAGCTTTACTTAACTTAACTCGAGGTTATGTTGGTAACCGATAATTTTTTGCATATGAAATTACTGTGATAACTATTTTACCTGGAGCTAATTGGTAACCTAGGTTGACGCAAAAATTGGGTTTCATCATCCGATGATAAGGCTGAAGGATTTGGAATGAAAAAACATAGTAGGAAACCAATGGATGCGAGCTGCACTGAAACGTTTATTGTTGCGATCATTGTGGGAGGCCTAATTAAAAGTCCGATTGAGGTTTAAGACGCTGTTATACCGTCGAGGCCGTTTTTTGAACAAGAACGAAAGTGTTTTAAACTGTGTTTTAAAGTCTGAAATTAAATTATGTCTTATTTAAGGATCGGGCGGATGGGCGACTGTTCTCAATTACACGATTAGATTAAGTTTACTAGATAGAAAAAAATCCCAAAGTTACCCCTTTTTGTTATGTTTTTTCAATACTATGATTAAACTGTTGATATTTAACTTTTTATTCTTGTACTTAACACATTAAATACTTCTAGTGAACTCAGGAGCAGTTTTAGCTTAGAAACACGTTTTTTTGCGATCCTGCTTTCAATTGGAGCGGGATGGCTAATTGTAAACTTATGCTTGCAAGAAAGAGACGCTTGCACTGGGATAACCTAGCCTTAATTGAATTGAGGCCTGTGTTCAATACTAGACATCATTCAAGTGCCAGAAAGTAATCTGAAGACAAATAATTACTATATTTCTGATAAACTAACAATTCTTGGAAAAAATCTTTCAACAACACAGCTGTGATTCTATCCACATATCATATTAGTTTTGCTTTAATATTTGCTAGACAATTTAGTGTTCGCAGAATTATTATAGTCTTTGTAAATAGGACTAGTATTTAATGAAAGCTGAACAAATGTTTATGTTAAACGATAATAATTAAAGCTAACATAATCTCAGTGTCTATGTCGCAGCCAGATTGTAGAATTCACCGCATTCCATAATAGCTGCCTTTTTATATTACTTACATCGGATCAGTTTGGCTGGATTGCCATAGCGATACATTCTACAACCACACCAAAAACACCAACATACCAAAATACTTAGAACACCAAAATTCATACGAATAAATAATTTTCATAGCATTTTTTTTCTTGTGATCATGTTGCATTGCAAAATGAACATACTAAAAAAAATCGTCTTCTTCTTCTCGTGTGGGTTTAGTGTCACAGTTTTTTCAGACCGCCTTACGGCCTCTTACGTGGTAAAAAAAACTACGGGTTAACCGTAGTTTTTTCTTAGCCATTTTTTAGTACGGCGTATTCTACAATTCTGCTGCGACATCTACACACAAATACACACACGTGTACACAAACGCACACGACGCGTGTAACGTGGGACGTAAACAAGGCATAACGGTGATAAGCTGATAACGACGGGCAACAATCTGTAATGAACTCGCGAGGGCCCGACGCGACGCCCTGCGCTGCCTTTTGTGCGTGTCGAAGTCGAGCGTCACCGACCACTCGTTCAGCAAGCCACTGGAAATCTCGGTATTCAGAAGAACAAAGAGGAAGATTCTTTCAAATCAAGGGAATTTGTAGTGGTTTTTGGTTTTGTTCCTTAAACTTTTGGACCTTATGTCATACTAGTGCCAATCAGTAACAGAATCTTCTCTAGGTGTACTATTAGAATAAGTTACAATCTACGATTCTGAAACACTTCTAAATATTATAAGAGATAAGTGTACTTTTTGCAACCATCAGCAGCAAGGCTGATTCAGTGTTTATGTGGTGAAGAGCATCTCTGTGATGGGGATGGACCAGGTCTGCCTGCATAACTTCAGTCGGTTTAGGAGTTACAGACGTTTAAAGGTCTGGAAAAAAATTACGAACAGCTGCAGGGCTGATCGTGTGATATTATTGTAGTATGCACTGTAGCCATGTGAACAGTACAAAAACTGACATGGTTCATCAGTCGGTTTCGGAGTTACTGACGTTCAAAGGTCTGACCTTTGAACGGCTGTATCTCCTAAACCGACTGGCAGTTCATGTCAGTTTTTGTACTTTTTGCATAGCTACAGTGCATACTACAATAATATCATACGATCAGCCTTGCTGTGGATCGTAATTTTTTTCCAGACCTTTAAACGTCTGTAACTCCTAAACCGACTGAAGTTATGCAGGCAGACCTGGTCCATCACCATCACACAGATGCTCTATACCACATAAACACTGAATCAGCCTTGCTGCTGATGGTTGCAAAAAGTACACTTATCTCTTAGTCTAAAATCCTCATTTGATTCATTAATAAGTTTATTATGGTTTTTGTCACACTAGGTTTTTTGGTACCTTCTAGGTACCACAACAACCATTGCTTTATTTTAATAAAAAAGAATCTAGCAATGCAGCCAGCAATTGACACAATACTCGTATTCATTCATCAAATTCATTCGTTTCGACGCATAGTACCAGAAACGCAAATTGCCATACACGTAAACGATATCATTCGAAAGAAATGTCACGTGAATATTAAACTAAAAATGTTATTTTATAAAATCGAATGTTCATTAATATTCAACCTAATTCTCAGTGTAACACAGTTCAATTAACAAGAAGTCTGTTCACAGTTTATTATTTACTTCACTTAGGCCGAATTCGACCAAACTTAGTTATAGAAGAGTAACTATACAAGGAACAATTTTAATTTTGGTGTTTACACACAAACCCCGTACTAAAAGAACGAATGTAAAATTCACCTAAAGAAAGAGGTCGTTGTATCCGTACTTATTGCAATGTGAGGTTATACCTACAGTTTTAATTTGATAGGTTTCTTTTTATTATAATTTTTGTAATTATGTGACATTGACATTTCATTTAGATTAGGGTTGGTAAAACGCAAAATCAGTTTACTCTATAGTAACCGGCGACTTACACCCGTATTCTTAGTTGTTTTCTTGACATTTCCTTACGCGAGTGGAGGACGTTTTTGACATAATTTGTATGACAAAAATGTCAAAAACGTCCTCGACTCGAGTGAGGAAGCCTCAAGGAAACAACTAAGAATACGGATGTTAATCTAAGAATAAAATTTACTCACGTTTGGTCGAATCGGGCCTTAAATAGTAAGTTGCGAACGATTGGTTTATTTGTACTTTAATAACCTCCGTGATCACGACTAATTAGTGCTCTTTGATCATTTGTACAGAAAATTTCATGGATTATTAAAGTCAGTGAGACAAATACAAGTATACCCTGCTGGGAACAAAGGCTTTGTAGTCGCTACCTTCCAGGTGACTAAAGGTAAATTCGCACTGACAGAGCAGACGCTGGTAGCACAAGATAGTTTACCTGGCATCATCATCAGCCCGGCAAACCCTACTGCTGGGTATAGATAGGCTTCTTCGTTTCAACGCCAACCAGAACGGTGCCACGCTAGTCTCATCCACTATTTATGCTCCGGATACTCTACATGTCATCTGACCATCTATGGCTGCTGGTCTGCCCACTGACCGTTCCCCCTCCCACGGGCTCCACTCTGTCACTGCCCTCGTCCAAATGTCAAGTGTCCCACTCACCTTTCAGAGTCGAAATCCGCTTGCCGATATCAACCACCTTTGTTCGGTGTCTTATCTCGATATTCTGAATTCGATCCAGAAGAGTGAATCCTAGCATAGCTCTTTCCATTGCTCATTGTGCGACTTTGACTTTGTGCACTGCGTCCTTAGTGAGTAAGTTAAGTCCAGGCTCCGTGTTTCGGAACCAGACGTGAGAGTGGGCAAAACACATCGGTCCACAAGGCTCTATAGGATTTTGCATTTCAGCAGATCCTCAAGCTTACCAAATGCGGCCCACCCAAGCTGAATGCGACGAGGGATCTTCTTTTCCTAACTTTGTGGGCCAAAAGATAAACAATGTCCGAGATAAATATACTTGTCCACCAACCCGATGGGACAGTTCGCAACATTAATGCTGCTAACGTCTATGTTGTTTTGAGATATGATTTTGGTCTTGGACATGTCGTCAGGATAACTTTCACTGACACATGCTTACCGATAATAAACGATAAGACTTCTTCCATCCACTGGTTATCTGGAAGAAATCACTTTTAGTGATAAGGCCGCCTTTTGTACCCTTCTTGTTCGTGTATATTGTTGTTGTTTTTTTTGTGTATTTTGGTGTGCAAATAAAGAATATTTATCTTATCTTATCTTATCTTACCTGGCATACAAATGTGCAATCAGCGGATTTATTTCTTATGGGAGGTCAAAAAAAAATCTCGTTTTCGACTCCTCGAAAGGATATCGTTCTTAAGGGATAGTATTTAGTTTCAATGTCAAAATATACCCTTTAAATTTCTATGATAATTAAAAAACAGGTGTTATTAAAGAAAATGCCGAAATTATCTTTGCAAGGTAGGTTAAGAAATAATATCAATGTCGGGGCGGCAATGTGTGACGCGGTTCGGGCCGGACAACAATAAATTAGATAACGCAAGTTTAGGCCTTTCTGTATCCGGACCCTGGGATCCGGGGTCCGGGGTCCACGACACATACTGTGCTATACAAATACAATGCATACTGTGCTAAGACATGAGTCCAGGTTTAATATATTGGGTCTTATTAGGTATATGCTAACGGTTTTTTTAGGGGATGTTCAGACCACCAAACTGAACAACTTTTTATATGGCACCAACATCGTAATCGCTAAAAATAATCTGCTGCAAACCTAGCGAGTAGGTTCGCAATTTAGAATGGAACAGCAGATTATTTTTTGATTTTGGTCGTTTCATAGTCTGATTGTCCTCTTAAAAACCGTCACCATATTAAGTTATACCCTATTATAGTCTAATGTTTAACTGATTTTCGAACCAACACAATACAGGAAACACATTGAGAGTAGCAACAGTAAATGCACGACCATGTAACCAGAAACCTTACAGCAACTATAAATCTTCTCTTCTTCATGCGGGCAAGCTCTGGTGTCAGAGTTTTTTCAGACCGCCTTAGGGCCTCTGACGTAGTTTTCATGTAACGACTAATACCTAACACAGATAGTAGCCGGGACCAACAGCTTACGTGCCATCCGAAGCACGGAATTCCGACACAATGTATATTGTTAATGGAAGTAAATAAATTAATGAATAATCTTTCTATTCAGACAATCAGGTGATTCAGCCTGCAATGTTCTAGCCAACTGGGGAAAAACTCATAATATCTCTAGGTGTCCTCCGTGGGAATCGAACCTACGACCTCCGTATCAAGAGCCCAATGCTCTTAACCATTAGATATGGCGGCAGTTAATAAATATATTTTAAAGCATGGAATTGTGCCAAGGTTCTATTTACAATATTTAAGGCACACATGCTGCTGAGAGTGGATTCAGTCTTGTTGAAGATAATTCAAATATATTCCATTTAGTCAATCGTTACCACGGTAGAACGCGAACATCTGAGCCCGTCAATTATATACCTATGGAGGATGTTAAATGTAGTTATGTACTGGTCTGCACATGGACTCCAAACAAGCGAGTTGGTTTCCAACCTACTTTGAACAAAAGCATTGTTGAATAGCTTCACGACAATCAAAATACTATTCACCACCTTTATACAGGGTGTTAGGGTAAACAGTTGCATTACTTTAAGGGGTGATTGTACCCATGATACTGAACAATTTTTTTCTTGTATTTTCAATGTACAGAAACTGTAACTGAAATGTGTCTTTACATTACAAAAAAAAGATTACGATATGGTTTTTAGGTATCCCTGACTAGAAATCAACCTTTTTTAGAAATTTTGTCTGTCTGTTTGTTTGTTAGTTCGCGCATCACGCAAAAACTACTGAACCTATTTTGATGAAACTTTTTTTGTTTGGTAGCTTATGATCAGAATTAAAATCTGGTGTATAATTTGTTGTGAACGAAGTCGCGGGTAAACATTACTAGTATCTTATATAGTTAAGATAATAATCTGGTTTGTCATCTACCTATTATCACAAGTACCTAAGACGAAGTGTTGCAGTATCAAACAGTAAATTTATCTTTTTGCTAGCACAGACGGAGCAATCTATGTAAATGTGAGACGGTCACAAGTCTAGCTAAGTCTCTAGTGTAATTATCTCCCCCGGGACGGACTGGGAGTACACGGGAGACGTCTGAGGGTTTCACTATCGGAGGTCTGGATCGTCTGAGCTGGGAGTGTCCTAGATGTCGCTTGATGGTGTTGTCAACTCAAATATCTGCGGCGGGACTGATAAGTGTCTGAGACTTAGACGATTTATATAGGGACCTGCCTCGCGGTACCATTTTCCCTCTGCCAACGTACAAGATCAAAAAATCTTACGCATTTACATAAAATTTTATACCTTATCAATAAACGCGACAGCCTATAATAGCGGAACAATAATTTCGAACTTATCACGTTTGTGGTTCACATGACACTGTTTTTCATGATTTTTAACATTCAAAATTAGAATCTAAAGTAATGGAATAAAGTCCAAAGTTGCGGATTTCACGCTACCTCGCCCCACGCAAAAAGTGTCAGAAAAGATTGTTAGTAGAATTAAACGCGTACCTTGTCCAAATATAAATAGTCTAAGGTCTGAAAGTAACAAGTCTCAAGTGGAGGTGCCGGTGTGGCCGCCACAGCATAGTTTAGTTTTATATTTTACTAGTGTTTTCCCGCGACTTCGTCCGCACAAATTATATAGACAGGTATACCTGATTTTAAGTCAGATCATAAGCTATAAAACAAAAAAAGTTTCATCAAAATCGGTTCAGTAGTTTTTGCGTGATGTGTCTACAAACAAACAAACTAACAATTTTGTCAATAGATGGCGCTGCACGTCATTTAAATCGCGCTATCGAGTGTTATTTGATTTTATATGAGGTAAACCGCAACTTTTTTGGTCCTCATGATTTTACGGTTTTATAATAATAATTAAGACTACAGTTTTCCCGCGACTCGAACAAGTTCCCGTTATCATAGCAAGTTAAATGATATACCAGATTTTAAGTCTATTCATATAAGCTTTCAAACGTAAAAAGTTTCATCTTAATCGGTCCTGTAGTTTCCGCGTGATGAGCGAACAAAAAAACAATCAAAAAATTGGTGGTTTTGAGTCAGGAACACCTAATAAAGATTCGATTCCATCCATTTCATTTGCGAATCTTTTTTTTTATATCTTCAAAGTACTGTAGACAAACACACTTCTGTGTTCTTCTGTTACAGTTATAGCACAGAGGATTCAATCCTCTGTGGTTATAGTATTAGATATTATTCATAGCTGTTTAGTAGTCTAGAACGATTCTAGTTAGCAGTACATGACATTTCCCTTCTGTGTAGAGTTCCAGCGTTGATCAGACTTGTACTAATCAACTTTTATGTATGTATGATTTACGAGGATATTCTATTGTTTTGTTATTGTTAATTTCACACGTTGCAACTGCTAGATATTAGGTGTCAGGCACCTGGTTACTGGATTTACACTGCAGTAATCACTGACTTATGAGAACTTTATTTCGAGAGCGCAAATGCGCGCTGCATACAAACGAAGTCTGGTGACCATTTTCAATACTATCCAATTAAAGTCAATGAAATTTTTCAGAAACAATCTAGAAACTAATGTCTTTGTTTGTATGAAGTAAAATTTTCGTAGGATTAATTTAAGATTTGTATAGTATTAGAAAAAAAAATAGAAATCTTTGAGGCACTATGACTTTAAAACAATACATTTTAACGAAAATCTTTAATTCGTTTCTAATTTGTTTCTGAAATATTTCATTGACTTTAATTGGTTAGTATTGAAATTATCACCAGACTTCCTTTTGTATGGAGCGCGCTCCGAATCATATTCCCTTAAGGTGAAGGAAAACATCGTGAGGAAACCTACATGCTTCTAATTGTACATGCATGCTTCTGATTCAATTGTAGTCACTATACATTAAAAGCAAAGCTAAGTTTTTCTAAAGCAAACCGTCATACAGTTTTGGGAAATGCTTTGACATTTGATATAGCGTCTCAGTTCTCCACATGTCCATAGCAGAGGCACCGGGCGAGGATGCGGGGTGCGCGGTGTGCGGGGGAAGGGGGTCGGATACAGGGTGATCGTGAATTATCCCTCTTGTTTCCACTACTCATAAATTATGCTCATTGCTCGTGTGTTTGTATTCTGATGTCGTCGTCGTTTTCCTGTTATTCGTAAGTTAGCTACATTTCCTTTCTTTCTATCGTTTGGTTTTCCTATAATAATATGTGACATTAGCTATCGACCGCAGCCTGGCTTGACTTCAAAAAATGAGTAGGTTCTCAATTCGTCTTTTCATGTCGTATGTCCTATTCTTTCCTTTTTTTAGGGCTCCGTATCCAAAGGGTGAAAACGGGACCCCATTACTAAGCCTACGTTGTCCGCCCGTCCATCCGTCTGTCTGTCCTAACTATTTAGGGCTGTAACTTTTCAACCGTAACAGATGAAATTTTCATAGAATGTGCGTTATTACGGCGCAGTTGCTAACAAAAAGTTAAAAGTCGGGTGGTCCTCATATAAAAAACTTCATTTACTCAATGTTTTTTCTTCTCGCTCTGTCGTAAAAACGGTAATACATACAAGCATCAAACTTGGTGTGATTATAGAACTAGCTCTACAGTATAACAACAAATAATAAAAGCTGGTCAAGCGTGAGTCGTTCTCCCGCTAACGGACCCGGAGAACAACATTTCAACTATATCTAGCTATTATGGTTCAAAAGTTACAGCCCTAAATAGGTAGGACGGACGGACGGGCGGAAGGACAACGTATGCTTAGTAATATGGTCCCGTTTTTTGGGTACGGAACCCTAAAAATGACGAGTCGGCCAGGATTTTACAAGAAGTTCTGCATAATAGGTTTTTGATTACTGATTGCAGACCTCATGCAATGAAAATTATAACTGATCGATCGAAGAGCTGATGCGACTAACATGATAAAATATGAAGGTCATCTTCACATGCCCATTCGTCTAGATCTAGCCGACGCTTAAAGCTCGCTAACTGCCTGTTACAAATTCTAGCATCGTACGTTTTTACACCCATTACTTTTCTTTTTGTTTCAGAGAGCAATATATCAAGAAGCAGTTGAAGGCAGATAAAGTAATATTACATTAGTAGTAATGTGTGAAGGTTATTAACACTCAATGTAGCGGTCGCTTACGAGACTTAAGCCTTATGACAAAGAAGATTACAGTGAGGAGTTGGTGAACAAGCTGCTAGCGAGCGATGCGTTTTATCAATTTGAATGTTGAATTTGTGTTTAAATATACTGTTTGTAGGAAAGTTTCACTTATATAATAGTTTGGAGAAGGAAAGATCTTCTACGGACTGCAGGAATGCCCGGGAACGCGGTATTGGATGTTGTATTTGAAGCTTTAATCTTCTGATTGTCTGTCGTACGAGGAGCTCTCACAAAATGAGAGGAGCGATATCAAAAATAAAAAAACTCTCACAAAATGATGAAATTAAAGGAGCTCTCACAAAAATGAAAAGAGCTCTCACAAAACAAGACGAGCCCTCACAAAAAGAAAGGAGCTCACAAAATGAGAGAAGCTATCACATAAATGAAAAGAGTTCTCACAAGATGAGTGGAGCTCTTAAAAAAATGAAAAGAGCCCTTACAAAATGAGATAAGCATTCACAAAATTAGATCGAACATAAGTGACAAAATGAGAGAAGCTCCCACAACAACAAGAGGAGCTCTCACAAATTGAGATGATCTTTCACACAATTGAGATGATCTTTCACACAAATGAGAGGAACTTTCATAAAATGGGAGGAGCTCTCTCAAAAATTAGTGGAGCTCTCACGTGTTGTGTCGTATGCGCTGACTTACTCGTAGTTATTTTTCAATAAATTCGTTGCGTTAGAATTGTCGCTTATTCAACTCTTTCAAAACTCCGCTACACTAGCAACAAAACTGCTCAATATTCACCATCTGACGCAACTCTTAGGCCCACTTGCGCCAACCACGGGTTAGCAATTAACTCTGGATAAAATGGCTCTTTCAGTTGTTTTTCTATACAAAAAATCATGGGTTACCAACTTAACCTGGAGTTTATTGCTAACCCAGGTTGGCGCATGTGGGGCTTAGGATAGTTATTCAGTATTTTAATTAGCAAAAGACTACCTGATATCTGCAATACAGCAAAGAGGCTAACACTAGCACATGCCAACTTTTGATAGTAAATAAAGCGATGCAGTCAGGAACAGGACAGGCCGGGCCGGGTCGTGCCGGGTCAGGACGCATGCGACAGAACTGCCATACATTTAATCATTCTACCCACGTCTGTATTTAGTTTGGACTTTGTTGCTCTGGATAACGCGCTGCATACATAACGTTGAGTTAGTTGTTAGTTCCTTGAAAAATAATAAGTTTTTTATGATCTCAATTGGCAACGAATTTATCTCAGCTTGAGTTTCAGAGGTTCTCCTAGGTGATACAATAAACTGCAATAAGACCTTCTACCTAACAAACCTTCGTTAGAATCCACCACGACACGGAGACAATAAAGTGTATGAATATGCATGCAGTATTTGATCACCTGCTAGGCTCGGATGGCGGAAGAGATGGAGGTGGTTATTGCTGCACATTGTGAGGCGATTGTTGAGTGCGGGGGACCAGCGGGACCTTCCGCAATTCAAAACAAAAGAAATAAAAAATAAAATATATTTTTTTTATATTAATGGACTTTTCCGCCAGTCTCAAATAGATTGTGGGAGTATCTATCGCAATCTAAGGGATTGTTTTTGATCAAGATCAAGAAGAGATTGCAGATTGAGGAGCATCGTGGCCACAGACCTGAAAAAAAGACGGACGTAATGTGACACTAAAAAGATGTGAAGCATGCACGGTCCTACATTTTCGTTTGTTCTACAAGTACCTACACGCACACGTGACAGCACACACACAAAATAAATGGGTGCTTCACTCATGATTTGACGAGATTACGTCTGGTTCTTCTTTTAAGTCTGTGATCCGGAATCAAAAGCTCCTAATTAAACAGAAAATTACTAAAAATTTTCCTATCTAGCTCGGGTTTGTTGTGTTCAGGCTATTATCACTTTTATATTACCTCACATAAACATTAAACACGTCATCTTTTGGTCGAGGTAGACGTAGCCGGTCGGTCGGCGCCATATTGAGCGCTGATCGATGTATTTACGACCCATTTATATTTCATACGCATTCCACCTCGTCTCTCATTTATTGTATGAGCCCGTAAAGGTACAGTTAATCAGTTAAACTCAAAAATTTCTCCCTACGGAAAATCTATCAGCCGATCCGCATTTTTGTATGGTGGGTCCAACAATTTTTATCTTTTTCCACCCATGTTCCTTAGGAAAAGTTGTTCAAATTCACGGTCTGAATACACCCTTAAAGTTTCGTTACTAATTAAAAACCAGTGGTGTATAACTGAATCTTAAGGTTATTATCTGTAGTTTTAGCGACAGAAACGCTCATTAAAATTAATCCTCCGTTAAATCTTTTACTAACACTTTTTATCTTGTTGACGTAGTAAAAGCTAGCAAGAGATTTAATGGCGGATAAACTTTAATGAGCGTATCTGAAACTGAGTGTAAATGTGTTTGAGTTCTTTAATGAAGATTGCTCATTGGTAGCGTAGAACAATGACCGCTGCGCTACCAGCACGCGTAACATTATCGCGCCATAACTCAACCAGTAATGAACTCGCCGGTCGAAACAATAGCAACGTGCGCGTTACATGCATCGCTTCGCTTATATTGTGTCTAGTTTACTGTTTAGAAACTAACACAGTACACGCGTCAACGGTAGGCGGGTAACTGTCATATTTCACACTGTGGAATCGAGGTGGTATTGAAGCTGTAACTCGTAAGGAGGTGATATTATGCCATCACAGTAGTAGAGTTAATTACTATGTGAAATTTTACAAAAGTCATTACGTAAAAAACAAATGTGTGTGAGAAACTCGTGTTCAATAAACGTTGTAATCGAAAAAGTATTTAATACAATTTTGAAGAACCCTCCACTAAAAGTATAAGTAACGAAAGATAATAAAACGAACCCAAGAAACCCGTCTGGGCTGTTATTTCATGCCCTGTAATGAACTACAATTTTTCAGTTTTATGAGTTTGTGTCTAATTGAAATCGGGAACAGAGATGGCAATGGCAGCCTTCGGCGGATTTTCTAGGGATTGGTTTATTATCTTTCGTTACTTACATGCTCTTTGTAACGATTACAACGTTTACGTCCGTCGTGCGGTATTTCAAAATTTTTAATTTAGCTTTTTAAACAAGGCTTTACTTTTTCTTTTTTTTTTCTTTTTTTTTATAAACTTTTGTTCTTATTTTATTTTGACGTTGTCTAAGTAGTGAAAGTTGTCCAGTTTGATGGTCTAAACCACCCCTTTAAACATTATTAGGGTGTTTTTATACCTTGTAGATTTTATGAAGTACCTCCATACTTAATTATTTAATTAGTATGACTACGCACGCACTTACATATTAGTGTCCTTTTTAAATTAAGTATGCGTGACCTTCATTTTATTTAATTTAATTAATGTACTATTTTGTTTGATTCCCGCGATACAGGCGTTGCCTAGTGCAGTGATCCATGTAAAACTATGTAATGTATTTTAGGCTGGCAAATAAATATTACTATTACTACTATAAATATGATCTAGAATACTTAATTATTTAATTAGTATGACTACTGCAGCAGTGTTTACTGTCCTCAAATAGAACGGGCGATACCATCGAAGCGTTGAATCATTCGGGAGCGCACTTTACTGTTCCACCTCTCCCCCCCCCCCCCCCCTCCCCCTACCCCCACGTGAACTAGACCTACAGTGAATAAGTGATACCGCTACCTAGGGCACAGCATAGATTATTAGTAGAAACTACATACAGAATAGCCACGGTTCAAAGGATACAGACCTTTGAACTTAGGACGGACGGATAGCGAAGGTACATTAGTACCCTTTGGGTACGGATCCCTAAAATGTACTAGCAATTTTAATGATTTTATTCCGAGATATTTGTGCTATTATAAGTACAGGGTGTTAGTTGAATTACTTTAAGGGGTGATTGTACCTTTAAGGGATATTCATGCAAGCAGTGTAGTTTTGTATAGTCACGTCTCGCAGGTCCATGATTGACGCATGTAATTATAGCACGTACTTAATACTATAAACTACACTGCCCCTAAAAAAGACGTTCCATTTCTAAATACGAAATGCTGATTTCGTCGATTTTTTTAATATAAAATCGGTCCGAGCTGCAGTTGTCTCTTTCACACTCTAGTTGGCGGGGTGTAAGGGTGGGGCGGATCTGATAAATACGTATAAAGTCAGAAAAGTGACCTATTCTCCAAATTAGCATTTCAGCCCGCCTATCCTCTTAAAGAAATACGTAAATGTTTACCCTAACACCCTGTTCAGTGCTGAGGGTGTCTAAATAAATGTTGACCCTGCAGTCTACCCTACTGGACTGAACAAAAACATGACCAACGCCTAAATTACTTAACTAAATAATAACGAACATTTCATTCCGCTACAGCGCTCTAGTAGCACCAAATTGAGTTGTGTACATATCGTATCGTACCTCGCACATTCAGGTTCACGCCTCCATAAACCCTTTTATTATTTCCTCCGTACAAGTTCTCGTTTGTTACACATCGTTGTATTACAAGATCCCGGTGCAAAGTTTCTACAGTATTTGTTTAGGCAGTGATACTTTAGATATTTAATGCATACTTCATACAGCAACATGCTGAGCCAGAGCATATTCATTGGAACAGTAGTACAGGTCGCATATTGTAAATGATTCTTGGCTAATATTTCCATGTTATTATTATATACTGTTTTAAAATAATAAAGTGTTATATCAGGCCTTGAAAAACAGGGTTGCCACTCCTGTCGCAATCCCCTGGCAGCCGGATGCAAAAATATTGTACCTGTTGATTTCTGCGTGGTCACATAAATTATGTCATTTTGCGTGAGAGACTTAAATATGTCATTATGCGTATTATCCATTTTCTATACCGTCATTTGTTTAGGCAATAAATTGTATACAAAATTGAAGCTAAACGTATCAGCTACATGATAAAAAAGTAATGCGTGCGTAATAGTGGTCGCATTAATGGTCGCTACTATATCGTTTATGTGAAGTTGTCACATTATTTTTGGTCGTACGAATGGAGAAGATTTAGTCGAAATCTTGGACTAATTTTGATGATTCTTTCATATTTAATATGAAATCTCCTCTTCTCTGGGAAGGTTTATGTAATAAAATAGTACAACAGGAGCAACATTTTTGTAATCGTATAAAAGATTTCAGAATGGCCGCCCTATTTTCTAGTATTCTTATAGTACGACATTTCCACTGAAATGTATCATTGCCGAAACAAATACGGTAGAAAACTTGCAATGGGATCTTTGTATATACGGGGAAGTTATTTTATTTGACAGTTACTGTGTAGCTGTCTGTCTGTTAGCATTAATTTACATTTTATTGTGAAGCTCGCTCCCGGCGACAGGAGGTGTCTGTTCATTGGAGAGGGGAGGGGGGACAAAGGCGGTGAGCGAGGAAGAATATTCACCATTTAATCGCTTTTTTTGAAGCGCTCGTTGGCGTAGTGGAGCTTCGGTATTGGAAATGATCACGGAAGTTAAGCAACGTCAGGTCCGGTCAGTCTTTGGATGGGTGACCGTTTAGTTGTATTTCATCTCGAGCGTTTCCGAAGCACATTAAGCAGTTGGTCTTGGATAGTTCCGTCAGATAGCGGTGTAAATATTCGTCAAGCCAGGTCAGAGGCCTATTAAGGCGGCTTGAAAATTCTCTGACAGCAATTTGACCACTACCTTGCCTCCCCCAACACGCACTGGGCTCGCGTGGTGGAGTATGGCCCACTCCCCTCTCACCCTTGTTTGTGAGAGGAGGCGTTTGCTCTGCAGTGGGATTCTACGGGCTATAACCTTTTTTTATCGCTTTTTTTTACCTATTTTGACTTCTGTTTGAAGTTAAATGGTTGTCCACCAAAGACAGACAGGTGAGCTTGGACTTACATAGATACAATTTTAGGAATCCTTATCTCAAAAGGAAAAACGAAATCGTTAATATGATCACTTTGTGGTCCGTCTGTCTTTGATAAGGTACACACGGCGACACATCAAGCTACGCAAAACCAAAATAAGCTGGCCGCGCGTGGGTAGAGTAATGTAGGTATAATGTCGCGCGGTTAGTTTATATTGGTTTTGCGTAGCTCGATGTGTCGCCGTGTAAACTTCCCGTTAACCTAGGATCATGCAATTTGGCAAGTCCGACTCGCACTTGGCCGTTTTTTTTTTAATTTGGACTCCTTATTTGTATGTTCATAAAAAGTGTTTCTTTGAATTTCTGTACCTACAATATTTTCTTTACAACAAAGAAAACAAAAATAATATGAAACAAGCTTAACCCGTAAGCCCGGCGCACGCTGCGTGCAAAGTTCGTCCGACAATAAACGTCCCCGTTTCAGTGACACTTTGACCAAGTTCCCTCCGCGGGGACACACAACTTGCGCGAAGAATATAAACAGATTGCGATGAACTACTGAGGTTGTTTGTAACTATACACACTATAGCACGCATGCCTTTCGTATAGGGTCTTCTTCTAAAGGCGCAAAAGTAGGACCTTGTAGGCATCTTAAAAAAAAAAAAAAAAAAAAAAAAAACTTGATTTGATTTGATCTTTTATTTCTTATTTTTCGACTAAATTTATACAATTTACCGAAACCGAAGATACCTCAGTATTATCTGTGAAATATTGAATTGGATACACAATTGGAATTACTTCACTCGATAAAAAATCGTCACAAAGATGAAGTATTTTTTTTAATGTACTTATTTAAAAAAAACGTTTTAGAAGATCTTCATTTTTTTTTCCGATTTTTGGTATTTCTACTCACATATTCAGCATTAGTTTAATCTAGAGATATAATAAAAAAAAATATAGAAATTACTTTTGTTAATTCTTTTGAATCGAAAACACACGCACACAGCACACTCCAATGACGTTTTTTGCTTTTTACCCGACTGCGACAGAAGGAGGGTTATGTTTTTCGAGTGTATGTATGTATGTATGTATGTATGTATGTATGTATGTATGTATGTATGTATGTATGTATGTTTGTATGTCTATTTCTTTGGCACGCGCTACAGCCTAAACGGCTTGATGGATTTTAACGTATGAGGTGTCGTTAGATTCGTAAAAATTGTGAGAGTGTCATAGGGTACATTATTTTAATATGGCGTATGCGAATTAAAAAAGAGAGGGGGGAGAATCAAATTTTTTTCGTAAAAAAATACAATATGGGTATCAAATGAAAGCTGGTGAAGAGCAGATTCCAAATATATATATATTATAGTATTTTTATGCAACCATTTTGACACAAGACTAAAAAGTATGAAATAAACTAAATTATTTAGAAAAACAAAAAACCCGACTGCATAAAAAACTATTAACTGAAAAGATAAAAACAAGCTCCTTAAATCAGCTATAATAACTTTGTTTGAGCAAATTAATACAATTTGAATGTTATTACTTATTAGGTAGGTAGGTATTGCAGGCGGGGACAAACCAATAACCAACAAATAGGTCATTTTTCTTTGTCCCCGTTTGCGATACCTACCTACCTAATAAGTAATAACATTCAAATTGTATTAATTTGCTCAAACAAAGTTATTATAGCTGATTTAAGGAGCTTGTTTTTATCTTTTCAGTTAATAGTTTTTTATGCAGTCGGGTTTTTTGTTTTTCTAAATAATTTAGTTTTTTGTTGCCATTTTGGAGCGCGTGCAACGCATCTACATATAAAAACATCTTAGGCACACTCACACACTTTTCGGAGGGCTGGGCAATCGCGTTTCTCATTGAAAATATTCGTCTGAACCTATGTCCCCTCAATAATATGGTGACGGTGTATTTAACGGTGTGATCAGAACATCAAAGGAAACCATAAGTTCTACGTTTTCTCGAAAATAAAATTGAAATTCGCGCGGTAAATAAATATCTCCGCTTCATAAATTTTACTACGGAGCAGGAAAATCAAGACTTGCAAGTAACATTAGCGTCTCGATATTCTTTTTTTTTTAATTTAAGTATTTAAATTTTCACAATTTCTTTCAAATACAAATTTTCTCCAAAACTCCATTGGGAGTTTAGCTGGAGCTCTATAGCTACTGCACGTAATAACAAAATTGCACATAAGTACATGGTAATACCATCTTCAATTTCTCATTGGTGGTTCCACTCGACTCAAAGGTATGAAGAAACTGTTTTTTTATTGTGATTTCCTCGTTGTTCTTATAATAAAAGCTGTACAACTTGCGCGAAGATTGTAAACAGATTGTGGTGAACTACAGAGTGTGTTTGTTAGTCTACTCATTATATTATAGCACGCTGTAACGACCACTGCTGGCTTTTCGGTGAAGTTAAACATCGTGAAGAAACCTGCAAGCTTTAATTTCGAAACATGTATTGTATCCATTGTCTATTATAAGTGGCGACGCGATGGGCTCACCCCCCGTCACACTGGACAGAGTTTCGGCACTACTGATGAAACGTGGATGTTCTGAGGTTTCAGAATATCTCTGAATACCCCCTCGAGGAATATAGTCGTGAGTATATGCTCCTGTATGCTGTAACGACGTCACTAGTATGTTGGGTCTGTTATCGACAAGCATTCCTTCCATTTCCATATAGGGTCCTTCTAAATAATATGCTAACGGTTTTTTAAGGGGATGATCAGACTATCAAACTGAACAACTTTCTCTATGGGACCAACATCGAAATAGTTAAAAAAACGGCTGACCTGTCCATATGGGTAGAGCAGGATTGACATTTTTTATTCGCTATCTCGACATTGGTCCCATAGAGAAAGCTATTCACCACGATGGGCTCGTCAACCCCTTAAAAGCGTATTAAGAAGGACCCTATTATGCTGGGTGATTTTGTAAACTCTATCCAAATTGTCAGGAGTTGTTCAGATCATCAAACTGAACAACTTTTACAATCAGTTATTTTGTCGCAGAATAAGAATTATTTATATGTGAAACATGAGTATACATTTGGTGAAGGAAAACATCGTGAGGAAACCTGCATGCTTCAATTTCGAAGCATGTATTGTACCCACTCCATTATTTAAGTGGCGACGGGCTCACGGGTACTACTAGTGAAACGAGGATATTCTGAGGATTCAGAATATCTCTGTCTACCCCCTCGGGGAATATAGTCGTGAGCATAATATGCTATGAGTAAACATTACAGTAGTAGATGTCAGGTTGAAACAGCAAATATCTAGTTTGTAGATATAAAGGATTCACTGCTGGCTTTTGTTTAGGCGTCGATTCTGTACTTTCGTAAAAGTAATGGCGTACTTCACAACTTTCAACTAGTGAAGTAATTTATTAACCGGTACGTTAACCGTGTTGGTATCAAATGTAACAGCGCCCTCTGTCGCCCTCAGCGCGGAGCGGCGCGGCGGCCTCGTTACGGTCACTATACACTATTACACTATGCTATTAGGGAGGGCTACTACCACTGAGTGTAATTTCATTAGAGATGAGTTCGGTCGTTTGAACAGCTCGACAATCAGACTGAATGTGATGATTAGTTCATAGTTTTGTCTCTTAATAATAAAGCCTCGTTTCCACTAGGCAACAATAGACGCGCTACACGACACGCTTAAAATGTTCGGCAACGTTGCAAGACAAAGTGCGACGTTAATTTCTTTTGTAAAAACATTGAACGAAGCAACGTCACGTGTTGCGCGTCAATTTTTAACCGACTTCAACAAAAGGAGGAGGTTCTCAATTCGACCCGTATGTTTTTTTTTTTTTTTTTTTTTTGTATGTTTGTTACGCGATTGCACCGCCAAATGTGAATTGCTTTTTATGATTCTTATTTTGTTTGGTAGGTCATAATTCCGAGGTGGTCCCACGAAATTGATTCAGCGCTTGTTGAAAAAATCTACAAAATAACAAATATGTACACAGATCACGGACTTGAAAAAAATACGGACGTAATGTTGGACACTAGAAAGATGTGAAGTATAAACGCGTATGAGATGGCTATAGTCATAAAATCCTATACAATTTGTATGAAGCTAGATGTCTGCCTCCGGAGTCAGACAGCAGTCGTCAAACAAAAAAGTGGTTACGTCGATAAGGACAGCAATAAGTAGCGATCTCCTTTTTAACTAGAGCGAATTTGCTATCTGCATCTCTTACTGAGTGAGTATGACACGACACGTGCTTCTTTCTAGTACTTACCTTCTCTTTCTATGACGAAAACACAATATAATACATGGGTGCTTCACTTATATAATAAAAGGATATTACGTCCGTCTTTTTTTCAGGTCCGTGACACAGATGACGTTTTTGTTTGTCGATTCTCTTCAAGAGTGCCATTTTTAAACATCACACGTTCAAGTCAGCGGTAGAAAATGTCAAAATTACTATGGAGATTATGCATATTTCGTCTTTCTACTGCTAATTCGATCGTGTGATGTTCAAAAATCGCACTCCAGCAATGTTTTGATGGGGACTGTCAAACTATGTTTTTTTTTACTGTCATAACCAAGAATCTTTATATGCCTATATTATTTAAAACTTCTTGGTCATACTGTTGTGTTTAAACGTACCGAAACACATAGATTTAATTGATCATGGCGGTCGGAAATGTTCGTCGTTTTAAGGGTTCCGTAGTCAAACAAGGAACCCTTATACTTTCGTCCAGTCTGTCTGTCTGTCTGTCTGTCTGTATGCCCCGCCTCAATAACTCGCTCATTTTTGCATCTATTGAATCGAAATATGGCATAAAGACAGATAACAGTAACCCAAAAACAGAAATGTTGTACGAAACATGGGTTGGATTTTTTAAAATCGAGTGAGGTATACACCGTATCCTTTGCATTGAAGTACTTATAACTGCTTAGTAGAACTAATGTATTTCACCTAGATTTCAACACTGAAAAGTTTGAAATAAACAAATTTTAACAAAAAATTAAAACCGACTTCAAAACTAAAAAGGTAAAAATAATAATATTGCAGTCGTTGACTTTTCCATTCGAATCTACAAGAACATTAATTTGTTTTATTGGAGTCGGTGTCAAGCCAAGCCAAGCCAAAAAATTACTGCAAGCCCAGTTGCGAATCGTACCGGCTTGACACCGAGTCCGATAAGACAAATTAATGTTCTTGTAGATTCGAATGGAAAAGTCAACGACTGCAATATTATTATTTTTACCTTTTTAGTTTTGAAGTCGGTTTTAATTTTTTGTTAAAATTTGTTTTTGCCTAGTGGATACGAAGCTTTATGCTTCTATTAACATATTATACACCATAGAACCAGAGTAACTGACGTAGCCCAAAGAATTGCTACACTAAAGTGGCACTGGGCGCATTGCTCGCAGGACCGATGGCTGATGGGACCGACGAGTTCTCGAGTGACGACCGCGTACCGGAAAGCGCAGCGTGGGTAGACCCCACAAGGTAGACCGACGACCTGGTGAAGCCAGCGCAGGACCTGTCGTTGTGGCGATCCTTGGGGAAGGCCTATGTGCAGCAGTGAACGTCCATCGGTTGATATGATGATGATGACTCATACGCGCATGCACACATTTCTACATCATTATAACTACAGCATGAGTTATTGTTAAAGCTCATGCTAACACGAGAGAAGAAGATCATTATAACTATAGTAGGTACTCTCATGTATTGTGACGCCATCGCGACGCCACGACTAAATTATGTCTTTTAAGCAATGACATTCTATACACATGGACTAACTGCGTGATACAATAACAACAACAACAAAAAATGCCTCAGTTATTTTGTTTGCTGTCATACATTACCGCTGTCATATTCCAGTTCCTATGTCACAAAGCAGTAATGTAAAACAATCACTTTTTTAGTTGTCTCACTTAATAGTGCACTGATGCGATAACCTTGTGTAGAATATCTTTTGTTTTGCAATAAATTTATTGCTTTACTAAATTTTACACACACCCCAACTCAAATACACAACAGTGTCAAACTAACAAAATCTAACAACTGGTCTGGTGGCAGATTAGTTTTTTCGTTGTCCTATATTGGGGAGGCTAGAACCCTCCTCATACAGATTGATAATCCCAAATAATTGACAACACGAACTGTCAATAACACTCAATATTGTAATCAATCAGAACGATGCAATACAAAGTTGTCCAATCATCGCTCTGTCACCACCTCACTTCTATACACAATAACAAAATTTGGATTGACCAGGAGACCGATCGCGCTAAATAAATCTCAATCTTATTGGAACGCATGCGAATCACAACTTCTTACACATTCAATATCGTGCTAATCATTAGACATCTCATGACAGCCGTTTGACAGATCGCTGAGAAGTTTCAGGTTGTCATTACCATAGTAAATAAGTTATGCGATACTGAATTCATGACAGTTGAATAGTAACTAGATTGTTATCGAGTTTCCGGCCGCAAAGATGGTAGATCCAAAAATGACACTAGAAAGCTATCTATGTGATATTATTTGAATCTGTTTTTCCTAGATTGATTTTCCTAGAGGATAGGGCAAGCGGCGCACCGTAATACCGACATGCCTCCTCCCCTGCGGCCCCACCAGTGCCGGTTCTACTACCGGCCACACCTCGGCCGCAGAAGATAGGGAGAACGGCGCACCGTAATACCGGCACTCCTCTTCTTCTGCGTCCCACCTCCAACGCGTCCGCAGCGGACTTCGGACCTCAGCCCGCTGGGAGCGCCCTCCTCTGGCCAGCCGACAGCCAGAATAGGCCGGCCATGGTTGCCTCTTAGCTTCACCGTGGGATTCCACCGTCCACGGTTACTAAGCCCCCCCGCCACGACAAGGCGGGCAACCCTCGGGGGGGACGAGTACATACCCCTATAGAGACGTAATATAAGGCGACCCAACTCTGTCAACTCATCACTGACTTGTCACTTATATATTTCGCAACGCCTTTGTTTTCCGCCATTGTTTCGAATAGACTTCGTAGTACTTCGGAGCATTTCCGTCCCGTCCCCCCCGCACCGCAGCTAGTTGACAGAATTGTTTTCTTTTAAATTCGCATGTATTACGTCTCTATAGGGGTATATGCTCGTAGAGCCCAAAGAATTGCTAAACTAAAGTGACAGTGGGCGGGGCACATTGCTCGTAGAACCGATGGCCGATGGGGCCGAAAGGTTCTAGAGTGGCGGCCGCGTACCGGAAATCGCAGCGTAGGAAGCCCCCCACACGGTGGACCGAAGACCCTGTGAAGGTGCTGGCGGGAGACCGTTGGATGGGGGCGGCGCGGGACCGGTCGTTGTGGCGATCCTTGGGGGAGGCCTATGTCCAGCAGTGGATGTCCATCGGCTGAGATGATGATGATGATGATGACTCTGTGTCTAGTCTCATGGCCCCGGAGATGCTTATAGTATCACTGTAATAACAAACAACAATTGTTGTAGTTCTATTAACATAACCAACTATTTGGAATTGTTTCCCATTGACATTATGTTGAAAGTTGGCTGAAAGCGAACTACAATGTTGTAGTTTGAAGGACGCAAAGGTCATGGACTCACAAATGGCTTTATTTGATCAACTACTTCTGAGAAAGGTCAACAACATGAATTTGTATATAGGATGTAAGGAAAAGTATGATTAACCTTTAACCCATCAAACTGAACAACGTTTACTATGGGATCAAACATTTCAGAACAAAAAAAAAAGTTTACTGTTTTATACATTTTTTTTTTACTTGCTCTTGACCTCAATCTATTCCTCAGGACAAAGATGGGGTGAAGATGTAGCGAGCTTACCCAGAATTGCACTGGCACTCCTGCACACTGAGGGAACGCAGCAAGCAGCTTGTCGCCAGACTCCGGCAGGAGGATGGTCGCGAGCCAGGCGGCTCCTTGCGGAGCCTACCACACCGCTGTGGGAATCGTTCAGCCACCACCACAAACTAGGCAGCTTGTGGTGCCGTTGCCTGGGGTGGACCGCTAGGAAGTAGATCCCCAACTACCCCACATTTGAGTACTGAAGGAATTGCAGTTTATTTGGTAACAAAAGCAATATACCAGCTTCAACTTAGTTCGAAGGAAGCACGTATGAAGTCCAAGGAGTAATAAAATGTATGAATTGATTACTCCTTGAAGAGACCTGGATAATTACTTGTAGGAGAAAACTGACGCAAGAAGAAATTTCTATACCCTGACCACAGAGGATTGTACAGAGTAACAGCTTCTAAGGAGAGTCCATTTTATTAGCCTATTCTTGTAGGGCTGCCTTAAAGGAAATAAATTTAATTGGAGTGAGTATGAAGGTAGGTAAATGTTTTATGACTGAATTGTAAATTGTTTTTGTTTATTTTGTTAGTTATTATTTGTTATTAATTCATTTTAGGCATGAAAATATTAAAACAATTTACTTATCTTTTGTAGTTCTTAGACATATTTAGTTGTAATTAAAACTATGTATTTCATTAAAATAAAAAATAATGAAAACATTGTTAAAATGATGCCAAGTTTTATTTCAATGTAGTATTTCTTTATAAATGTTTACATTACTCTTCCAATAGTTCATGCACACAGTGCAAAATAATTTACCATTTTTTATTCGACTTCTACTACCTATAAACCAATAAAATAAAAATATCGAGCGTACAACACGGAGCGGTGACGGGCGCGCGGGTAAAATCAACGAGGTGTCACCCCTCACAGTCACACCTTCGTTTCGCCCGAAGTCACCCTCGGTCTCGTTGGTGAACCTCGTAGGTGAATGCGCGCACACAAACGCGCCGCGCATGTAGTGATGCGCCGCTTTTGCGAGCTTGTATGAAGCTGTCACTCTGTACAATATAATCCTCTGTGCCCTGACCGTTCATATACAGGGTGTAAATTTAAATGCGTTACATATCGAACAGGTGAACCATCAAACTGAACAACCTGTACTATGGGACCAACTATGATATCGCGAAACAAAAATCAACTGTTTCATACACTTTTGTTGAGTAACTATTGAGATTTTTTTCGCGATTTCAATATTGGTTCCATATTGAAAGTTGTTTAATTTGATGGTCTGAAGCACCCTGTTTGATATGTAACTTTACATTCTGTATAAACTTTTCCGTACCTACGGAGAAATTCAACTTCACATTCGTATTAAGTTACAAAAACATGACAAAGTATCGAATTCACGTGAAACGTGATAATTTCCTTTCCAACAGAGATGGGGACAAACCCGTAGAGATAGGCGATCTGTCAGTGTCGGTTGAATAGCCGCTGTGCCCCGTAGTCGTGTCACTCACATTATATTACTGTAAATGGGCCGAATATACGGGTAGGGTCACTGACCGACGGGTTATACCTCTCTGAAGGCTGTAAGCTAGAGGACCTCGCTTGTCACTTTATGAGGACAGGAAATAGCTTATTATAATACCCTTAAAACGGAGGCAGCGTTCATATACGTCATAAACTTTTAATCATTATCATCATCATCACAGCTTATACAGGGTGTAAGGAAAAGTATCATTATCATTACAAGAGATAGAATATGTTCTAATAAGGAACCATGTCGTCGATTTTCGAGATAAGATAAATTCAGAAATCGGCTAAGTTCGAGCCTTCACCGCTTGAAAGCAGGTGAGAAAAACTTTAACTGGTCAAATGATCATTTATACTATTTTGATTCTACCTAAGGTTTCTACAAATCAAATACCATAATATAGTTTGTTGTTCAGAAAGATTGTTGTGAAGATAGACTCGAGGTCCAGAACAGACTGGCAAAATGGCAGCAAAAGCTGGAAAATGTTGGCTTGAAAATCAGTAGAACGAAAACCGAATGTATGTTCTGCGATTTTGGCGGGATCTCTGGTTTTGTGCCAACTACGCTTGATGGCGTACCTTTGCCAGTCTGCTCCGATTTCCGGTACCTCGGTTCACTTCTACAAAGTGATGGCGATATAGATCGAGACGTGAAACGCCGAATAAACTCAGGGTGGATGAAATGGCGACAGGTTAAGGGAATGAACTGTGACTCCCGAATGCCCCTCAAATTGAAGGTGAAAATATATAAAACCATCATAAGACCTGTCGTCATGTATGGCTCGGAGTGTTGGGCCGTTAAAGTGACGGATGAAAAACGACTGCATGCAGCAGAGATGCGAATGTTGAGATGGATGTGTGGTGTTACTAGAATGGTCAAGATTAGGAATGAGTATATTAGAGGAAGCTGCGCGGTAATCGATTATCGTGGTATGGACATGTGACGAGAAGAGATGAGTGTCATATTACAAGACGAATGTTAAATATGAATGTGGATGGCTGCATGAAGAGAGGACGACCAAAGAAAAGATGGATGGATTGTGTGAAGGATGACATGTGTAAAAAAGGTGTGTCAGCTGAATTGACGGCTAAAAGAGATGAATGGAGGAAGACGACATATTGCGCCGACCCCAAATAATGGGATAAGGGCAGGAAGAAGAAGAGTTTGTTGTTCAGAATAATAATATTTTCAATGGAGAGGATTCTTTTCTCAAATACTCGGATACTCAAGGGAAGAGACTAGGTGCTGATAGGCGTAGTGTGAGACGACCTCCGGTACTGGACCCACGACCTGGAAAAGATAGCGGGCAGCGACATGACGAAGAAGGGGATGATGATGATGGCACAAAATACATGCTTAAGTATGATGCAACTCACCTGGCATGCATGCTAATGCATCATGCAGTATACACCCCTAGTTTAAGCTACAACTCCATGATTGCAATACCGACCGAACTAAACGCGACGTAACCTTCCGCGGCGTAACGCGACGCCAAGTGTGTCATACCAACCGAATACTACGACCGATAGTTCAGCCGCGGCAGGTTCAGCCGCGAAACGCTCCGCAAGTGTGCCGTTAGGCGGGTGTTATTCAGTCAGACAATGAAACTAAAAAATAAGATAATTTCAGACGATCGATTTTCTAAGGAAGGTCCAAATTTTTTTTTTCGTTTGTTATGAAAGTTGTTTAATTAATGAAACTACGCACGCACTTAAAATAGTATTTAACAAATTAAAAACTAGGCGTGTTGCGTGACGTTCTTGAAACCGAATTTAAACTTTCAGCACTATATTTACATCTATAACTCTGTGACAACTTAAGAGGAATATTATCGTTGGCGTGCTCCATCCAAACGATGTTTGATTATAATAGTTTCAATAATAAATTAAAAAAGCATCTAGAACTGTGCTTTACATTTGTCAGATCTAGGTGTCAGATTTCCGAAAGTTTCAATGCTAGGATTAATTTAAAATTTCTATGGAAACCTTTAACTTTAAAATCATGTATTTTAGGAAATCGGACAAATATAAAGTATGTAAATATTGTTTATTGGTAAAAAAAAGGAATTAAAATTAAAAATAATATTTCTATTTCTAGATCGTGTTTAAAAATGTCATTGACTTTAATATGGAGTGTGCCATCGGTAATAATATCCTCTTAAAGTTTATGAATTGACGCAGAATGTACTAAGTTATTCACGGTGCTAACTGAACACGTTTCAAGTGCTCTGGGCCGTGCATTATTAATGGAAATGAGACTGGATGTGCTCTTTATGGGCACTAAGTTCTGCCACAAACTGCCTCAACAAGGGCAGGGCACGTAGACACTGCGGGGTCACACTTTGGGTCCAAGAGGTCTACTTCGTTGATGTGGATTATCTATACATGTGCCAAATTGTTAACTTGGCTCAGATGTACATTGAAGATAATTATTAAAACATTAATTGGGGACGTTTAGGATAGGTACCTATGTAATGGAATGCAATGAGACCATTTTAAACCACGATACGTTTGACCATTTATAAAATGAAAAAAAAGTTATTGCCTAATATGGCCTGAATTAGTAATTTATTTATTTTATTTTATTTTATTTTATTTTATTTATTTGGCGCAGTAACAAAGTACAAACTGATACATCGATTTTAAACATAATACAAATTAAATTACATCTAATTTGCACCTCAATAATGACTGCGCACAGCATTCTAATTTATTCATACGAATTTACTACATTTGTTGAATGAAACTTTTAAACATAAGAGTTAGGTAGGTATATGAATACATGAATACATTAATAATGTTATTTTACGAGAAAATGAAAGAAAATTGTTACATACTAAAAACGAATGCAAAACACTATAGTTCTTGGCGCATCAGCAGCTTAACAGAGCTTGCGTACTGTCCTGGGCTTTGATGGAATATATCAAGGCTCTTACAATGATCATTATGGCGTTAATTGCGGGTCATTACTACAAACATTGAAAGTAAATCAAAGATATCAAAATGTCATGTTCTCTCGGTGATCGCTAATCAAAATGAATACAGGTTTTTACTCAAAGCAAATAAAAAAAGAAAGTAGGTACAAATTAAAAGGTAAATTTTTTTTTTCAGATGTATGTTTGTTTGAGCACGCATCAATTTAAAATACTACTGAACCGATTTGGAAGGGGTTTTTCACAAAAGCATAAGTAAAGTTTGTATTATCAATTATCATCTATACGTTATTTCATTGCAATCTGTTAAGGCTACGTTATCTCAGTGCAAGCGTCTCTTTCTTGCAAGCATAAGTTTACAATTAGCCATCCCGCTCCAATTGAAAGCCGGATCGCAAAAAAACGTGTTTTTCGTCAATATCTTTGCTCATGGGAGTTTCTAAGCTAAAACTTCTCCTGAGTTCACTAGAAATATTTAATGTATTTAGTTAAGTACAAGAATAAAAAGTTAAATATCAGCAGTTTAATCATAGTATTGAAAAAACATAACAAAAAGGGGTAACTTTGGGATGTTTTTCTATCTAGTAAACTTAATCTAATCGTGTAATTGAGAACAGTCGCCCATCCGCCCGATCCTTAAATAAGACATAATTTAATTTCAGACTTTAAAACACAGTTAAAAACACTTTCGTTCCTGTTCAAAAAACGGCCTCGACGGTATAACTGCGTCTTAATTTAAAGTCAGCTCGTTAGAAGACGCGGGCGGCGCTTGTATAACTTATTATCGTCGCTGTGAATAATTAGTTTCTTTACACTTTTATTTGCGTTTTCTCAACTTACTGATAGCCACAACGACCGGTCCTGCGCTGCCCTCGCCTAACGGGTTCCCGGGCTGGCAGCTAATAGCTTTAGATCTAGAATTGTATCAAGTGGTAACAGATGGTTTGCCTGTTATCGTCTAAAACTCCTAGGAAACGCATAAGCATATTCTCACGACCATATTCCCCAGAGGGGGTAGTCAAAGATATTCTGAAAACTCAGAACATCTATGTTTCACTAGTAGCACTGAAACTCTGTCCAGTGTGACGGGGAGTCAGCCCTTATCTTAGGAAAAAACCTCATTTATTAGTCACCCTATACGACAGCCGAATAGTGAGGAAAGGTAGACTATTTCAAGCCAGAATTCTTTTGATAATAACTAAGATAAATAATAAATAAATAAATAAACTGGGTAGTGGGCTCGGTGGTGTAATTGGTTTACGTTTCCCCGGTTTGGAAGAGCGTGGGTTCAAGTCCCACCCGAGACAAATTTTTCAATCTTTAATTTGATTTGAAATTATGATTATCAAAGTTTACGTTGATGAAAGTTGTATGAATTAGACGTAAACATTTATATTCAGTTCTAACTGTTAAAGTGGACCTTCAATAGCAAATCATGACGCTTATATTATAAATCAATAGGTTTAAACTTGTGATTGCACTGTGATTGGGTGTAGAGTCGAGTGTAAGCTCGGGGTCTCTCGTCTCTTGTTTATTGCGTTAGTTACATGCAATCCGGTTATTTGATTACTATATAAGTTATACAGTTAAGTTTCTATACTACTAGTGAAACGTGGATGTTCTGAGGTTTCAGAATAACTCTGACAACCCCCTCGGGGAATATAGTCATGCTAAGTTATACAGCCTCAATCTAGATTATATTTCATACATACAAAACTCAAATTTCTAAACACAGTGTTGTACGTTGAGTTTCTTAGGTAGATAGATAGATAAATCATTTATTTGCATAAGTAACACAGCACACAATACAGTTCATAAGGTAGTGTTTTAGTGAATGAAAGTGATCACACAAATCTGTATCTTTCATTATCAACATCTACGAGTACATCCTGAATCCACCTTACTGCTAGTTCTATGTCTCCATTTGTATATGCCGTTCTCCTTAAAAAGTTAATTTTTGTAGAAAAGTTAATGACTATTAAGAAAATGAATTCGGTCCGTATATACAGAACTTTCAGAACCTTTGCGATGACTAAAATGTATATTATGTACGTATTACGTACCTATATTCGCCTTTAACCCATTTGAGCCCGTTTGTATGGAGAGTCCTGAGTGTGACACTGTTCTAAGGAACGTGGTCTAAGTACCAGGAACACATAACATAGCAGGCGGCACTCTCTCGCTAAACAAAGTGCCGCACCGCACGGTGAGTGCGGTGCGCGAGTAATTTGCGCTTAAGTTTGTTCAGACCTCCTCGGATAGCGGCGCGACGCGACGGAGAGAACAAACAAACACATAGGTAGCAGGTAGGTAGCAGCTCATTAAAGGCATGTGTTCATCATTTAGCGAGGCTGGGATCTACGCTTTTTCTGCATCGGTAAAATCTTGACTTTGGCAGCCATCCCCTGCATGGACGTAGCAATATTTTTGTCATTTAGCAAAGGATAACCCTGGATATACGCTTTTTTTGAGCCGAGGCAAATATTTGACATTGGAACCCCTTTACTGCATGGACGTAGCAATATTTTTTTCCAGGTCCAAGATAGATCGTTGCAATAAAATCTAAAACCTAGAGTGACCGAAGCGAGCACGAAACTTTTACCATCTTAAATCTGGAGCGAGCGAAGCAAGCTCGAAATTTTACTACAACATGTTAAGTCGGAGTGTTGGTACCTACTAGTGAAATGTGGCTATTCTTAGGTTTCAGAATATCTCTGATTAACCCTTCGGGGAATATAGTCGTGAGCATATACATGCAGGCATGATTTACTCGTCACAATGTGACCTGTTTCAACTAGGAGAGCTAGTCATTTATCTATCTACATCATAAAAAATCAGGAGCGAGCGAAGCGAGCTTGAGATTTCCCTTCAATATTGCAAACCTGCAATTATAATCTAGATCCAATGCAAATCGCATAAAAAGAAAAAAAAGGTTAAATCCACACCGACGCGGTTATGTAGCGCACTCCATTACGTTGACTTTCTTTTGATTTTGAAAAGTTGATTGATTTTAATTTCCGCGCATTATTTGAGAAAAGTACTATACAAGCCTTGGCCGCAACTAGGTATTGATGGACTTACGTATGTTTGCCTCGGCTTCGCCTCGGCCCACATTTACACGTTCGTCGATCAATGCGTCTTTTGCTAGCCGCTGCAGTAATGTACTATTGTAAAACTGTAATGTGATTCAAATCCGATTTATTTCCCCAGATCCGGGGCTGTTAAAATGATTGTGAGAACAGGCCTACGGCATGATAATGTTTAAATAAGTTACGTCTTGAGGAGTCCTGTAGGGGCAGGTGGTTGACCTCACGCGTTCACGCGTAGCTCAGGCAGGTACCTACTGGAGGCTGCTCCGAATCTCGTTACGACCTCATTTCACGTGAAATGCTATTAGGTGTCTTTACACGCACGCGTTTTCGTGCGTATTGTATCTGTGTTTGAGGGCTTTGACGGGCTTTTAACCTGTGCCCCTGTGCCCCTGTGCGACCATCGCTGCGGTCTATTGTGAAACACCGTTTTTTAGTTCCCTACTAATCATTATGCAGTCAAGAATAGTAGTAGGTTTTGGATAGGGACGCGGACAATTTGAATGTCATCTGGTGTCAATAAATGTTTTCCTAGTTGAGTACCGATAAACTACACAACTGTGTAGTCTTGGGGTGCGAGTTTTTTTTTTTTCGGGGGTCTTCTTTTACCATTTTCTCTACCGTTGTCTGGAAGAAATAGCAAGACCGCCTATTTATAGTCTTTTCTTATCGGAAAATCTTTAATCTCGCGCGTGACGGCAAGATACTACTAAATCGCAAACAAATCGCGTAACTATATTCACGCGCGATTGTACGTACGTGTAAAGGCACATAATGCCCGAGGTGATTACTACGCTACGTGTAGTAGGTAGGTACTGCGTAGGCGTAACTTATATTGCTTATCTTTTCCCAGAGAACACTCAAAGAAGTCTGTCTTTTCTGACGGAATTATGTTAAGATAATAATAATATTATGATTTCGTCTACGGCGACTTTTGTAAAAAAGCAGTCAGTTTGAGGATAGTCCATGCAGAGCGACCGAGCGCGCAGCATTCAATCGAAGTTTAAGAATGTAGCACCGAAACGAACGAAAAACGTAACGTTTAAAAAGGATGCCAATGATTTCAATTTCACCCTGTAGAACCAAAAAAATTAAGTTTGTTGACTGCACAAATCAATGCTAAATACTAAAACATCTTTCACATTGTTGCAATCATAATCCTTTTATAAATTAACAAATTGCTCCCTAAAATTGGGAAATCGAGAAAAACACGGAACGGAACACGTTCTGACAGTATTGTGGGGACTTGCCATAGATTTCGACACCCACAAGTTATAGCAAAGAAGCTAACAGATGGCGATACCATCGCTCTCAGAAATATGCTCCATACAAAGACGACGTTCACCGAAAATACGTAACTCGTAACCTACTACAAATAAGGTTCACAGTCGAATGCGCGACATAAATCGCGCAAGAGAAATAATCTCAGAGATTCAATATATATACAAGGTGTTTCATAAGTAAGAATAAATTTTTGAAACTCTTAAGGGGGTTGTTAAGACCGTCAAACTGAACAACTTTCTCTATGGGACCAACATCGAAATCGCGAAAAAAAAAATTTCATATCCCATACATATTTTAGCTCTAGTCGATTTGTAGAGTACCTATAGAACATAAATATTTTTTTTCGCGATTTCGATATTGGTCCCATAGTGAAAGTTGTTCAGTTTGATGGTCTACACCACCCCCTAAAAAAAAGAAAAGTTTATTTGTATTTTTGTAACACCTTGTATACAAGGTCCAACTAAGAACTGTTGGACCACGGCCGGTCCCCAGGCTTCACACGAAGCCTGGTGGAAGATCTTCCCTTTTCAATGGAGGAACATTCCCAAGTAGCACCTCCATAGTATTAAGATTGTAATAAGTCATCCATTCACAACTATTACTTTTTGAGCGTTCACACACGATGACGCATGACGGAGCGGCTTGCGGCTGCGTCAGTGCGGGGAATCGTTGCGGCTGTCGCAGTGATGTCCGTCAGTGCGACTTGCAGTCCGTCAGAACGACGTCACCGCGGCAATGGTGTTGCCAGACATGCAATAATTATCCTAGATCTGCTATATTTTTGAGTGAATGCGATACAACATTTCGATTGATTATTTTAATATACACGTAATGGAACGTTTTCAAGTAGCGATATAAGCGTCAATTTACTGCGCTAAACGAAGTTGTCGCTTTCCACCTTCGTCGAGGAGAAGAATAGTATACTAACCTCAGACAGTAAATAAGAAAGCCTCAGATCACAATATGTTTGTTGACCTCAGCTACAATTAGGTACATGAGATCTGAGACCTTTCTTACTTTCCTATCCTCGGTGTGTAATCTACTATTATCATAACTGGGGTAACCGAGTTTACGGTTAATTTTACAAGCGGAGTGGCTGCCTTTTTGAACTTTTTTGTTTCCTAACCGATTTCTTTCCAAATGTATTATATCTGAGGATTCCTAAGGACACCGAACACGAGAATCCAAAGTCATAATTCAGAAAAGTGGCCGCTATCTTAACTTTTTTGTTTTTCAACCGATTGCTTTCTAAGTCGATATCTGGGGGTTTCTGCAGTCTCCGAAAACGAATCCGCAGTCAAAAATTCAGAAAAGTGACCGCCATCTTTAACTTTTTTGTTTTTACACCGATTGCTTCAAAAATCGATATCTGGGGGTTTCTAAGGACACTGAACACGAATCCGCAGTCAAAAATTCAGAAAAGTGACCGCCATCTTGAACTTTTTGTTTCTCAACCGATTGCTTTCATAATCGATATTTGGGGGTTTCTAAGGACACCGAACACGAATCCGCAGTCAAAAATTCAGAAAAGTGACCACCATCTTGAACTTTTTTGTTTCTCAACCGATTGCTTTCAAAATCGATATTTGGGAGTTTCTAAGGACACCGAACACGAATCCGCAGTCAAAAATTTAGAAAAGAGACCGCCATCTTGAACTTTTTTGTTTCTCAACCGATTGCTTTCAAAATCGATATTTGGGGGTTTCTAAGGACACCGAACATGAATCCGCAGTCAAAAATTCAGAAAAGTGACCGCCATCTTGAACTTTATCGTTTCTCAACCGATTGCTTTCAAAATCAATGTCTGGGGGTTTCTAACGACACCGAACACGAATCCGCAGTCAAAAATTCAGAAAAGTGACCGCCATCTTGAACTTTTTTGTTTCTCAACCGATTACTTTCATAATCGATATTTGGGGGTTTCTATGAACACCGAACACGAATCCGTAGTCAAAAATTCAGAAAAGTGGTCGCCATCTTGAACTTTTTTGTTTTTACACCGATCTTCTTCTTCTCGTGTGGAATTGTCACGTCTTCTTCAAATCGTCAATCTCCAGTATCTTGCCACCTCTGTCGCACTGGCTGATGCGCTCATTAGATCCCCCTCTCCACACTGTGGTCCACCTGTACAGACTGTTAGGTGCGGGGTGCCGATTGCTTCCAAAATCGATATTTGAGGGTTTCTAAGGTCACCGAACACGAATCCGCAGTCAAAAATTCAGAAAAGAGACCGCCATCTTGAACTTTTTTGTTTATACACCGATTGCTTCCAAAATCGATATCTGGGGGTTTCTATGGACACCGAACATGAATCCGCAGTCAAAAATTCAGAAAAGTGACCGCCATCTTGAACTTTTTGGTTTTTAAACCGATTGCTTCCAAAATCGATATTTGGGGGTTTCTAAGGACACCGAACACGAATCCGCAGTCAAAAATTCAGAAAAGTGGTCGCCATCTTGAACTTTTTTGTTTTTACACCGATTGCTTTCAAAATTAATGTCTGGGGGTTTCTAAGGACACCGAACACGAATCCGCAGTCAAAACTTCAGAAAAGTGACCGCCATCTTGAACTTTTTTGTTTCTCAACCGATTGCTTTCATAATCGATATTTGGGGGTTTCTAAGGACACCAAACACGAATCCGCAGTCAAAAATTCAGAAAAGTGACCGCCATCTTGAACTTTTTTGTTTTTACACCGATTGCTTCCAAAATAGATATTTGAGGGTTTCTAAGGTCACCGAACACGAATCCGCAGTCAAAAATTCAGCCCCCAAATATTGATTTTGGAAGCCATCCGTGTAAAAAAAAAAAGTTTAAGATGGCGGTCATTTTTCTGAATTTTTGACTGCGGATTCGTGTTCGGTGTCCTTAGAAACCCACAAATATCGATTTTGGAAGCAATCGGTGTAAAAACCAAAAAGTTCAAGATGGCGGTCACTTTTCTGAATTTTTGACTGCGGATTCGTGTTCGGTGACCTTAGAAACCCTCAAATATCGATTTTGGAAGCAATCGGTGTAAAAACAAAAAAGTTCAAGATGGCGGTCTCTTTTCTGAATTTTTGACTGCGGATTCGTGTTCGGTGACCTTAGAAACCCTCAAATATCGATTTTGGAAGCAATCGGTGTAAAAACCAAAAAGTTCAAGATGGCGGTCACTTTTCTGAATTTTTGACTGCGGATTCGTGTTTGGTGACCTTAGAAACCCTCAAATATCGATTTTGGAAGCAATCGGTGTAAAAACAAAAAAGTTCAAGATGGCGGTCACTTTTCTGAATTTTTGACTGCGGATTCGTGTTCGGTGACCTTAGAAACCCTCAAATATCGATTTTGGAAGCAATCGGTGTAAAAACAAAAAAGTTCAAGATGGCGGTCTCTTTTCTGAATTTTTGACTGCGGATTCGTGTTCGGTGACCTTAGAAACCCTCAAATATCGATTTTGGAAGCAATCGGTGTAAAAACCAAAAAGTTCAAGATGGCGGTCACTTTTCTGAATTTTTGACTGCGGATTCGTGTTTGGTGACCTTAGAAACCCTCAAATATCGATTTTGGAAGCAATCGGTGTAAAAACAAAAAAGTTCAAGATGGCGGTCACTTTTCTGAATTTTTGACTGCGGATTCGTGTTCGGTGACCTTAGAAACCCTCAAATATTGATTTTGGAAGCAATCGGTGTAAAAACAAAAAAGTTCAAGATGGCGGTCTCTTTTCTGAATTTTTGACTGCGGATTCGTGTTCGGTGTCCTTAGAAACCCCCAAATATCGATTTTGAAAGCAATCGGTTGAGAAACAAAAAATTTCAAGATGGCGGCCACTTTTCTGCATTTTTGACTGCGGATTCGTGTTCGGTGTCCTTAAAAACCCCCAAATATCGATTTTTAAAGCAATCGGTTGAGAAACAAAAAAGTTCAAGATGGCGACCACTTTTCTGAATTTTTGACTGCGGATTCGTGTTTGGTGTCCTTAGAAACCCCCAAATATCGATTTTTAAAGCAATCGGTTGAGAAACAAAAAGTTCAAGATGAAGGCCACTTTTCTGAATTTTTGACTGCGGATTCGTGTTCGGTGTCCTTAGGAACCCCCAAATATCGATTTTTAAAGCAATCGGTTGAGAAACAAAAAAGTTCAAGATGGCGACCACTTTTGTGAATTTTTGACTTCGGATTCGTGTTCGGTGTCCTTAGAAACCCCCAAATATCGATTTTGAAAGCAATCGGTTGAGAAACAAAAAAGTTCAAGATGGCGGTCACTTTTCTGAATTTTTGACTGCGGATTCGTGTTCGGTGTCCTAGAAACCCCCAAATATCGATTTTGAAAGCAATCGGTTGAGAAACAAAAAAGTTCAAGATGGCGGTCACTTTTCTGAATTTTTGACTGCGGATTCGTGTTCGGTGTCCTTAGAAACCCCCAAATATCGATTTTGAAAGCAATCGGTTGAGAAACAAAAAAGTTCAAGATGGCGGTCACTTTTCAGAATTTTTGACTGCGGATTCGTGTTCGGTGTCCTTAGAAACCCCCAAATATCGATTTTGAAAGCAATCGGTTGAGAAACAAAAAAGTTCAAGATGGCGGTCACTTTACTGAATTTTTTACTTCGGATTCGTGTTCGGCGTCCTTAGAAACCCCCAAATATCGATTTTGAAAGCAATCGGTTGAGAAACAAAAAAGTTCAAGATGGCGGTCACTTTTCTGAATTTTTGACTGCGGATTCGTGTTCGGTGTCCTTAGAAACCCCCAAATATCGATTTTGAAAGCAATCGGTTGAGAAACAAAAAAGTTCAAGATGGCGGTCACTATTCAGAATTTTTGACTGCGGATTCGTGTTCGGTGTCCTTAGAAACCCCCAAATATCGATTTTGAAAGCAATCGGTTGAGAAACAAAAAAGTTCAAGATGGCAGCCTCTTTTCTGAATTCTGACGTCAGATTAGTGCAGATATCGATTTTGGAAGCAATCGGTTAGAAAACTACCAAAATCTACCAAACGAACCAGAAATTACCACATACTATTCTACCATTATCTACCAACAAATGACAAAAACGACCAAAATTTACCAAAAGAATCAAAAACTACCAAAATCTACCAAAAACTACAAACAGAACGAAAATTTACCAAAATCTACAATAATCTATCATTCAAAACAAAAACTACGAAAATCTACAAAAAAATAAAAGAACTTTCGGCCATCTAAGGTGTATCTGCTGGCAACTTTACGCGCGTCACTGCGTCACCCGTGTGCCATACCATGCGACAGCGCCGCAGTGACGGACTGCAGTGCGACTGTCGCACGTTTGCTGCATTGACGCGCGTCAATGCAGTGACGCATGCGGAGCCGCATTGACGCGCGTCAATGCAGCAAACGTGCGACAGTCGCACTGCAGTCCGTCACTGCGGCGCTGTCGCATGGTATGGCACACGGGTGACGCAGTGACGCGCGTAAAGTTGCCAGCAGATACACCTTAGATGGCCGAAATTTCTGCTAATTTCGAGTAATTTTACAATCTGTTGCCCCATTATAAAAAATATATAGGTGTTTCACTCGAAACGCAACATAAATATTATTTGCTGTTAGAGAAAAATAAATAATAAAACCGATTCCTTGTTATAGTAGATTATTTTTGGAAACTATTTTTTGTTAAGGTGGCACATCTAGTAAAGTGTTGTCACATCTTGTGTTTATATATCCTCGACGTACTTTAGATCTATGTTATGGTTTCCATGGTGATTGGTATTGTTACTGTCAAGAAAATTATATTTCGATGTTTCCTTCCACTGCTATTTTACTTTAATATGGTAGTAGAGCGCAAAGAGAATATAATCATTACATTTAAGAGACGGGACTCCTTGGAGCAAAATAATCCTACAAAACGTCAACTCGAGGCTACCATCCAAAGCCAACATAGAGCAAAATGTTGCCAACCTTGAAAAAAAAATGACAAGTGTAGAGTAGTGATGTGCTATGAATATCTTAAGATGTCGATAGTTTCAGAAAAAAAAAAATACGGCCATTATGGTTGGCTGAATAAGTTGATATTTTATTTTTACAAATGAGAAGCGGGCATTCGTTTTAAACAATTTTATTCGTAATTTAACACAATCAATCAATCAATATTTGGAAATTAAACAGACACAGCACAAGAACCATAGACCGATGCTATTGTAAAGCTACATATACACATGCTCATTACTAGCACGAGAGCCTGCTAATTTCGAGCAAATGCTAATTAGTAGCATGTGTGAACATACTTTGCTAGAAATTAGCATGTTAATTATCACCTTGCTCAAAAATCGGTAGGCTGTTGATTTTCGAGCATGATACCTGAGGCGCGGGTGGAAGAGGGTGATCTAAGCATAGCAGCATAAGTGCATCTGATAGCAAGCATAAGTGGTGTGCTCTAAGCTTCATAAGCACGTATTTACAGTTGAAAAGCATGCTCATTCAGAAGTATGTTACAATCTGGCATTCTTATTGCTAGCAAATATAAACAGTTCATAGTTATATCTGTAGTCCTACAAGACGGACTACTGTGAATGGGCTTCTTTAGATAGACATGCTCTAAAATAGCATGCTAGAAAGCATGCTATTTTAGATGTTAAAAATGCTAAAAATGAGGCTGCTCTGAACTGTTTACATTTGCTAGCAATAAGCATACTAGATTGCATACTCCTGAAAGAGCATGCTTTACAACTGTATACACGTGCTTATTAATAAAGCATAGAGCACACCCTCTTACACCCGCGCCTCAGGTAGCTAGCATGCTCGAAAATCAACAGCCGATCTATTTTTGAGCAAGGTTCTTATAAGCATTGTAATTTCAAGCAAAGTATGTTTACACATACTACTAACAAGAATAAATTTTGCTCGAAATTAGCATGCTCTCGTGTTAGCAATGAGCATGTGTATCTGTACCTTTATTCTTAAATAGAGCCCGCGAGACCTTGCTGAATTGCCAATGTTGCAATGTTGCTGAGTAGACAAATGATAAAATCTAGTCATCATTAATATCTATGGCGTGTAAGGTACTTTACTTTTGGGTTCATTCAATCGCTAATACTGCCTCTCCTGTAAATGCGGTGTCCTCGTCCGCACGAGTCAGATCCATATTACTGTTCTTGTCAGCATCAGAGTCTCGCTCCTGGTCCCATTTTTTCTACCGCATCAGCCATATCTTCTATTTAATGAGGCATTTTCATTAAAAAAAAACTGTTCAAAGACATTGGAAGGATGGCGTTATAATCGTGCCAATTTAGCTGTCAGATCGAAAGTGTTACGTGTTTTACTCGATTCCCTAATTTTAGGGAGCAATTTTTTTATTTATTAATAAGATTATTATGGTTTTAATATGAGAGACGTTTTGATACTTCAGATTGATTAACTTTTTGTGCAGTCAATGTTCGTTTATGTACAACAAACGAAAAATTTCGGTGCTATTGCGTATTTATTGGTAGTGAAAAATTATCAATTGGCCACACCACCACTATCAAACGTCATTTGAGTGATGCAGACCATAGACAAACAACACTTTTTACTGTCAATTTGACAGGTTTTTTTGAACTTTTTATATTGCCATCTATTGACTTTTCGATTTACTAGTCTTAGAAAACGCCTCATTGGTTCAGTTTCTTGCTAGGTCAACATTTCAAGTAACTTGAACCATTTTTTACATCTGAAAATAAACATACCTGTGTATAATTTTATAATATTATCATCAAAAATATGATGGATGATTTATGTAGATCAACTATTTTTTGTCCTCACGGTACTGTATAAAAAAAAGTTTTTATTCCTTCTTTCTTGACATTCATTAATTTTGTAAGATAGATATTGTATCTAATGATATGATTGTTCTACACACATGTGCATTGCACCATCTGTGTTGAACTACTAGAAGTTTTTAGTGGTTGTCCGATAGACCAAAAAGCGTGGGGACAACGAAATAAAGCGTCCATCGGACAACCGCCAAAATTCAAGTAAAATTCAAGTAATTTTGCAAAACCGTGTGTGTATTTAATAAATGCAATCCTTAGTTATTCAACAAACATTAAATTTTGGGGCAAGCAAAACCTGAGCTTGTGCCTGAGCTTGATCATTGAGAAAATTTTATGCAGATGACTGGGACTAGGTATGGACAAAAAATAGTTGATCTACCCATGTATGATGGATGTTCTGAGGTTTCAGAATATCTCTGACTACCCCCTCGGGGAACATAGTCGTGAGCATACGTATGCGTATGCATGTAGTATGTATCAAAAATATCGATATCGACATTTCTTCAAATCCCTCACTTTACAAATACCGCTCCGCTCTTTATGAAAATGAAGACACATTTCTCAAACTTAAAATGATCGCATTTTTGCCTAAATATGAACCAGGGCTGATAAATAGGATAAATTTATGCTTACCGAGATTTACCAGCGAAAATCTTGCTACGATGTTACGTTTTTTACCATCTTTTCTTTCCGACATTTCACTGCATATCTCGCATTTCCTGTACTTCATTTTAAGCTTTTATGGTGCAATATCACGTAATACCCTGTATTTAAATGTGTTTTCAGTTTTATATTCAGGTTTATTCACCCAATAAACATTTTAAATAATTTCCAAAAGTTATCTTGACAGAGTCCGTTTCGCAGACTCATTACGTCAGGTGACATTTCATGAAAGAGACCGTCAAGAAAAGAGACGAATATAGACGCCCATCAAAGTTCTCCTCCGTCTCATATATTTTCTCGCATGTATGCAGTTGCGATAGACTGGTAGAGCGTTAAAATTCGTTAATAACAGTGAAAATTCGAAGCCGTGAGTTTGGCAAAAGTTATTCCGAAAGAATAAAGGTTCGAAATAGTGGAAATATGTCGACAAATGTTAAACTCTAAATTTCGACGGAAATAACTGGTCATCTTGGAAATTTCAAATATTGATGCTGCTGAGAACCCACACCGGAGCACTCGACGCTGTAGAAGGGATCCTCAAAAAGCCAATATATTCAAGTAAAGATGCCACACCGGTAGAGTTGTCGAAATACAAAACTGATAACGATGCTTACCAGCGAATCTAAAGCACAGCCTTTTACTGTTCACCTCTAATATGACCGAAAAGATGCTTACCAAAGTACCTAATGCGCTTTACGACAGCAAAAGAAGCTTGGGAGGAACTTAACCGGCTTTATGAAAGAGTATCTAAGGATCGTTTCTATGATGTATGCATGCAATTCTTTGGATACAAGCATGACCCCTCACATGACATGGGAAATCTCTTAACTGCAGTTAAAAATATATGGCATGAAGTAAATCTGATCATGACTAAACAAGAACAATGCAGATTACCGGAGATGCTGTTGATAATTATGTAAAGTTATGGATTCACTGCCTGACGAGTACTTTAACTTCAAATCCAGTTGGGCTTTAATGTCTGTAAGTGATCATATAATAGAAAACCTGACTACTCAGCTATTCGCTTAAGAAAGGTCGCTTAACCAGAAAAATTTGGATGAAGGCGGAAGCAGCAGTGAACTTCTTCTTCTACGAGGTGAAAAGCATTTTGCGAATGGTAAAAACAATGCAAATAAGAACAAATTATGCAATTATTGCAAGGAAGGGTTTCATAAAGTCAAATCCTGCAAAAAGTGGATAGTGGATGGTAGACCTCCCAATCTCCCAAACCTTCAAAGCAACCCACAAATGTAGCGATGATGACAGGCTTAGCCCCAGCCTGTGGTGATAAGAATGCAGACAAAGACTCTTGGTACGTAGAAAATGGTGCCACCACTCATGTTACCAATAGAGAAGACTCATTACAGTCCTTTTAGTACTTTGAGAATTCTCATAGAGTTATGACGGCATATGGAGATGCTATTGAAGCCATTGGAAAAGGTTCTATACAACTCGAAGCTGACAATCACAAGGAGCTGATTACCTTGACGAACGTTTGGTACATACCAAGAATTCAAAGAATAGATAGAAATTTGGAGAGAGACCTAGAGCTAAGATACCCGGAGACCTTATCGAAAGCGAAATTGATTTTCAGTCGATTGAAGAAGATGAGACAAATGGCAATGACGTAACACAACAAAATGAAGTCATTCCAGACGCAGAATTAAGCGGGCGACAGTTTCGTGATCGAAGTTAGATTAAACCTCCTGAGAGATAACATTTTGAGCAATCCGTTAATGAAGCCATAATATCTGTACATGAACCATCTTCATATCGTGAATCCTTGCGTAGTCCTGAAAAGGATAAGTGGATCGAAGCGATCAGTCGTGAAATAAAGACATTAAATGAAAATCTGACTTTGGAGCTGAAGACTCACCCAAAGAAAAGAAAAGCACCACTATGCAAATGGGTATTAAAAGTCAAAAGAAACCTAGTAAAGCATTGTGAAGAGCTTGGATTGAAAAAGAGGAGTGAATGTTAAGATGGGTACTAAAAATCAAAAGAAATCTGATAAAGCAAATCAAAAGAAACCTGATAAAGCTTTGTGAAGATCCTGGATTGAAAAAGAGGAATGAATGTTAAGGTGGCACATCTAGTAAAGTGTTATCACATCTTTTGTTTATATATCCTCGAAACATACTTTAGATCTATGTAATGGTTTCCATAATGTTGTTACTGTCAAGAAAATGATATTTCGATTTTTCCACTGCGTAAGCTATTTTACTTTAATATTTTTCTCCTCGACGGAGGTGGCAAGCGACATCTTTGTTTAGCGCAGCGGGACGAAAATTGACGCTTTCCGTCTGGAGGGGAGAACGCTAAACGAAGTTTCCGCTTTCCACCTCTGTCGAGAAGAAAAATTGTATACTAACCTAGGACTTACTGTCCGAGTAAGAAAGCCTCAGATCACATGTTAAGGCCGAGGTCAACAATTACATGAGCTCTGAGACCTTTCCTGTCCTCGGTGTGTAATCTACTATTTTCTCCCCTCCGGACAGAAAGCGTCAATTTTTGCAACGCTGCGCTAAACAAAGTTGTCGCTTTCCACCTCCGTCGAGGAGAAAATTTTTTTTTTTTTTTGTGTGACTAAATACAGCATTGCTCAGGGAGCATTTACTGCTTTTTACTGCGGACTATTGGCGGGACCTCGAAGGGTCTACCGAACCAAATGCAAGAGCTTAAGCAACCAGCCCAGGGGGCACCCAAAGTGGGTACGGACCTCGGCCATGGGCGTTGCTGGGACTACGCGGCCTGCGTCGTAGGGGTGGTAGTGGGGATCGGTGAGGGAGAAAAATAGTATACTAACCTCGGACAAAAAATTAGAAAACCTCATTACATGACATGAGATCTGAGACCTTTCTTACTTTCCTGTCCTCAGTGTGTAATCTTAACTATTATAAAACCGTAAAACCCTAAAACCATAAGGAACAAAAAAGTAGCTGTTCACTTCATATAAATTCAAACGACACTCGATAGCGCGATTTAAATGACGTGCAGCGCCATCTATTGACAAAATAGTGTGTTTGTTTGTTTGTTCGCGCATCACGCAAAAACTACTGAACCGATTTAGATGAAACTTTTTTTGTTTGATAGCTTATGATCTGACCTAAAATCTGGTATATAATTTGTGCGGACGAAGTCGCGGGAAAACACTAGTCTACTATAAAACCGCCAGTTGCAGTTTTAACGATAATAGCTACAAGCATAAAACATAATAATCCGTAATGTTTCTATAAATTGAAAGCCAATCAGGACTACAATGTGACATTCTGGTTTTTTGGAAATGTTATTCAATTGTACAGAAATAAAAAAAATACGATTGGGGGCAGCACAATAGGCTCGGTAGGCTCTTAACCCGTTGAAAAAATTACCGTCAACATGGTTACCCCGGGTAAGGTAATGATCCGTTACGTGTAATAATAAAATAATAAAATATTGTAGTCAATCATGCTACTCAAAAATATCGCAGATCTAGGATAATTATTCCATATCTCGCAACACCATTGCCGCAGTGACGTCGTTCTGACGGACTGCAAGTCGCACTGACGGACATCACTGCGACTGCGGCAACGATTCCCCGCACTGACGCAGCCGCAAGCCGCTCCGTCATGCGACATCGTGTGTGAACGCTCTTTAATGAAAACGCCTCATTAGCCCACAGATTGTATAATGAGATCTCAGTCCAGTAGTAATCACTAGAGAGAACTTAATACGAAATGCAAATGTTTGCCTCAAGCCACCATTATGAATATGTAAGCGAACAGCGCCTCATTTCTAATTTAATAACGGTAATTACCACTAAACGTCAGTTCTAGGGAGACGCTGAGCTGGGATGGAGCGCGCAGACTTAAATCAATTAATGTTTAGTAAAGGTTATATAAATCTATCCTTTAATAAAAATTGGTGCCTTGAAGCTAAGCCGTGGTGGTCCAGTGGCGAGTAACCTTGCCTGCCGAGCAGGAGGCGGCATGGGTCGATCCCTGTCCAGGCTGACTCGTACCAATGAGTTTTTCGGATTTTATGTACGATTTGTAACACCACTGGTTTTTCGGTGAAGGAAACCATAGTGAGGAAACTTGCATGCTTCAATTTCAAGGCATGTATTATATACCCACTGTCTATTACAAGTGGCGACGGGCTCGCTTCCCGTCACACTGGACAGAGTTTCGCTACTACTAGTGAACGTGGATGTTCTGAGGTTTTGCCGCCCCTAGTAGAATACCGTCCGAGACATTTGACCAAAAATCTACTGTTCCGTAGATAATTGTCAAAAACTACTAGACCAAAATGTATATAACAGCTGTTGTTTTTTTCGCTATTCCTACATTGGCCCCTTAGAACAAGTTGTTCAGTATGATGGTCTAAACCGGAACTTTAATATTACTAGGGTGTATCGTTACACCCTGTATACAATCTCGAAGCAACGTAGTTGATCGTGCATTATATTCACCTGCTTTATAACCAGGTCCAACACGTGGCTGACGTTAGTAGCACAGTAGAACAATTAGTCAGATGACAAGCGATCAAATCATCGGTATAATGAACGTTGAGCGAAGTGGCCAAACACTCGTTATGACCTGGATCGTACCCCCTCCCGCCCCGCGACCCACCCCGCATTAGGGTTGACACATTTTGGAGGAAATATAAGTTTACATACAGTATTATGAACCAACTTTGCGTTGTGTTCTGCGGCCGTTACATATAAATGACTTTTTAATTTAAGGCATAAGTATATGCTCACGACTTTATTCTCCGATGGTAGTCAGAGATATTCTGAAAACTCAGAACATCCACTTTTCACTAGTAGTACCGAAACTCTGTCCAATGTGACGGGGGGTGAGCCCGTCGCCACTTATAATTGACAGTGGGTACAATATACATACCTCTAAATTGAAGCACGCAGGTTTCCTCACGATGTTTTCCTTCACCGAAAAGCCAGTGGTCTTACAAATCGTAAATAATTTCCGAAAAAATCATTGGTACGCGTCGGCCTGGACGGGGATCAAACCATCGCCTTCTCCACGGCAGGCAAGTTTACTCGCCACTGGCTTCAATTAATTCAATTTTAATTTAATTTAATTTAAACGATAAGGTTTATATCACGCTTTTTATCTCGTTTGTTCATGTGCAAATAGAAAGATTGCTACGGCGCGATAGCGCTATATCACGCTACCATGCTACTCCGTAAATCTAAACAACTTTCTCTATGGGACCAACATCGAAATCGCGAAAAAAAAACGGATGACGAAAGGGAACGGTAAAACAAAAGACATTTGGCTCAAGTAGGTTTGCAGTTTAGTATGGAAAGAAAGTTGATTGCGTGCTTCAGATGGCACATTAAGCTGTCGGCCCCGGCTACTATCTCTGGTGGTAGTAGTCGTTACATAAAAACCACGTCAGAGGCTGTAATGTGGTGTGAAAAAACTCAGACACCAGGGCTTACTGCCCACGATAAGAAGATTAGATTTAAAAAAAAAACGTGCTGCAACTGAATAAACGATTAAAATTTCACGTCGACCATATAATAAAGTACGGGTAGCCACACCCCGCACCTCACGCCGCACTCACCCCCTCGCCCACCCCGCCGATGAAAAGTTTCCCTAACTCGGTCTGTGTTCGAATTTGGCATTTCACAAAACGTTATAGAAATTATTAAAACTTTATCGTGGTTTTGTTAAAGCTGGAATTAGATTAGTGGTTTCCTACTCGGAATAGATCAATCCATTTTTTTTATTGGTTTTTGTACAATGATGGAGCTTTCTCCAGTGACATTATTGTGGGCAAAAACCCACAGTAGGCCGGCCTACCATGAGTTTTCACCGCACTTTACTGCTGTAGTTACGTTGCCAATTTCGTATGGCAGAATTAGTTCTCAACGTAAACAGCCCGGTTTCAAAGATTCTGATCTTCCTAAAGTGAATATGGTCAGTATGTTTCTGTTTGTATCATAATAAATACAGTTAGTGGTATATTCACAATGAAGTGTTATGGACCCACCTCAATAGGCTGACTAACACCCGTATTTTGTTGTTGTTGACTACATACAAGCATAGAGATTTGTTTCTAGATTGTTTCTGCAAAATTTCATTGATTTTGATTAGTTAGTATTGAAAATATCACCATAGTACGTTTGTATGGAGCTAGCCAACGGTAATACTAATTGAAAAAAAAACGAACTTAATTGAAATAACTTAAAGAAATCTTTGTAATACAGACTATTAAGCCCATGTATTTGTATTTGTAAGGAGTAAGAATTGAATGTCGCGGGTGCTTACAATAGCTCGGGAAGCCTGTTACAATTGCGTTAATGTATCCATTAGCGAACCGTTCTCAAGGACTCGTTACGTGGTTAGATTATAATAATAGAAACGGATTTAGGAGAGAAAGAATGTGGCGTTTTCCAAGACAAAAACGAGCGGATTCCGTATGTATGTGGCAGGTCTATTAATCCAATATACAAAAACATAATCCTCCTTCTGGCGCAGTCCGGTAAAAAGAAAGCAACCTGATGGTTATAGCAAAGTTTCTGTACACCCGAACGGGATTAAGGTCATGAGTTCGTGTATATTTGTATGCAACACAAATACGGACAGAGTGGTGCCTAGAATTGGCCAACGAAAACTACGTATTTCTAAATAAATTCGAATTTTACAATCCCTTGCATAGTCTTGCCTTGCCCCTGCAATCGAAATCCGTCCCTGTTGCCGTAACAATAAGGGCGTTTAATATTCAGCCGTCGCCTTGAACTCGGTAACCGTATTATTTCCTACGATTACAAGTTAATATGCGAACGAGAACGACTCGCTGAAGCTTACTATTGTGCTGTATAACTATTATAATAATAATATGTTATTCTGTGGTGCTGTTCAACGAAGAATTAAATTGAATTTAATGTTGTTGTGCGATTGAAAACCATTTACATGAAATAAGAGTAGTTACTACAATTATAGCACTCTGTGATACTATAATCACGCTTGGACGCTTGTACATACAAGGTGTTACAAAAATAACAAATAAACCTTCAAGGGGGTGGTGTAGACCATCAAACTGAACAACTTTCACTATGGGACCAATATCGAAATTCGAGAAAAAAATATTGATGTTCCATACTCTACAAATCTACTAGAGCTAAAATATGTATGGGATATCAATTTTTTTTTTCGCGATTTCGATGTTGGTCCCATAGAGAAAGTTGTTCACGTTGACGGTCTAAACAACCCCCTAAAGAGTTTTAAAAATTTATTCTTACTTATGAAACACCCTGTATAATCGTTTTTAAGTTAGAGCAAAACTGAAAAATGTGAAAAAAAACACTTTTCTTGTACGGGGGACTACGTAAATATTTTGCTTTTTTTATTAATCCACCGTGATAACGCGTATTCCGTGTAAAATTCAACCATCTAGCTATTACGGTTGAAAAGATATAGCTGTTTCTACTTTTGATGTAATGTCGTGGTCCGATCGTAGAATTGGGTAGATCACGATCTGCCTGGGCATTTCACTATACGCCGCCATTTCACTATTTGGCCGATTATTTATCTAAGTGGTGAATCTACCTGCGATTTTGGCAGACAATCAAAAAACATTGAAACATCGCACTTCTGAATAAGTTTTTGATAGCTTATCTGACAGATCGTTTGACATAAGTATTTTTTATATTATTCATCATCTGCCTATCATCGTCCACTGCTGGACATAGGCCTCCAAGGCGCGCCACAAAACTCTGTCCTCGGCCTTCCTCATCCAGTCGCTCCCCGCTATTTTTTTTAGGTCGTCTGTCCAGCGGGCAGCAGGGCGTCCCACACTACGCCTACCAGTTCGCGGTCTCCACTCTAGAACTCTGACACCCCATCGGTTGTCAGTTCTTCGGCAGATATGACCAGCCCATTGCCACTTCAGCTTGCTAATTTTCTGAGCTATGTCAGCCACTTTAGTTCTGTGACGAATCACTTCATTTCTGATGTGGTCCCTCAGAGAAACACCGAGCATAGCTCTCTCCATAGCTCGCTGAGCGACCTTGAATTTATGAACTAGCCCTACCGTCAGGGTCCACGTTTATTATTATTCATACGAAATATGACAAACGATCTGTCAGATAATATATTAAGACCGTATCCAAAAGTGGTGAAATAAGCCCTAAATGGTCTACTGGCTGGTGTCATAGGCGTTAGTCCACCACGCATGCGCAATGCGGTTTGGTAGACTTCACATCGCATCACAATTTCTTCTTCATCGTATGCAGATTTCCTCACGATGTTTTTCTTCACCGTTTGGGATTGACAGTTCGTATAGTTTACCCTATCCAAACAACAAACCACTAGTTGACAATCTTTTAACTACAAAAGAAGATCACAAAACTGTCGAAATTCAAGAAATCTCCAAACATGTAATTTAAACAAGACATGTTCAAACGTAGCGACTGTTTACAGAGCGATGTTCACAAACTAAACAACTCAGCAACGAGTGAGCAGTTACCCGTCTCAGAGCAAGTGCTTCAAGCTCATCGGCATGCAACACAAATACATCGCAATTAGACCCGCTGCGGGGGCCGGCGGGGCGGGGGCGATCTCTGATTAATAGTTCGGTCTTTAAACATGAACAGTTTGTGTTGGAAGTTATGGAGACGGAATAGAAGGGACTATCTTGATCTGTGAACCGAAGCGATAACCTCTTTTGTGATTATTCTCAAACAGGCACTTCATTGTCGCTGGCTGGCCAAATGTCCTGAGGGCGGCACTTTTCTAGAGGCGGCATACACTCGTTAAAAAGTAAGTTAGAAAAACTGAGTAGAAACATAAAAAATTAACATTTTGATGAAAAATTTGTAGATGTGTGTGTACTGTATGTCTATTAGTATGAGTGTGTACTTAGCCATACGCATTATACTTAGGATCGGTATAAATCTTGATAAAGATTAATGATGTTGTCCTATACTATCCTTTGTATTGTATCTTGATCTATACACAACTGACCATCTAGCATGATTTCTCTACACGCGCGCGACACAGCTATTTCCCATACTACATATCGCGGCAAGCGCGGCTTTCGATCTCCGAAAAGAGTGCACACAGGTACAAGCAATGCCACAGGTACAGGTAATTTTCTATGCAGCGAAGGCGCGTCGCGCGCGTGTAGAGACATCACACTAGACGTGCTGATACCAGTAAAGTAGGTACACTCCACTGCAAAGCAAAATATATTTCTAAAATTTCTAATATTAGTGCGACGTGACTTGCTTAGAGATCTCATAAAATATATTTGAAACGATTGCAAGGAACATCCCTCGCTCCTCCAGAGATCCAGCGCCGTTCCAGTGAGACGGGAAGTCGTAAAGAGCTCATTTTTATCATCATATTTTCTAGATTTTGTTGAGAATCTTTCTAACGGACATACGTGATGTATTTTAAAACCCCGACGTAAGAGATGGGTGTTATAAGTTTGGGTATACGTCTGTCCGTCTGTGAAATCGTAGCTTTCAAACGGGTAGACCAATTTCGAACTGATTTTTTCATTGTTCTGTTGCTTGTTCTATGTTCAATGCTGGGCAATTTTTCTTTTCGTAACGGGCTTGCACTTAGCTTCATAAATATTCGAAAAAAAAGTCTTAATATTTAAATAAACGAAACGTGAAAATCGTTTACGTAAAATCGATAATTAAACGACGTTTAATATGGAAATAATTTATGAATGTTAAGAATTTCAACTATTTTCCTAAAGCTCTTCATCATCATCATCACACGCCCCATTGCAGAATAGAGGCCTCAGAGAGGCTGTATTTGCGTTAGCCCACCACGCATGTCCAATGTGGATTGGTAGACTTCACCTACGCATCGGAATTTCATCTACAGCGTATGCAGGCTTTCTCGCGATTATTTCCTTCATCGTTTGAAAGCAGACGGTATTACGCACATAAGTCAGAAAAACTTATTGGTACATGCCTAAAGCTTTTGCCCTATGTAAATATTAACTTAGTAGTTTCTATGAGAGTCAACTATGATAAGTTTTCCATATTGAGTGTCATAAAGGTGAACTAGGCGAGATATTGCGTCTAGAAACCGAGTATTTGCGTTTAAGGCCCGCAATAAAATGCTTGAATCACTTGTTTACTTTTTGCTGAAGATATTCCGAAGGTTACGTCGGTTGTGTAGATTCCGAGTAATATGGATAAAACCTTAATGTTCTGGCACTATTCTGAATTGCGTAGTTTTCTGTTAAGGCGGCGAAGACGTGGGTGAAATCGGAGCTTTGAGTGAAAAATTGTGACCAAAGTAAAGCAAGTTGAAGAATACAAATACATTTTAACATACAATGTTTTTAAATGCAAAGTTTCTGACCCTATAGAGATTTTGATCGTGAATTTATGTATGTGTACCATATTAAACACCGATACCTATTTAACTTTGTAGGTACTGTTTAAATAAACTGTACATTCAGCATTCAAAAAGTAGGTACTGTCAGCATCAGAGAAACCTGACCCTTCTATCTTAATCTGTATAAGCGCAGGGGGGTCCGATTTCTCTGATGCTGTCCGTACTACCAAAGAAACTGTCGGATTTGGAGAGATATGAACTGAAATGTGTTTCCAATGACAGTCAAAATTTGATTCTTCCTTTATCACATTGAATTTTTAGGGTTCCGTACCCAAAGGATGAAAATGGTATTACTAAGCCTACGATTCTCCGCCCATCCATCCGTCTTACTGTCGTCTGTCTGTATGTCCTACCTATTTAGGTCTGTAACTTTTGAACCGTAATAGCTAGACAGTTAACAGAATGTGCGTTATTATGATGGATTTGCTAACAAATAATACAAATCTAAAAGAAATCAATTTTAAGGGTCCTCATACAAAGAACTAGTTTATATCAACGTTTTTCATTCTCGCTCTATCGGTAAAAACGTTCATACATACAAGCGTCAAACTTGGTGTGACTATAGTGCAAACTCTACAGTACAACAAAAAATAATAAAAATCGGCCAAATGTGAGTCAGTCTTGTGCCAGGTCAAGGAGAAAAAAAAATTTTAGTTAATATTATATTGTGTGGTACGGGACCCTCAGTGCGCGAGTAGCACGACTTTAATTTGACCAGTTTTATTTAAATTTCTTGTTTAAAAGTAACTGCCATATTCTAAAATTGCAATTTAATTGATTAAATATTCAAATTCTACGTGACGGACGCCGAAATAGATGAGCTAATAGGAGTACTGGCCACTTTAAATGTAAAATGCTGCAGCAAGCCAACTATAAAAGCTGGTCATGCAGTGACGATAAATTGGAGATCGCTGGGCATCCCTGGCATGCGGGTCGCTCGCGTAGAAATGCGGTGGCTGAACTACGGGACGGGTATATGAACCGCATTCCGCACGTTGCCCGATCTGGTAATTATAAGATTCAGCAGGGAGCCGGGTGGTACTGTAATCATGCAGCTTTATGATAACTCCTGATTAAAATAAGTAAACTAGGTGACACACGTCACACGCACATAGAAGAGCGCAACAAAATACAGGGTGTAAGGAAAAGTATCATTTACCTTTAAACCACATACTCTACCCATCAAACTGAAAAACGTTTACTATAACCTATAGGAGCAAACCGATCGGAGAAAAAAAAAATCTGCTGTTGCATACATTTGAGTCGAGTGGGTATTGGAGTAAAAGCTGTTCAGTTTGATGGGTAGATTATGTTTTTTCATGGTTAATGATACCAAACATAACCTTGAGTACAGTTAGAGATAAATAATCACATTCAGTCGATCTAATTCTTTACACACGTGGATTATATAAAATTTCCAGATCATTTTGCTTCAAATCAATTTCCCGATCAAAAAATAATGTCTTTTATAGTGTTCTGTCTGTTCTTTTAAATCTTTACTTCAATCAAGAAAAGACGGGTCCTCGAGAAATATTATGATATTTAAGAATGTGTAGGTAATAGGAAAGAACAATTAAACTATAAATAGATCAGAACAACGTCAGAGCTTTTCTTCAATCCACGGAAAACTCAACTAAATGAACTTACAGAATTCCAGTCACATTCAACAATATTGCAAACTAGTTACTTTACTTTTTCTCAACATTTCAGTTGTATAAAAGTCGCGCGACTTAGCAGTTCACAAACTTTGTGTGCCGTTTGTTACAAACTCAGTCCTAGGATCATTAAAACTTACTGAAGTATTTCATACTTCTCACAAATGACATGTACTTATAGCAAGGATGTAGAAGTGTGCCACTTTTGTTACGAATTTATTCCGTAGGTCACGCGAATTGAAACTTTATTACCACTAAATTGCGGTAACAAATGTAATCTTCTCTCTCATAATAGCCTTACAATGTTGAAATAAAATGGTAACAGCGGTAACACAAAGTGTTTAAGGGTATATTATTCGGAGCGCGCTCCATACAAACGTACTATGGTGATATTTTCAATACTAACCAATTAAAGTCAATGAAATTTTGCAGAAATAATCTAGAGAAACAAATTTCTATGCTTGTATGGAGTCAGATTTTCGTTAAAATGTATAGTTTACAAGTTACAGTGCCTCAAAGATTTCCATACAAATCTTAAATTAATCCTAGCATTGAAACTGTATATTTTAACGAAAATTTGACTCCATACAAGCATAGAGATTTGTTTCTAGATTGTTTCTGCAAAATTTCATTGACTTTAATTGGTTAGCATTGAAGATATCACCATAGTACTTTTGTATGGAGCGCGCCAACGGTAATATACCCTTAATACCTTACAGATTCCTAACACATATTTCTAACTTATGTACGCAATACCAACTCAACAACAACAACATATTTAATAAACTATGCAATTCTTACAATATTGGTCTCTTTAATTCTAGCGTCGAGTCGACAAGGAGGTTGTTAAGTCGTGATTTCTTTGCTGATGAAGTGTAGAGGTTATTGTTAGACTAAGGGTTGAACTACACATAGCCGCACGCGATCGCCTTTTTCCGTCGCTCCATCCTTTTCTGTCACTCAGGAACGTCATTTGCTAGAGCATATACGATAGACGGAACGCGATCGCCTGCGGCGTGCGATCGCACGCGATCGCGTTTCGTCCATCTTCCATGTGTAGTTCAACCCTAAGGTCTTTTCTTTATAGTTTACGCAATGCTTTGTATATAACTTTAGAATATAACGTTCTTTTTTATATCTACCTGTAGGCTGAAATGTGTACTGACTTATGTACGTTTATTTCTCAACTATTCCTGTATCTATCAGTGAAAACCTGCTTCTGCTTTATACTCTTGTGACTACTGTATTGTATTGCTGTTGGTTTTTCAATAAAATAAAGAAATAAAATAAAATGTTCGACTTTCCATTCTAAATTCTATCAGCTGATCGAACATTTGTATGAAAAGATTTTTATTTTATTTTTGTCTTCCTTTGTGAAAATTGTTGAGAATCGTAGGTACAATCACCCCTTTTTTATTTTTTTTATTTATCAACGTAATGCAACTGTTTAACCGAACATCCTGTGTAGGTTGATAATGATGCACATTATGGAACAGGAATCTTATACAGGGTGTAAGTGACAGCCTAACAAATACTGAAACCGACAACTCAGCCCATCAAACTGAACAACATTCACTCTGGAGCCTACTTCAGGAAACGCAAAAAAAAATCTGCTGTCCCATACATTTGAGTCGGGTAGGCACAGCAGTTTTGTATGGGACAGCTGATTTGTAGTACTCTATAGTGAAAGTTGTTCAGTTTGATGGTCTAAATTCACCGTTTCTATATTTGCTAGGCTGTCTCTTACACCCAGTATATCGTTGGTAGGTTAAATAGATTTTAGAACTGTCTCCTGTTTATAGAAAACGAAGCAATAAAACAGTCACACGACTACCACACGTTAGTTTCGAGCGAAGCTTTATCAGTCATCAAAACCAGAGCAATGCAAACATTACTGCTAATAAACTTTAGTTATCACCCCATAAATCTGTTCTGTTCTGTTCTAAGAAGCCAACAAACTGTTAATTTATAACAACCAAATGTTTACACCATCGTACTTTCAAACATTATCTGCAGTTAATAACGAGCTATGAAAGTTTGAGAGAATTTCCCCGAAATGAGGGGAATTTTATACTGATTGAGAAGTCGATTTACGATTTATGACTGACATTTCGAAAATGTGACTGAGGTCATTGGAACAATTTGTTTATATTTTGTCTGTATGAAATTGTCTGTATTTTGGTGATGACATTTTCAAGGGTGGCCATCAAACTGAACAACTTTTACAGTGGGGGCAAACCTGAAATCGCAAAAAATCTGCTGTTCCATACTAAACTAGTTAGTTCCATACTAAACTTAGTTTAGTTTTCAGATTTGGTCTCGTAGTAAAAGTTGTTTAGTTTGTTCGTCTATAACACCCCTGAAAATTTGAAAAGTGTTGCAATATTTTACTACATACATACTTTATAATAATGCACACTGAAAATCACACACTTTTCCTAGGGAGATTGGCAGAGACTACGGATGTTCCCTCTGGGCGATCCTGAAGCTATTTATTTGTATTAGATTTTGTTTTTTTATGAAGAAGATACGTGGGGAATTTTTGGAGGTTGCTATTGTTGTTCTATTGATGTTTCTGTGTATTCTTGTTTTGTAAACTTGTGAACAATATGAAGAGATGTATGAATGTGGATGAGGCGAGAGAAGTCAGAGAAGTGTGTCAGAATCGTAGTGTGTGGCGAGCCGTAGTCTCTGCCTACCCCTGTGGGGTAGTGGCGTGAGTATATGTATGTATGTATGAACAATATGATGCGTGCGTTACTTATGCAAATAATTTTGTTATCTATCTATCTTATATTTTAAGGGAGCTTGAAACATTGGTACTGGCAACACTAGCAGATAACTACTGGCGACCCCCTGCAGCGCTTAATTGCTCATCTGCATATCGGAAACACTACGGTTCAGTTTACGGAGCATTTACGTGCAACGTACCTATTTACGTATTCATGTGCCAATTTAACGTAACATTCAAAAGGATGCTTGAAACGCTATTAATGTTTGAGTGTGCACTTGAAAGGAACAGATGAGATGAGATGGGATATCATAAGACATCATTTACTAGTAAAAGGCGCATTGCCTCGGTGTTTTCGTGATTTATAATACTGTGTACCGTTTGTCTCGATCATTCAATGCGTAGGAAGCTTTGAACAAACAGAAGTACCAGGTTTATAAGTCTCACCGATGTACCTGCGCAGTAGACAAATTTTATTGACCAATCATATTATAAGAGATAAGTGTACTTTTTGCAACCATCAGCAGCAAGGCTGATTCAGTGTTTATGAGGTGTAGAGCATCTCTGTGATGGGGATGGACCAGGTCTGCCTGCATAACATCAGTCGGAGGTCCGACCTTTGAACGGTTGTAACTCCTAAACCGACTGCCAGTTCATGTCAGTTTTTGTGCTGTTCACATAGCTACAGTGCATATTACAATAATATAATAAATGATCAGCTTTGTAGCTGATCTTTAATTTTTTAGTGACCTTCAAACGTCTGTAACTCCTAAAACGACTGACGTTATGCAGGCAGACCTGTGCTGGTAGCATGCTACACGTGATACGGCTGTATCACGTCTTTTATCTCGTTCGTTCGCACGCAAATAGAAAAAGAGCGAAGGTGTGATAGCGCTGTATCACTGCGGCATGCTACCTATGCTGGTCCATTCCCATCACAGAGATGCTCTACACCCCATAAACACTGAATCAGCCTTACTGCTGATGGTTGCAAAAAGTACACATATCTCTTATACTATCAGGATGTAAAATGTGTGAGTTTAACACTCAGTTGCAGAAACGCTTATTAGAGTTAATCCTCCATTGAATCTCATGCTGTCACTTTTTGTCTTGTTGATGTATTAAAAGCTAGCAAGAGATTTGATGGAGTATTAACTTGAATGACCGTTTCTGCAACTGAGAGTAAGTCCAGGCGGCGGGAACCCGTTGGATGAGGACAGCGCAGGACCGGTCGTTGTGGCGATCCTTGGGGAGGCCTTTGTCCAGCAGTGGATGTCCATCGGCTGAGATGATGGTTGGTGATGATGAATCAAGATGTGCGACCTTCAATCTATTGGCTAATTGGTCTTCGCGCCCTTTTCGCTGATATCCGACTATGCACGGTTTGACTACTAAATGACTTTGTGTTTTGACGGGGACTCGGGTCTGCAATACGCAGACGAAAATTGACAAGCGGAATTATTTTCCTGGTACTGTACCACACATCTTGTCACTCAGGGATCGACTTTCAAAAATGTTTTGAACCCTACCCTCAGGGAGGGTGTATGGGCGTTAGTCCAACACGCGTGTCCAACGCGGATTGGTAGACTTCACATACGCATCGGAATTTCTTCTGCAGCGTATGCAGGTTTCCTCACGATGTTTTCCTTCACCGTTTGAGAGCCGTCGGTATTACGTATACCATTATAATGATTAGATCTTTCGATCATACTTATCGCACGACGATCACTCATGAAATAAGTTTGATGATTGTGCCATTATTTAAAATGTGTTTCATGCAGTTGTTCTTGACAGAATTAAGGCCTCCGCTCATTGCAGCGATATTATCGCTGCGATTTTGCGATAATTGTTCTCAGTACATTTTGTATGGGGACGCGCTCGATCCCACACACTGCCGCGATATTATCGCAACCTGACGCAATCTCTTTCTACTACATTCAGTGGTGTGCGCATGCGTGACGCGAATCGCGGAATCGCTGCAGTGTGTAAGGTGTCGCGATATCGCTGTCGATAATATCGCTCGATAATATCGCTCGATAATATCGCTGCAATGTGCAGAAGCCTTTATCTTTCTACATAACACAACATAAGCAATTCATATTTTTTTCGTGCCAACCACAAAAAACGCCTCATTGTAGCTTTACACCGAAACCTTTATTTAGTTATTTTAGTAAAGAAAGTAGGTAACTTGGCCATTTTTGAGAACCCTATACATAATTCATAACTCTTTATAACATCATAGCAAAGTTAGCAACTTTCTCTTATGTATTATTTAAACATAAGAACGTGGCTCGTTTCGTTTCGTAACCTTAATAAAGTTGTTTGAAAGTTGTGCAACTTAAGAATATATTAAGTCGTCAACTGAAATAGAGTGAGGCAACGTAACCAGTGTTGCCATCTCAGTATCACGTTTTCGGGAAAAAGCGCTAGATTGTTATAAAAATGTCTACAGGGTGTAAAAACCCTCAGGAGCCTTTAACTGCTTCAGGCAATAAAACTGAACAACGGAGCCAATTTCGAAATCGCGAAAAAAGAATCAGCTGTCCCATAAAGAGTCGAGTTGGTAACTGCAGTTATGTATATTATTTTTTCGAAACTTCGATGATGGCTCCATAGTAAAAGTTGTTCAGTATGATGGTCTGAAGCACCCCCTTAAGGCTCCAACAGAGTTTTTTTAGACCCTGTATAGGCCTTTTTTTCCTTGTCATATTTCATCCCACTGCTTTGCAAATGCTTCTCATTTTTAACCGACTTCAACAAAAGGAGGAGGTTCGCAATTCGACCCGTACGTTTTTTTTTTTTTTTTCCTCCATGCATCCCTGTCTTGAGCCAGTTCCAACCAATATCCAGCGGGGCTAGTACGCCATCCACATTTAACACATCCATCTGTCAAATTTAGTCTTCTGTCTCGTTCAGTCGCGTGCAAATAGAAAGAGAGCGGAAGCGTGATAGCGCTATATCACGCTATCGCGGGTTGGCGTACTAGCCCCGCAGGTCGTCTCTTTCGGGGTCGACCCTGACGATGACGGCGATGTCCATTCTAGGGGATCCAAGGCGTTAAGAGAAGTTTATGTTTATGTTCAAAATTGCTGTGCCCTAACAGGGTTCATAATGTTGTACTATTATACGATTACACCACCTATTTCATACCATTTTGAAACGCAATAAAGTATTGAGTATTCCGAGAGCGCAAATGCACTCAAACGAAGTCTGATGATATTTTCAAAAGTCAATTAAATTATTCAGAAACAATCTACTAACCAATCTCTACGTTTTTATGAAGTCAGATTTTTGTTATACCTGGTGAAATTACTATCATTAGGAGGCTTTAAGACTAAGTGTTGCTACGCACATGGTCGGGTCGGCACATTCGGCATTTTTCATACAAACGTGTTTTCGTTTGCTAGAGAAAAGCCGAACCGAATGTGCCGACCCGACCATGTGTGTAGCAATCCTTAGAGTCTACCCATCAAACTGAACAACTTACACTAATGGGAGCAAATAGATTTGAGATGAGTAGTCATTGCAGGTTAGTATGGAACAGCTGTTTTTTTTTTACTCCGATCAGTTTGCTCCCATAGTAAATGTTGTTCAGTTTGATGGGTAGATTCTTAATTTAAAAGGATGCTAATGATATCAATTTAACCCTGTAGATAGAACAGACGGACGGATGGATAAACATGTGGATAAATTAATGAAACACTACTTCATAAAATTATCTACGATTTCACTTTAGATTAGCAATTATTCACGGAAACCGAATTGTAAAATTAATTAGTGACTAAAAAACGGTCCTATTGCCTCGCGTCATGTATCTCTTCCTATTATACAGTGGTGCCGCTAGGCACATCTCGCTCACTCAGCTGTATGTTCCTCTATTCCTGGCATAATAGCTTTATGATTGGCCCCCTATTGGTAGTACGAGGCCCTAAAAAGAGCTAGTTGAAAATTGACTAAATTGGTAACACTGAACGTAACAAAGTGGAGGGCTGATAAATCGTCCGCTAAACAGAGGATTACATAGGTTATAAAGCATCGCCTTCGAGACGGGCGCCCGCAGATTTGCCGCCTAAAAAACAGGGAGGCGATTCGAAACAAAACTCGTTTATTTGAAACGAGCACAACTTCCGTCTCCGCATCCCGGAGCGCGCAAATTGAAACAACTTAGGGCTGAATAATGCGAGGTTTTTGTTTACGACGCGCGTTCGGTGACGGAGATGACGTCACTAGTGATTTGAGATATATTGGAGAGGCAACGTGTCGCCGTGTCACAGTATGAGAAAGAGTATCAATTACTACATACAGTATGGACACTCCCTGCCTCCCACCTAAAGCCTGACCAGGAATATAAAAAACCTGGATTGGGGGCGCTGCAATCGACTGTCACCTTTAATGTTAGTGTTCCCAGTACAAAAATTAGTTCCAATGATTTTCCGCAACATGGCGAGGTTTTTTATTTTCCTGGTCAGGCTTTACTTTTTAACTCATCCCCTCTATTGCCATCTCGCTACCTCGGCCCTGTAGCCTAGACTGACACCACATTTGACGCGCTAGAATTTGTTTTCGAAACAAAGGATAAAAATCTCTTTTTGAATAGATGAGTGTCAATGCGTTTTATTTACGAAAAAGTCATGTACCGCACGCAGCTATAGTTATTGCAGCCGTTTCGCATGTACTGACGTCATCTTGTCAATTTCTAATTTTTGTAGGCAGTGTCCGGGGTGTGGCCGTATGTGACAATCCTCTGTGGTGTGGTTCTACTTTAGAATATACAGGGTGAAATTGAAGTCAAAGGCATCCATTTAAACTAAGACTCTACAATGCAAACTGCAAAACTATGGGACAAACAGGAAATTGCAGAAAATCTCATCGCAAATCGCAAGACCATTGCCGTTATGTTTGGACACTCAATCTTCAGGTTCTTGTTTGAATCCACACGAACTAAATTCCATGTACCAATGAGCTTTTCTAACTTATGTACGTAAGACCGACTGCTCTCAAACGGTGAAGGAAAACATCACGAAGACATCTGCACACGCTTCTTCTTCTTCTCGTGTGGAATTGTCACGTCTTCTTCAAATCGTCAATCTCCAGTATCTTGCCACCTCTGTCGCACTGGCTGATGCGCTCATTAGATCCCCCTCTCCACATTGTGGTCCACCTGTACAGACTGTTAGGTGCGGGGTGGTTTGTTGTAGTCCGCATTGACATAAAGGGTTGCTGTTTTGGGGGATAATTCCCCATTTTATAAGATTGTCCTTGGTCCTGCCCACTCCCGCCCACAGGCGGTGGCATCTGCACACGCTGAAGAAGAAATTGTTCTGTTTCTGATTGCAGTAGGACGTAGGTATAGGTATACATAATAGGCTCATCATAGGCTGATAATGTAGATGAAACATTGCAAAACTGCGATGCTTGACTAACTGGCGTAGGCTAGGCGTATTCATCGCTACTTTCTACTACACTAACTTTGAATATAGCGACTTTTGATCTTTGTAGAAAAGCAGTCAAGGTACGCAGGATATTTTAAAGTGTCATGGATTTTTATATCTGTATCGTTGTCTAGTCATCATAATTCAAGTCCAGGCTTGATTCTGGTACTTTAACAAATTCCGATCCGGAATTTCGAATCAGAATTGAGATTTTGTTTAGGATTTGTTGCCTCCGTAATTCCGTATGCGAGTGGTAGGTTTAAATGTGACCAGATAATGTGTATGACTATGTCCAATTTAGGTATTATTAATCTCCATACGTAAGTCACTTCTGTTCATAATATAATGTATGTAGATAGTTTAAAACTCATTTCACAAGACATGATAAAGGAGTCTCCACTCCACGTTTAGCCTCGGGCAGGCGAGGCGGCGGCGGCGGCGGCGGCAGGCAGAGGTTAAACGAAAGGAATCTCAAAGAATAATATCCTCGTAAGTGGGTCCTTTGAGACCCACGATTGTTGTCTCAGTCTCGAGTGAATGGAGCGCCCTCAGCCACATTGCAGTGCTTCCCGGCGCTACAGGGCGGCGTTTAATTTGTTTTTAATCTAAGAGGTCTGTTGCTCAAAAAAGTTTCTAAGTTTCTATAGGGTCCTTCCTAATATGCTGACACTTTTTAGGGGGATGATCAGAGCATTTTGAACAACTTTCCCTATGGGATGACCGTGGAAATAGATCTAAATAAATCTGCTGTCCTATAATGGTGCGAGAACGATTGCAGTTTTTAATCGAACAGCTGATTTCGACATTGGTCCCATTTATAAAGTTGTTCAATTTGATGGTCTGATCATCTAGTTAAAAACCGTCTGAAAATTAAGCAGGACCATACAGGGTGTCTTAAAAGCTTTGCAAATTGAACATTAGGAGCTGCTACCGACCATGGAACTGAACTACTTTTTATGATAGGTACTTTTCCTTACAATCTGTATAACGTAAAACAATATTTTTAATTAAGTTTAGAAAATTAAATTGCGAAACTTTCAAAGTTGTTTTACCATATTTTGAGTAGAATGAGTTTTTGTTTATAATTTATATTCATAACTTTTAACATAATATTTTGATGATCAGTAGCTTCCCTATACCGCTTACAAAAACACTACAAAACTAACAAAAATTTCCATGAGAATACAGAATTAATTAATACAATCTCATGTAATATAATCTAACAAACAGTTTGAAGTCAATCATAATAGTTGTGGGGGTACCCACATTGTCATTTACCTCGGCGGTCCACCGGCGAATAGGGAACCGCCGGGTTGTATATAGATAGGGTATTTGTCAATAATAAAACAGTACGAACTGAGACTCAACTGGTTTCACTACTCCTGCCCTAGCCACCACTACCACCCTCACACGCTCCGCACGAGAGTTCCCCAAACTGGTGACCCCGAAAAATTAGAAAAATGGAGGGACCCTCCGGCGACACGTCGACCAGCAGCGGCGCAAGTTTAAATTTGGCAGCAGTCTCTATACAGTCACGCCTTATTCCATTCTGGCGTGAATACCCCAGCCTGTGGTTTATACAATTCGAAGCAGTAGTAGAGCCGTTAAAGACCTCAGACGATAACAAGTACAGATGGGTGCTACAGCAACTACAGGCACAGGACCTTCGACACGTTTCCGACATAATAAGGAAGCCACCCGATAGCAACAAGTATACCACAATCAAAAACCGCTTGATCGCGTCCTACGAGGACACGGACATTCAGAATTATCAGAAATTAATTAACGGATTAGGTTTAGGCGACCTAAAGCCGACTCAGTTTCTTAGGCAGATGCGAGAGCTAAGCAGCGGGTTAATAACAGAGGAAGGTTTGAAGATAGAGTGGTTAAAGCAGATGCCCGCCCATGTGCGACCGGTGTTGTCGGTCAGCGCGGGCGATTTAGATACGTTAGCGGTGATGGCCGACACGATGATGCTCTACGCGCCGAGCGCCAGCGTCGCAGCCGCTACGGCAGTTTCCCCACCTGTAACGCAGTCGCAACAGGGCGATTCCCGACTGGACGCATTGGCCGACAAGCTGGATAGGCTAAGCTTAGAGATAGCAGGGATTCGCGACACGCGATACGACGACAGGAGCGGGTATCGCCCACGCAGTTACCAGAGTCGAAGTCAGGCTCGCAGTCGCGGGCCGCAGCGCGGGCGTACTTGGTTCAAATCACCGGCCGAGAGAGAGAGATCGCAAGTGTGCCATTTCCATAGAAGGTTTGGAGAGAGAGCATGGGAGTGCGTGGCGCCTTGCTCATGGAAAAAAACGCCACCGACGGAAAACTAGAGGACGCATCGATTTTGGCGGGCATCGATGTTCCCAACCCTAGCAACCGCTTATGTGTCGTTGACCGTGACAGCGGGGAGCGTTTCCTCATCGACACGGGCGCCGAAATATCAGTACTATCAATGAAGTTTAAGCAAAGAGGGGCAACGCCCGCGTCGTTTCATTTGTTCGCCGCAAACAACTCCCCAATAAAAACGTACGGCGAAAGATCATTAATAATGGACCTGAATTTAAGGCGCCGTTTCAGATGGAGTTTCATCGTGGCCGAGGTAAAAACGTCGATTCTAGGAGCAGATTTCCTTAGTCACTACAATTTACTCGTCGATGTGAGCCGCAAGAGACTGATAGACGGAATCACGGATTTATCTGTCAGCGCAATCAGAATAGCGTCGACGCAAGGAGCAGTACACATGATAAATAGCAGCCACGCATATCACGATATATTGAAGCAATACCCAAACGCTATACGACCACTATCACTGAAAGATCCTCCAAAGCATAACGTACGTCATTATATAGAGACGACAGGGAGACCCTTGTATGCGAAGGCACGACCTTTACCCCCATGGAAGTATAAAGCAGCAAAAGAAGAATTCGAGAAAATGATGGAAATGGGCATATGTCAGCCATCCAACAGCCCATGGGCGAGCCCGTTGCACGTAGTAACCAAGAAGGACGGTAGTTTACGCATATGTGGTGACTACCGCCGGTTAAACGCAGTCACAATACCGGATAGATATCCGATTCCGCGCATCCAAGATTTTACGTACCAATTAAGCGGCAAGCAGCTATTCTCAAAACTGGATTTAAAAAGCGCGTACTACTGGATACCGATGGCAGACCCAGAGAAGACAGCAATCATCACACCATTCGGACTGTTCGAGTTCCGATGCATGCCATTCGGACTACGTAATGCCGGACAGACCTTTCAGAGATTCATGCACGAAACACTAAGAGGCATAGAGGGCTGTTTCCCATACGTCGACGACATCCTTGTGTTTTCTGAGGACGATGAGACACACAAGAACATACTACATCAGGTGTTAGACCGCCTCAATAGTAGCGGAATAGCCCTAAATGTCGAGAAATGCGAGTTCGGAAAAACAGAGATTGATTTTTTGGGATACAAGGTGTCTGAAAAGGGCATCGCACCGCCTGAAAAACGCATGGAGGCGATTTCAGAATTTAAAAAACCAGCAAATATCATAGAGCTTAGGAGGTTCCTGGGAATGATTAATTTCTACCGAGATTGTTTACCAAGGCAGGCCCAGAATCAGCGCGAATTAAATAAATATTTACACAACACAAGGAAGAACGATAGGACACCCATTGAGTGGACGCCCGAGGCAGAGAGAGCTTTTGAACGTTGCCGACAAAGCATCCTGAAAGCAACAACCCTGACCCATCCAGTCCACGGTGCACCGCTGTGCATCATGTCCGACGCTTCCGATTACGGCCTGGGGGCCGTACTACAGCAAAAGGTCAACGGAAAATGGAAGCCGTTAGCATTTTTCTCCAAATCAATGTCGGACACACAACGCCGCTACAGTGTATACGATCGCGAGCTCTTAGCAATATACGCAGCAGTGAAGCATTTCAGAAGACTCATAGAAGGCAACGACGTGACAGTCTACACAGACCATAAACCGTTAACATACGCGCTAGCAAAAGCTCCCAGCAGCAGCGACACACCGCGCAGAGATAGGCACCTCGGTTTCATCAGCCAATTCTGTTCAAGTATAAAATACCTAAAAGGAGAGGAGAACGCGGTGGCGGATTGGCTATCAAGAATAGAGGCAATCGATTGTCCAACCATAATAGATTTCAACCAGTTGGCAAGCGATCAAAACAAAGACAGTACATTGAGTAACCTACACAAAAGGTCCAATCTAAAATTCGCCCGCATAAAAATGCCAGGCGCAACGAAAACCATAACATGCGAAACAACAAACGCACTTAGACCGTACTTGCCGGCGGCCTATCGTTTTGAAGCTTTCAAAGCACAACATGATTTATGCCACTCCGGGACAAGAGCGACACGCAAACAAGTTACGGCGAAATATTTCTGGCCAGGCATGAACCGTGACGTAGGCGAGTGGACTAGAGCGTGCGTCGCGTGCCAAAAAGCCAAAGTAAATCGGCACACAATCACACCATTAGCAGAATTCCCTACAGCAAAACGTATGGACCACGTGCACATTGACATCGTCGGCGCTTTAGCTCCTTCAGACGACTGCCGTTATATAGTCACAATGATCGACAGGTTCACGAAGTGGCCTGAGGCAATTCCCGTCCAAAACATCACGGCAGAGACAGTAGCCAAAGTATTTTACGAGAATTGGATATGCCGCTTCGGTTGCCCACTCAGACTCACAACTGATCAAGGAAGACAGTTCGAATCAAACCTTTTCAACTGCCTACTAAAAAAGTTTGGTATCGAACGGATACGAACCACACCGTACCACCCTCAAGCAAACGGGCAAGTAGAGCGATTTCACCGCACCTTAAAGTCAGCACTGATGGCAAGAGGGAACGTTACGAAATGGACCGACGACCTACCAACAGTTTTACTGGGCATACGCACGGCAATACGAACAGATAACGGCCAGAGTCCTTGTCTACTAACCTACGGCTCACAACTACGAGTCCCCGGTGATTTCTTCATAGAGACTAAAACCGACGTCACAACGCCGGACTATGTACGCAACCTAATGCAAACAATGGCCGCACTGACACCAAAAGAAAGAAACAGGTCCCCGCGACAAACGTTCGTCAGCAAAGATTTAAGGACGTGCTCACACGTCTTTGTACGCAACGACACCCTCCGCCCGTCCCTCACCCCGCCTTACGAGGGCCCGTACGAAGTACTAGAACGAAAAAACAAACATTTCAAGATACAACTTCCACAAAGAACCACAGTAATATCTTTGGACAGATTAAAGCCAGCGTATTTGATCAACGCAGTCCCAGGGGAGGGAATTCACAGCTCGAACGGGCCAGAGCCAACAACCGCAGAGACCTCGAGTAAAAACCCGTACATCACACGGTCAGGGAGAACATCAAAACCAACAGTACGTTTCGCAGAGGGCGTCGGCGGTGGCTAGGGCAGCCAGAGATATCGCACAACAACAGAGCAAACATCAAATATCAATATTATAAGTATATATATATCACACAAAAAAACAGAAGGTACCACTAACAAAAAAGATACAAAAAAAAAAAAAAGTACCTACCAAAAAAAATTAACAAAAGAAAAAAATATACAGCAAAACAAAAAAAAAAGAGACAAAAAGAGCAATGTCCAACAAAGAAACGAGTTACAAAAAAAAAAACAATGTAACATAGCCTTACCCACGACATTCCTTTCCCATACAAATCCTATCAACCCCAGAATCCAGCAGCGAGCAACAAGGGCAACGAGCAAACGGGCAACGAACGATTCAAGAAAGCCTGGCTAGCACCGTACCTACACAAAAAAACGGGGAATAGCATATAGAAAAGGCAAACTACAGTCAGCAGAGAACAGCGAACACATGAAAACGACCACTGACACAATAGCGCACCAAAAAAAACTTCAACACAACCTGAAAAATAAGGAGCCGATAAACACTGACAGGAAATAACACTGCGAGCAAACACAAAATAAAATAACACAACACCAGATTTATTTGTCAGTATCGTCATTCGAAACAGGAGAAAGGCGCCTTGAAAAAGACGGTTTTTGTTCAGAACCAACGCATCGCGTGCAGATAACGTTGATTCCTACGGTTATATATCGTTCGAAACATTGAAGTCCGCTCTGAAAAGAGCGATTTTGTGAGACATCGTTTTCCATTGCGTGCAAATGGCCAACGGTCTTCTGCAGCAGAACACAAGCGCAGTGTCCGAAGAGGCAGGCGAGTACAGCGGACGGCGGTCGACGACGTTATGAAGCGATGACCGAAGACTCCCACTGGCCGTCACGAGCATTGCCGAGCCGCGCCGAGTTTCGCCGAGTCGGTCGATGTTGGCAGCGCGCATGCGCAACAAGTATGCGTGACGACACAGCGCAGCGTATGCACGAGCACGCACGAAGAAAGGCGAACGCCGCCGAATGTAAACAAACAAGGGACGCGCGCGATTCAAAGTGCGCGACCAACTTTAGTTTTAAATTTTTTGTACATAGAATCAGTTTATAATATGTTAGTTATTAAGTAGCGTTAGCACTAGGGAGGGAGATATGTGGGGGTACCCACATTGTCATTTACCTCGGCGGTCCACCGGCGAATAGGGAACCGCCGGGTTGTATATAGATAGGGTATTTGTCAATAATAAAACAGTACGAACTGAGACTCAACTGGTTTCACTACTCCTGCCCTAGCCACCACTACCACCCTCACACGCTCCGCACGAGAGTTCCCCAAACTGAATGAATGACTATCTAAACACAAAGCAAATATTATGATATAAAGTCACTAGATCAGATAGAAAACCTAGTTTACACGTACAGAGTGCTCGGGCGAGTACTAAATGAGAGTGAACACTGACCACTACCGCTGTTACAGTCTTGTGACAGTGCCCGGGTGTGACTTCAGTCAGCCCTAGACTGAGTTGTTTGAGTGGACAAGCAAGTGAATGGGTCAGTGCGTAGTCTACTCTCTCCATATTTTCTCAACCTAGCTGACGCTCCCTTTCCACTCTCCTTCTTGGTTTGTGTAAATAACTGAAATAGGCGAGCGAACGGTTAATTTCACTCATATATTTTAATAGAACAGATAAATAAAATATCTCGGACAATGTCTCACCAATTATCTAGTAACGTTTAAAGTATCAGAATCTAGCTTGGACTTATACAATGCTGACTGGACAACGATATAGGAAACAGTTATAGATACAAAGATCTATGACTCGGATACAAATATTCGTATTTATTAAAAAAATATTAGCCCGTTAAGGGATCCGAACCCGCGACGTATTACCTAGTACTGACTGAGTTATCGGACCATAAAATGGTCTTGGTTAGAAGATGAGACGATTGGTAAACTAAAGTGGTTGAACCACGAAGGTCTTTTGAGGATTAAATAGTTCAGATTAGCACAACACCATAATGAACGGAGCGGTAATAAGAAAAACCATGCCAAGTACGCCCAGCAGTGTTCTAATGTGGACCAATTTGATTGACAAAATGAACTGACTCGATAAAAAATTTACGAAGTGTGCACCCGTGTTAACCGTTTGGAGTTACCGAGTTTCTCAAGCCAGTAACTAGCTAGGTGTAACCCAGGCTACTGACAGATCGCTCGCTGCGGCTCGGAGCGCCTCAGGAACATCAACACGACCTCAAAGTTGTGCGGACCCCTCTCCTCGCCCCTCACCCCTCGCCCCGTACCTCTCACTCTGCGGCTAGTCGCTAATTACCCGCCGCTTGTACTATACTACCGTGATTTACACTGAAACTTCAATTCTAACGGCTGTATTGGTTTTCTTTTCCTAGTTTTCCTACACTCCTAGTTTTGGTTGGTGAGAGGCTATATAGACACATTTTAACAATTGATACGTTTTTCATACTGAAATCACCAAGAATAACCCTTATAAGTCCTACCGTAGGGCGTATAAGTGAGAGTGAGCGGGCCATACTCTACCACTGTTTATACAGAATGTATGGAAAAGTAAAGTTCTACACATCAAACTGAACAACTTTTACTATGGGAGCAAATCTGTCAGAACGAAAAAAAAATCAGCTGTCCCATACTAAACTGCAATACCTACTCGATGCAAACGTATGGGACAGCTGATTTTTTTTTTGTTCTGACAGGTTTGCTCCCATAGTAAAAGTTGTTCAGTTTGATGGGTAGAGTATTTTTTGGTTTAAGGGTTAATTACACTTTTCCTTACACCCTGTATAGATACACAGAACTTAAAAACGGAATCTGCAGTCGTTCACAGTATTGAGCCTTAAGAGGATAGGCGGGTACTGTTTAGTCCATAATTCGTATTCCCCTGTTTCCTCCATGGATAATGACACTAGAGCAAACACATTTTTAATCTCCGCCTCTGCCATGTCCCAATGTTTTGTTTTTTACAATAAATTAATTATTTTATGAATAAATTACTACCAGAACCTTCGAAAATGACGAAAAATTGCCAAATTTTAATGCTGTGTTCAGACATCCAGCAGGCAAATTTGACTGAATAAACAAAAAACGGAAAACATACAGACATTGCCAAAGTCTTTTTAATATTATTTTAAAATTGTTTATATCATTCTATGTAAGTAAAATAAGTCCGCGCTGCAGTTGTCACTTTCGCACTGGTAGCTCGGTTGCTCGGGAACAGCGCGATAGCAATAGATCGGTTAAGTACCCATTATTCAAATTTCTTGCAGTCTAACTTCTTAAAAGACATTGCCGGAAGATAAAGCTTTATCTATTCCCCATCAAACAGAGTTCGAATTTAATAAGTTTACCGATGTTAGTTGTTCAACTATCGCGAGCGACAGCGGCTTTGCCCTCGTCCCACCTTGAGGTCAAATGAAGGAGCCCTCAACACCGAGACACTTGTGAGATTGTGTTAGAGTTCATCGGTTTGTTCTCGGATTTTAGTTTTTGGGGTTCCGTACAGTCAACAAGAAACCCATACAGCTTCGCTATGTCCGTCTGTCTGTGGCTTAGCTCATAGACTTTTAGCATAAGAAAGATGTTTTTTGGTATATTATTATCACGCCGACAAAGTGGTAAAATAAAATCTTGATAACATAATTTAAAAAAGATACCTTTCCTATACGTAAAGAGGGGTTCTTTTTTTTCTCTTCTATCCCATGGTGTGGGATGTCGTATATTTCGAAGAGCAACTAACAGAACCCTACACTGCGCGTGGCCCGACATGCACTTGGGAGATTTTTGTTCTTCAATTCAATTTTTGAGCTATGAAAAAGTCACGTCTGAATTACTGGAAAAAAGTTTGTTCAGCTGTTTGGAACAAGAAATTAAGTGATGACAAATAATTGACAGTATGACAGAAAATTTGAAAGAATAACCTTCGTCTTAAAACACAGATTAAATATGAGGATTGGTATCTCCAACGAAACAGAGAAAGGGTGGGCGGGTGGTTTTAAAATGGTTTCATCTGAAAATGAACACTCTACTTTCGGGTCTGAGTCATGTTGAGTATATAAAAATAAACAACATAATAAATAAACGTACATAAAAATAAACCAATAAATTAATGTTCTTCTGTTGGTGCTGCATGCCCTGCCAATAAGGGTTAACCCTCGCCTTACCAGGAAGCATCCCTTTAATATTGGTGTTACTGACAGTCCTCTGTGCAGGGTGTGCTGTGCATGGAGGTTGAAGAAACAGCTGCGCACGTGCTGTTAGAATGCAACGGACTGGCACACTATCGGGCACAACACCTCGGATCACCGGGGTCTCTTCCAGAAGCATAAACAAGCTGGTAGGCTTCCTGGAGGAGCTAGGATGGCAAGAGTAGTCATTCCCACCTCACGCGAAATAAGCGCTTAGTCGTCGAGTTGTTTAAAATGAGTCTGCTCAACCAATAACAATACCATGGTACTGCGTTGTATTCTTAAACTTATTTGTAAACTGTAATATTACATTTAGGCGAACTAGGTCTATTTTTATGCACGTAATTTTTATTGTGTGTTACTCGAGAGAAAAAAGAGTGGGTAAAACTACGACACACTTCTTTAGCCTCATTCACAGTAATACATCTTTTCATGTACTTCTGTCGATTGAGGGTGATACGCACTTGTCCTTTTTGGAAAAGATCATTAATTTAATCATGGCATGTTTTCCTCGGACGGCCTCTCCGAACACTTCCACTCACCTTTACTTGATATATTTCATTCGTAAGTCATCTTTCATTCATTCTCTCTGCGTGACCGAACCATCTAAGCTGAGTGTTACTTATATTAATAAATTGTTTTTCTATCTATCTTCCTCGTTATAATATCTGAAGATATTCTGAATATATCTTTATCACATAATCATACCTTCTCACTGAAGTATCAAAGCCTGGTATCAGTACAAAAGTATGTTTCCTACCTAAGCATAAATCATTCCAAACAAAATAACTTTATATTCTATTAGTCGGTCAAAGTTTAAATTAAGCAATTTCTTATCGTGACTGATTAGCAGTCGATTACGGCGACGGGTTAAACAAGGTTAATTGAGTATTAATTTTCGTGTTTGGCGTCCTGACGAGAGTATGCCGTGCGCGGCCGTGCGTGCCGCGTGCCGTGCGTGCCGCGTACCGTGCGTGTTACGTACCGTGCGTGTCGTGTAGCGTGCGTGCTGTGCTCATTGCGTGACACGCGACGAGTGCCTGCACTCGTATCGTACTACTCTTATGCTCAAGGCTGCGGTAATTGACTTCGTAATATTATTTACCCTTAATAACGTAATAACTAACTTCTAAACTAATTTCCAGGCTTTTCAGTCTTTTAATGAGTTGCCAAAAGCAAGCAATTTACATAGTATTATGTAATAGCTCAAAGACTTTGGTCTAGTAAAGGTCGAGGGTGCTTTCTGCGCACGGGGTAGCGTTTTGAGTTTCAGACTTGTACCACAAAGTACTATAATTACTACCGTAACTTGTACCAAAGTGTTTGCTGAACATTATACGTACAATTTAGAACAACCATTGGTTTTTCTACGAAGAAAAACATCCTGAAAAACCTGCAATCTGCATGCTTCAAAGTCAGGCTCACTTTCTGTCACACTGGACAGAATTTGTACACCGCTAGTGAAATGTAGATATTCCGACTACCTTTATGAAAATAATTATATTAATATACAAAAAAATATAGCATTTTGTCGTAACTGTTGTCATAGAAAATTGGGTTTTCATTTTTTAATAGCGATTATAAGCCATCTATAAGACTTAATCAGTGAAGAGGGGCTAACTTCACTTCATATCACAATTGACAGTTTGGGCACTGTTAGTAAATTTCAAACTGTAATATGCCTGAATTCCCTTTATATACAGCCGTATGTGTAATAAACAATAATCAAACTATATCGCAATTCTGTGATTACATAAAATCGAGATTTTAACTTTTTAATTAGCTTTTATAACACTTAAACACCACTGGCTTTTCGGTGAAGGAAAACATCGTGAGGAAACCTGCATGCTTCAATTTCGAGGCATGTATTGTACCCACTGTTTATTTTATGTGGCGACGGGCTCACCGCCCGCCACACTGGACAGAGTTTCGGTACTACTGGTGAAACGTGGATGTTCCAAAGTTTCAGAATATCTCTGACTACCCCCTCGGAGAATATAGTCGTGAGCATTATGCTTATAAGACTTAAACGTGTGTCTAATGAAACGTGCCCGTGATATGTCGTATAGCTTGCATATAACGGAATCTCTCCATCTTAATTCTTAACCTAACTCACGTTTGTGACAAATTAACATTGGAACTGTCGTTAAATCTAAGATACGTTCGTAATAAAACTGTTAACGAGCTCGAAGCAGTCAAATGGTAAATGTCGTCGATAGTAAAACCGCCGGCAAATACTTTTGCTGTTATAAATTATTAATGACCTGCCGTAATTATGGTTCAATATGTTTTTTTATAACAGTCATATAATAGGTGAGTAAGTAGCTCCACTCTGAGTTTTAATATCTTGAACATGATACATATTATTTTAGTCTCAATCATAGAGTAAAGGAGATAAGGAAGAGTGCTATTCTCCGTACTAAATGACAGGTTATCGGATGTCGCGGGTAACAGCAGTATACAGGGTGGAAAACTAAATGGCAGCGGAAATGGTCAGATCAAATGTACACGAAACCAACGTACATGAAACGAATTATGACTGTGGAAGAGGCAAAAAAGGTGTGTCAGAATCGTAACCGATGGCGATCGATTGTCTCTGTTTACCCCAATAGGACACAGGCGTGAGTGTATGTATGTATGTTTTCATTCATCGTTACAATGGGACTCATATCGGCTGATGATGATGATGCGTTGTATAATCGTTGTATAATGGTTAGAGACGGAAATAAAATAACGTCAATAGTAAAAAATGACGTCAGAAAGCTATCCATGTGATATTATTTTGATTAAAAATTTTTGATTTGATTTGATAATACGTTACATATTAAACAAGGTTGTTCAGACCACCAAACTGAACAAAATTCAATATGAATGTCAAAATCTGTTCCCTATATTTGGACAGTCCATCGAAAGTGACATGTTCTATGGAGTAGCAGATTTTTTTGCCATTTCGATGTTGTTTCTATATAATAGTGAACATTGTACAGTTTTATGGTCTGAAGCAACCCCTTAAGATAAAAGATCGAAGAGCGCTGCAAATAAACGAAGTTCCATCCTATTTTCTATACCAATTAAAGTCCATGAAATTTTTAAACACGATCTAGAAACCAATTTCTGTGCTTATCATTTCTCAGATTTCTTGTTAAAAATTTAGTTTTTCAATTTCTAACTTTTTTTTGAGTACCTAGTTCTAGACCTAGTTACTTTAATTTCTAAATGTTCAAACTTGGACGGCACTTCGTTTTGTACGGAGCGCCGTACGAATTATGTCCTATTAAGCTTCGATCAAAATAAAATGAATGGATAGGCCTAAAGCGCGGTAAGTTGAAGCAAACTACTGGTGCACTTGGTTCATACAAACTAGCGCCATTATCTGTCAAATCTAGGGCACTTGCATACAAGTGACAAGTAAAAATTTAATTTGTTTTGCCTCATTTTTCTGGTTTGAAATGTTCGCTTAAGGCCTATCCATTAATTTTATTTTGATCGAAGCTATTAAGTATACAGGGTCCTTCTTAATATGTATAATGTATGTAATGTATAAATATTCATTATTCATTATGCTGACACTTTTTTAAGGGGATGATCAGACCATCAAACTGAACAACTTTCTCTATAAGACCAACTGTCTAATACAAAATTGCAAACCTACTCGAGCCAAATATATGGGACAGCAGATTTTTTTTCGCGATTTCGATGTTGTTGCCATAGAGAAACTTGTTCAGTTTGACGGTCTGATCGTCCCCTTAAAAAAGTGTCAGCATATTAAGAAGGACCCTATATTATGTAACGCATTTAATTAACCCTCAACCGACGGAAGTGCATGAATACATGTATGAAAGTGTAAACACGCTGTATTAAAGAGCACCCTATTATGAAACAATACTATGTTATTAGTTCATTCGGAAATAAAATTGGGATCGGAATATAGACAAGTAGGTCCCTAACTACAATATTATTAGTGGGCGATATTATTTGGAGGGAGTTTATCGAGGCCGACGACGTAACAACCGGGGCCGGCTCGCTCTGTCTCCGAACCTACTTATTTTTACTCGATTACCGGAGAAACGGAAACCTTATCGATTTGGGTATGTAATATCTTTTCAGATAAAACATTGGTTATTGTATTTTATTTCCGTCTCTAACCATTATACAACTATTATACAACGCATCATCATCATCAGCCTATACAGGGTTTAAGGAAAAGTATCGTGTACCTTTAAACCACATACTCTACCCATCAAACTGAACAACTTTTACTATGGAAGCAAACAGATCAGAGAAAAAAAAAATCAGCTGTCCTATACTAAACTCCAATACCTACTCGACTCAAATGTATGCAAAAGCTGATTTTTTTTGCTCCGTTCGGTTTGCTCCCATAGTAAAAGTTGTTCAGTTTGATGGGTAGAGTATGTGGTTTAAAGGTTAATAATACTTTTCCTTACATCCTTTATACCATCCTGACACATCTCTCTTGCCTCTTCCACAATCATAATTATGTCGGTTTCGGGAATATTTGATCTGACCCTTGTTAAGTACGCTGCCAATTTGGTCCGCATACGTACACAGAGCAACACATACTACGCAAAACCATCAAAATGAACAACTTGTACTATGGGACCAAAATTGCAATCCCGAAAACACAGCTTTTTCTTACATTTTGGTCGAGTAGCTAATATAGCGAATAGCAGATTTTTTGGCCATTGCATATTTCATCTCGTAGTAAAAACTGTTTATTATTTTACTACGAGAAGTAAAATACTAAAAGTATAAAGAATATTTATCTTATCTTATATAGGTAAGGTATTTAAATTAACATCCTGTATAATATAACACGAAATTTTTGCGAAAGGGGATCATCATATTCCACCCAATTTAATTCGTACAACTTTTGGGATACCGATAAGAAAGTAAAGTTATTAAAGAGAACTAGAAAATTGTATCTTATCTAGGAGGAAATAGAGAACACAATTTATAGCGCGATAATGCCCCCGCTTACCATTTTCTAAGTTCCTATTCCAGTTTGGTACACAAGGGAGTACCTACGACCAGCTGGTACAGTCAGCAGTAAAAGTCTATAAAAGATGAAAATGTTGAAACATTTTAAATCATAATCTAACAAAGTTCAAGAGAAAAGATATGGGTGTATTTTTTTATTTTTTTTTTGTTTATAATTAATGGCTTTTTGCTTGTGCGTAGCACCGCATTTCCGCCAGTGTCAAGTGTAATTTATGGGAGTATCTATCCCAATCTCAGGGATTGTTTTTGTTCAAGAACAAGAAGAGATTGAGGATTGCGGAGCCTCGTGGCAGGCAAAAACGCGACGCGCGAAAACCACGCGAGACGCGTGCTCGGGTCAATTCCTGCAACGTGACTCTATGGGTGTATTAACTAAAAATGAAACAGAAGTGTAATTTTTTAATCTAAGGGCCTGTTTCACCACTTCTGGGTAAGTTCTTGTTAGCTTATCCGAAAGATAGTTTGACATATTTTGTATGATATTATGTCAAAGTATCTGTCGGATAAGCTAACAAGAACTTATTCAGAAGTGGTGAAACTGGCCCTTACACTTTCAAAATCATGTTCGAATGATGCGTAATCTCTATAGTAGCTTACGGTAGTATATGTGATAGTGATAGTAGGTTTCTCATTTTCTACTGCTGATTTAAACGTGACTTTCAAAAATACCAAGGTATGCTCTGTATGGTTCGATCACGAAGAGAGAATGAATGTAAGAAGACTTTCAAATAAAATAAATATTATAGGGTTCTTCTTAATATGCTGACACTTTTTAAGGGGATGATCAGACCATCAAACTGAACAACTTTCTCTATGGCACCAACAACATAGAAAATGCGAAAAAAAATTCATAAGTTTCATACAAAACTACAAACCTACTCGAACAGATGGGAGATGGGAGAACAGATTTTTTTGTGGGATTTCTGTATTGGTCCCATAGAAAAGTTATTGTATTGACGGTCTGATCTTCCCTTTAAAGTGTCAGCACAGCACAGTAGAACTGTTGGGAGAGGCCTTCCGAGGAAAACATTCCATGATCAAATTAATTATATTTTCCGAAAATTTCAATTACTTGCATGTAGATGAATTGAGATAAGTTGGCTGTTGGCTGGCCGTAGTATTTACCTACCCGGACAATAGTGCGAACTTTTATACCGATTTGATGAAAGATAATATATTTATATCATTATCAACTTTTGATGTTGACTGTAGAACAATCTACAATGATTCCAACAGCAGCTGCAGCGCTTACATGCAGCACTTACTGGACGCTGGAATTGCAGCGCTTTGTTCCAACATTCCGAGAGCCGTTTGTTTTTTCCCTGCCATTTTCATACAATTAAACGGCGAGGCGGGTGGGGGGAGGGTAGTGGGTCGGTTTACTCGTACCCACTGTTTAACCCGAGCTGGCAGTAACGCGAGGCTAAGCGTCGTCCGACTAACAGCTTTATTTATAAATCAACAAGGGTTTGTGGTATTTGTTAGTCTGAGATAAAAATGTCTTTGTTGTGTATTGTCCCCGACAATAGCGGAAACATTGAGTTCAAACGTTTCACTTTACAGAATTTGTTCCTATTTTCTTCTTGTAGAGTTGACTTTTTTTTTTTTTGCACTTTAGGAAGCGACTAGTGAAACCTGATATTCAGATAATCTAATGTCCTAGCAGTGTGTGCCGGCTACATAAACTGCATCCTACCCCAAATCTGATCGTATATCGGTTTCTCGTTCCCATTCACATTCAGGAGGATAGGTCGAGAGAGTGATAGAGATGTGTTTAGAGCATAACTGTCTGAAGTGAAGAAGCCGTCGCTTGAAAATACAATACCTTCGCTATTATACAGAGTGGAAGTGGCAGCCTTTCAAATACTAAAATGGTAAATTCAGACCAACAAACTGAACAAGTTTCACCATGGAGTCAACCAAAGGAAACGCGAAATAAATCAGCTGTTTAATACAAAACTGTTGAACCTCTCCACCTTCCTTACGATGTTTTCCTGCACCGTAAGAGCAGTTGGTATTATGTACATAAGTTAGTACAACTCATTGGTACATGGTATGTGGTCCGTGTGGATTCGAACCCGGAACTCAAGATTGAGTTTCTATAGCTCTCCGCAACGCGCCACCGACGCCTCAATCAAATACACTTTGTTTTACACCAAAACATTAACTGTCAAATACCGACAAAAAAAATGGGGCACAAAATAACAATAAAATGATACAAAAGCATTTTTTTTATTCATCGCATACGTTCATGACCGGACCCGGATAATATCCAAACCACAGAATCAAAAATGAAATAAAGAAGGAAATCGACATGAACAATTGAACATTGAATACTTGAGGTGGAATAACAACGTAGGGGTGAACCCACCCCCCACCCCCCCCCTCACCCTCATCACACACCCCCTGGAGAGACGACGACGAGTTCTTTTTTAACTTTTCCTCAATCAGAATAACATTTTTCTTTCATTATTTCTGTAATTGCAATTAAAAGGAACATCGCGAAAAGCTTACGAAATTATGAAGTGGAAATAGAAACGTGTCGTGCTACCATATAGGGTCACATAACAGCTGTTCCATACATTTGGGTCCCATAGAGAAAGTGTTGGTCTGATCATCCTCTTAAAAAAACCCGTCAGAATAGTAAGTTGGTTTGTACCCTGTGTACAGGGAGTACATTTAAATGCGTTACATACTTTGAGGGGTGCATCAGACCATCAAACTGAACAACTTTCTTTATGGGACCAAAACTGAAATCGCGAAAAAATATCTGATTAATAGAAAATATCAACCGCTACTCTGACCAAATGACCAAATGTATCAGTCAATTTCTTTTTTTATTTTTTTTATTTTTCAACTGATTGCATTTTAGTATGCAAAGTCCAAAATTATTTTGCGGATTTTCTATACGTTTCTAAGTATTTTTTTCAGTATCATGGTACAATCACCCCCTAAAGTAATGCAACTGTTTACCGAATACCCAGCATAATTTTTACTAAAGAGTTCCTCACTCCTATGTTTGTGTGGAAGAAATATATCTGTTAGTGACATTGACTTACACTCTAGCGATAGACAGGCCCTTTCATAGAAGCAACATGTTCCACTTGAATGCGGTTGGGGCACCGCATTGATGTTCCCGAGTTCACTTCGTCACTATGGCAATGACAGACCGCAATGTGTCATTTGTGTTGTTTTGTGTGACATGTTGTTTGTTTGAACGAGCTTGTCTATCGCTAGAGTATGTGTCAGTGGTTAGTGATATGAACGCCATTTGTACCTTAACAATGTACTTAGTTATTTTGTATGTTTTCGGTGTGGAAATAAAGAGCATTGTATTGTATTGTATTGTATTGTATTGTCGTCACAAAGACACTCGTATTATGTACTCTAAATAAGGACAACAATAATAAAGCAGTATATTTTCTATCAATCTGTGTCTTTTGTATTACATTGCGATTAGAAAAAAATTATCGGAAACTCTTGTAAAAAAGTTAAACGTGTGGGTAGGTAACAGTGACGAGGATGTCATTTCATTACACTTTTTCAATAAAAACAGAATGTTGCTGAATTACTGTAATATATTTTTGCTATTTGCAAGTAGTTTACAAAATGCCATTACGACAATAGAAAGAATCTGTCAAAACGGCTCTAACAGCTGTCAATGATTAGCGCGATCCCGAATGTGTTAATAGTTGTGGTCCGCACGCGGTCCAATCATGGTTCAATGGAGATTTTTTAGAGCGATTGGACTCCTGGGGGCCCACAAATTATTGACTATCGCTTATTAGAGAAAAAAAAAGCTAAATCTGCTCTATGATTAGCGTTCAGTTCACTCATGGATTCCAAACTTTTTGAGTTCTATCAATCATTCATTCTTTTTCTTTTTATAATATTACGCGGTGTACGTAGACTGAATAGTTTCATGATGCTGGATAGTGTTCGATTTAAAAAAAAATGATGAAATTTCTGTAAAATTTTCCGCCCGCCACTTTCTAGCGTTATCTACTAGAACGATTTAACCATAATCTTCAAGGTCTGGTTTACGGTAGTACATTATAATAGTTTGTGGTCTGGTGCATCGACGGGAAGCGTTCAAAACAAATCGCTCACTGTCTAAAAAAAGCAACTGTTAAAAACTGCGTGTTGTCTAGGCCTTTTCTATTCGTTTTCGTACCTTTTCTAGAGTCCCATACATTTTTTATGTTTTCTACTGTCGTTAAAGCTAATCGAAAGATACTTTGTCTAGGCCTCCAGTAACTCATTCGCTGCGTTCACACTGTAGCTTTAGCCACGTGGTGGTTGCATCTCAGATGGTGACAAGACGACCTTAAGGAAGTAATCGCGTCTTACGACCTAGGTTCGTGTTATTCGCAGCCTAATAGTATCTAACACACCGTCAATACAAATTGTGAGTTACTTCAAAAAAAATGTCTTCACGACAGTCGGCGTGGGTTTATTTAGTAATTTCCGTGAAATATGCGAAGGATGTTTAATAACAGGCGAAATTCTTGTAATATTTGCTTAAAACATTGTCCACTTCGCCCTCATTCTTGTTTACCAAGTTACAACAATGTTTCGGACTACATTAATTTGTCTAACAACATTTCATAATATAAGGTACAGCCGGCCGGGTCACGAGTTTTAAATAATGTCAGGGTCGCACTTTTGGATTGGACACATTGTTTTTGTCAACCCTAAGAAAAAAAGAAAATGTGTAAATGTTTATGTTAAGAAGTATTGGCTTAAAATTATCTGACAGCAAGTTTTCCACGAACTGGCTTCCATATACCTAAAACAAAGAAAATCAATGCAGCAGATGGACTGTTAAAACACACAGGCTGGAGTGAATTGGCCTTGCTGCTCTACAACACTAAGAAAAATGTCAGTTCATACTGAACAGCAGGAGCAAGGCTCATGCCATCGTCGGAGCCTTCACCAGGCACTACGCCACAGGCGCGATGATGCACAAAATGAAACTCACCCTAGATCCCAGCTGCTGAGCATGCGGAGAGGAGGAGGAGACCATGGGACATTATCCTTTGTGACTGTGATGTCTTGGCGGAAAAACGCATGGACCTCCTCGGAGATGGATACCCAAAACTGGGAGATCTTAGATTTCTTCTTCTCAATCGTATTGCCTCCTTCATTGACCATGTATTTGAAGGGTTAAGAAAGCAAAAGTATTGAGACTAACACATAAGATTCCACTGGGCTGAAGTGTCGCTCGCTTGCCAGCCCCCGCAACAAGATACGATAAGATAAGAAAATCAAATTCGTAGCATAGGCTCCGTCAAACCAAAATCATACTATTTTTAAATCCGCTACACCGCTTCCGCCCGCTCCTGTGGTCCGCTTTGCTGACTGGCTGACAGGAAATATCATAAGAACCGTATCTTAGGATATTTCCTGAAATTTTATAATTTTATCTACCCTACTTCTTCTTCTTATCGTGTGGTTGCCCACACGATAAGAAGAAGAAGTAGGGTACATAAAATCCTGGTGTCAGAGTTTTTTCAGACCGCCTTACGGCCTCTGATGTGGTTTTTATGAAACGACTACTACCATCAGAGATAGTTATAGCCGGGACCAACAGCATAATATGCCATCCGAAGCACGGAATCATCTTTTTTTAGACAATCAGGTGATTCAGCCCGCAATGTCCTAACCAACTGGGGAAAAACACACAAAGAGACATATCATATCACTAGGTGTTCCCCGTGGGAACCACGACCTCCGTGTCAAGAGCCCAATGCTCTTAACCATTAGACCACGGAGGCAGTTAACCTACCCTACTGATCCTAGCCAATACTCAATATTTAACAAGACGTAACGTAAGGGCCGAGGGGTGCGCGGGTCGCGGTACGGGGCGAGGGTGAGGGGGGTTCGGGGATCAGTCTCTTGTTTTAACTAAATATTAATCAAGATCCCTTTGTATCTTTGTCCTCTCGTTATCCGCCTCTAACAAGCACTGACAATGTAATCTAATTATGTGATTAGTGTAGGCTCGATATAGATACTTGGTAAATCACTCGGACTCGAGATTCTGTCGATAGTTAAAGGAACATCAGTGAAGTGCATCTGTTTTGTTTGAGTGTGTTAATGAATTAACGCAAAACTAGAAAGTAGTTTGTTTAGAATCGAAAGCAGAATCGAATTACCATCGTTTCAATATAGGGAAGTTAATTATTTTCAAAATCTATACTAATATCATAAAAGAAAGATTTGATTTTTTGTTTGTTTGTGTTGAATAGGCTCCGAAACTACTGGACCGATCTGAATAATTCTTTCACCATTAGAATGCTGCATTATCCGTGATTAAGATAGGTTAAAAAACGGCCAAGTGTATGTTGGGAAGATTCTAAGTCTGTACGAAGTTTGCCGCATTAGTTTGTATAATTTAAAATGTACTGAACTCTCGATTGTGTATTGTATTTTGCTTTTGGTGTAAATAGAGTATATTTCATTAATTCATTCAACCCACCGCTCGGGCACTCTCCCCCTACTAACTACCAAAACAAGATTCTTAAAATGTATCCATGAGCAAGTTAGCGCTTTCATTCATTACTGAAATGATAATAAATCATTTTTGCCTCAAAACTTAAAATTTATTGTAAGTATCATAATTATGAATTTATTATTTCATTCTTAATTATTTTGTAATAAATCAGTTGGGGTGTATGAGGTTTAGCGCTTATTCATTAACACGTTGTATACAGGGTGTAGAATTTAATGCTTTACATGTACAGTCAGCAGCAAAAAGATGGATGCACTTTTACTACGTCGTAGTATAAAGATGTATACACTTTAGTACTACGCGTAGTACTAAAGTGTATACATCTTTTGCATGAGGAGGCATACATCGTTTTGCTGCTGACTGTATATGTTTAATGTAGAACAGGGTGCTCCAGAAGTCCAGGCCAGCAAACAGAACAACATTCATTATGGAGCATATCGAAATCGCGAAAATTCTCCCCTATTCCATTATTGTATTATTAACTATAATAATTAATAACATGGCATGTATTAACATAAAATTTTGACATAAATCCATCCAATTTTGATGTATATTGTATAATGTAGTAGGTATTTCATGAAAGAATGTGTATACGCTTGTAAAGGCAGACTTTAGTGATACTTCCTTTGATTAATGTAACCTTTATCCTAAACCTATGTTACCTAATGTCATGTACAATAAATTATTTCTATTTCTATTTCTATAAAAAATTTCAATAACTACTCAACCACAATGTATGAAACAGTGTATTTTTTCGCGATTTCAATCTGCAACTAAAAATCACTTTATCACATTGGGACAGCCTACATGTGCGTAGCTAAAAGATACCGCTGCAAGGCAAATGCCTAATCTAAGTCCCTTTTCACACGTTTCGTCGCCGGGTATGTATGACCATGTACACACGGCGACAGGTCAGGTTACCCTGTTTGGACTTGGAACTACTATACAAGGTGTTACAAAACTATACATAAACCTTTAAGGGTGTGGGGTAGACCATCAAACTGAAAAACTTTCACTATGGGACCAATATCGAAATCGCGAAAAAAAAAATTTTTGTTCTTTACTCTACAAATCGACTAAAGTTAAAATATGTATGGGATATAAAATTATTTTTTTCGCGATTTCGATGTTGGTCCCATAGAGAAAGTTGTTCAGTTTGACGGTCTAAACAACCCCCTTAAGAGTTTTAAAAATTTATTGTTACTTATGAAACACCTTGTATAAGTATGAACGCTGCGAATCGTGCGAGAGGGTGCGGTATGTTGTTGTTATTTCGTCTCACTGCACTCTGCACCCGTGCCGGCAGCCGCGTCTATACAGGCTCTCTACCGCACTACTTTGTGTTTTGTACGTGGTGTAGTTATGGGTATACAAGGTGTTACAAAAATACAAATAAAAATTTAAGAGGGTGGTTTAGACCATCAAACTGAACAACTTTCACTATGGGACCAATATAGAAATCGCGAAAAAAAAAGATGTTCCATACTCTACAAATCGACTAGAGCTAAAATATGTATGGTATAATTGATTTTTTTTTTCGCTATTTCGATGTTGGTCACATAGAGAAAGTTGTTCAGTTTGACGGTCTGAACAACCCCCTTAAGAGTTTTAAACATTTATTTTTACTTATGAAACACCTTGTGTATAGGGGTGCGTGTGTACACGTTACTTTCACGCGTACCGGCGCAATTTATCTAAAATTTACCTGGTAGGCGCATACATTGGTAGCTGGGAACCCGGTGCCGGCTACCCGGAAAAGGGACTCACGCGGTGGTAGAGTAAAAATATGACATTGAAAAGTTACTGTGATATTATATTTTGAATAAACATTTTGATGTTGCTAATAATTTTAAGTTCAAACAGAGTTTACTAAGCAAAGTGGAAGAGATGTAGATACAGTCAGTTTTTGTTTCCGTTTCAATTAAAACGTATATTTACTCGGGTGAAGTTAATTAAAGAGAAACAAACGATGAAGAGCGCCCACGGAGTGGAGCAGAGCCAGCGATAGGGTTGCCAGATTAGGGGTTTTCTCTGATTTCGGGGAAAATTTTGGTCTTGGGAGAAAATTTAAGAAATATAAATCGTTTGGGAAATTGATGGGGAAAACATTTTCTTAGCGGTAATTTTTTAGTTTTTTGATGGACATTGACATGACATTAAACAAGGTGTTCTGTTATAGGCTGACTCTGGCTTTCATTGTTCGATTGATACCGGTGCCTATCAGTATTTTTTTTAAATATTTAAAATAATATCACGTAGATCTATTGCTTTCTGACGTCGTTTTTTGACTCTACCACGCAATTCAATGTGGTATCTAGTGTAGTGGTACGCAAAACTAAACTAAAATGTCTGTTGTGGGTGTTGCTTGTAATACTCGTAAGTTTATAATTATTTTTTTGTGTTTTATTTCTACCAAAAGTAATTTGGGGTATTATTCTTCAAATCGTATCTTTTTGGGATAAAACTTGGGGTAATTTCTGAAATCACATCTGGAAACCCTGGCGAGCGAGCTGGAAGTGTCCGTGCTCTGAGCCGACAGTTATTTATTGAATTTGTCTTCCGACAGCGCGCGGGGCTCGCGAGTCGCGTCACAGTGAAAAATATACAGGGGGTCAACTCCAACAAACCAACAAAACTCTGAAATTGATAGAGTGGGAGGAAGAAGAAACGGGCTGTTGGAGGTGTCGATATCAGAGTCAAACTATTCTCAGTTAGAACTTGGATTTTACTGTCCTAAAAGTTATGATTGTATGATCAATTTGGGTAATTTACAATGACAATTCAGAGTACAATGCTGGTCACTGAAGGCGTTAAACAACCAGATGTCCTAACATTATCAGTAATGTATCTCAAATTATCATTATATTGTAAATAACAATTGTCATCTTTATGAAATATGCCCTTATTATCTCTTTTTATAGATTCAGCACTTGGGAATGGACAACTCTCCCGGGCACCGCTGCAAATGTAACCGCAAAATTAATGTTTTTATGATTATTATATTGCTAGTGAGTATTGAGTATTGCGAATCACCGCCTTTCCGTGTACCCCATGTCTATGATACAAAAATTTAGTATAAAATTATTGATCCAATCCCAATAACCTACAAAAATAATTCGCTAAAGTGGTCTGACATTGAATAATTCAAAGAAACTACTTTACTACTGGAATCTGGTCCAATATAACAACAAACAAAATGATTAAGAAAGAAAGAAGCTCTAAGGTAACTATCACATTACAACTGTGTGTTAAAAGATAAACTTGTTGTTAAGCGCACTGGTTTCTAAAAGAACAGTGTCGCATACAAAATCGCACAAACAAAAACATTACGAAGTGTTCATACTACCCAGCTTATACTGCGTCAGAACCCGGGACGGGGGGAGGCCGGGGGAGCGGGGACCGGGACGACAATGAATCACAAATGGTTCCTCCGACAAAAGAAACTTAATTGAGTTAATTAAAAGAGTAAAATAAATAGCGGCAGAGAGTTGCCAGTCTTTTGTTTTGTTTGTGGCGACACCGACCGCCGCGACGGCGGCGCCGCCGGCACGATCGCTATGTTATTGTTGGTTTATTATAATACTTCGAGTATACAAATGTGGTAGCCATGCTTAGCTACTGGTTTCAATAGGGTATGTGACAGCATGTAAAATATAGGATCTACTGATGGCATCCGTATGGAATATAAATTGGGCAACGCGCTCAAGCGCTGTCAAAAATTTTTGATAACACGCTCCAAAGGATAGCATATTAAGGGTCCGGGTTTGAATCCCCGCACACGACATGCTAAAATAGTAAAGTAAAATATCTGAAACACAAATTACCAAATTGCATTAGGCACGCGCTTAGACGTCCTCAACAATAACCTTCCCACTGCTGGGAAAAGCCCTCTCTTTTAATTCTGCTACTATTGCCCAGGCATGCCCACTTGTCATGGAAAGCAATTTAAAAAAGTTGGCCGTTGCGGGACGCCCGGCAAATATGAAACTTCTCCCGATTTAAATTTCGAACTTCCGTCACACAAAAAGGTTGCGGATCAGATCATAAGGTACAAATAAGAGGATCTTATCCTTACCTGAAATACATTAAACCTAAAACAACACCTTTCACATCTTACACGCAACGTAAGCTGCAGCTCCGCCCCTCCCTCCTTCCTCCCACTCCCCTCAATCCCCCGCGAACGTCGCTAATGCTAAAAGGAAGGAAGCCCGAACCTTTAGACACAAACTGAATATTAAAGTACCGCCCCGCCCCGCACCCCCGCGCCCGTCTCACGTGTCCCCAAAGAACTGGCTGTGCAAGAGACGTCACAAAAAATGTACTGAAACGCATTCGTGCTAACAAACTGCTGAACCAGTTTGAACCAGATACGGCTTGGGAATACTTAATTTCATCATCATATTAGTCGATAGACAGCCACTGCTGGACACAGGCTTCGCTTAAGGATCGCCACAACGACCGGTCCTGCGCTGCCCTCATCCAACGGGTTCCCGCTGCCTTCACCAGGTTCTCTACTTATTTCATGTTTAACCTTTATTGGTATTGTCACGGATCAGTGTCTTCTGCAATGTCACTTGAGGATTTTATATATGCTCATATGCTCACGACTATATTCCCCGAGGGGGAAGTCAGAGATATTCTGGAACCTCAGAACATCCACGTTTCACCAGTAGTACCGAAACTCTGTCCAGTGTGACGGGGGGTGAGCTCGTCGCCACTTATAATGGATAGTGGGTACAATACATGCCTCGAAATTGAAGCATGCAGGTTTCCTCACGATGTTTTCCTTCACCGAAAAGCCAGCCAGGTGTTACAAATCGTACATAAATTCCGAAAAACTCATTGGTACGAGTCGGCCTGGACGGGGATCGAACCATCGCCTCCTGCAAGGCAGGCAAGGTTACTCGCCACTGGATTTTTTATTTATTATCTGAATAATAAACCCTTAAATTTTAACAGTAATTAAAAATAGGGGTCAATACAATGCCACATCTATAAGGTTCTTCTGGCCTTCACAACCATATACACGACAATCTAATAGAAATGTCCAAACGTACCGACTAACGTCTTACGTTCACAAACGGTAATGTATCCCGCTCTAGGTAGCTATAAGCCGAGGGGCGTATATCTGTGACCTACAGGGTCGTTACAAACTACACTCTACCACAGAGCAATAGGGTGCTCAAAGAGATAGCTTCAACGATAGACCCATTTCGAATTAACATTGATTTCTTTGTAAAGAAATGGTAAAGAACTTTAAGCCTTTAACATACAGGGTCCAACTTAATAAGGATGATCAGACCGTGAAACTGAACAACTTTCTCTACGGGACCAACATTGAAATAGCGAAAAGAAAATCAGCTGTCCCATACATTTGGGTCGAGCAGGATTGTTGTTTCCCAAAAATCCCCAAAAAATTCCAGCACCTAAAAATGCCCCTTTTAACACCTATAGCCCCTAAATTTGGGGGCAAAACCCCTAAGTTGGCAATCGTGGTAGTTTCGAATAAATCATACGTTCATACATACATACATATGTTCACGCCTATGTCCCACTACTGGGGTAGGCAGAGACAACAGATCGCCACATGCTACGATTCTGACACTCATCTCTCTCCTCCTCAACATTCATAAGTCTCTCCATACATGCTCGTCGGTTCCGGGTACATTTTATTTGGCTCTTCTTCAGTACGCATCCGATTTGGTCAGCGTACGTGCGCCTATTTAGTTCGACCCCTTTCAAGCATTCCATTCCCACTTGCCTTGTTAATTTCATACGTCAACCTACTTACGCTCATTCTTTCCACATGGCCAAACCCCCAGGGGAGCGTGTAATTTCTCTATGGCCAAACCACATCAACATTCCTTTTTTTCGTATTTCGATGTTGGACCCTTAGAGCAAATTGTTCAGTTTGGCGCATCATATTAAGGAGGACCCAATATTGTGTCATATATGTGTGTGTAATTGTGTATAACTGCCTCCGTGGTCTAATGGTTAGAGCATTGGGCTCTTGACACGGAGGTCGTGGGTACGATTCCCACGGGGGGCACCTAGTGAAATGTCACTTTTTGCGTTTTTCCCCAGTTGGTTAGGACATTGCAGGCTGAGTCACCTGATTGTCTGAAAAGAAAGATGATTCCGTGCTTCAGATGGCACGTTAAGCTGTTGGTCCCGGCTACTATCACTGGTGGTAGGTAGTCGTTACATAAAAACCACGTCAGAGGCCGTAAGGCGGTTTGAATAAACTCTGACACCAGGGCTTTGCAGCCCACTCGATAAGAAGATTGTGTATGTAGTTCGTAAACTATAGTTAAGAACTTATTTTGTATTACTTATTTAAAAATATAATTTAAAAAAGTTTAGGCATTTAGTAGCCCGGATAACCGTAAGGGCATATAATACATAATGTAAGGGTACATTCCCCACACCCCACCGCTGGAAGAGCTTTGCGGTAACAACTTTCTACAACACCTACCTCTGTACAGACCATAACGAGGTCACGACTACTTAACCCTTCCCGCCCTCTCCTATTAATTTAAAATGCTTTTTTATTTAAAATGCATGTTGGTAATTGTTTAGTTCGCGAGCAACGACACTTTGGTTTTTAATTAAAAGAAACACGTCAGAATGATTTTAAAACGATAAAACATTAAATAAAATTAAATTTTGAGAGCTGTGAAGTTGGGGTCTCCTTTTTAACTGACTTCAAAAAAGGAGGTGTGGTTTTATGAGGATCAGCTCTTCCATAACTAAAAAGTGCTTATTTATTAACATTAATAGCTATTATTTTATCAGCAGAAGTACTGTTATTATTTAAATCTCAAGGCCTAGTTTAGGTATTACCACAGAATAAATACTAGTACTTACTACCCGTACAGAAGAATATTTCGAAAACAGATTTAAATAAATAGCGACTCTCTCTGTACGGCAATAAGGTGCAAAATTCGCACCCGTCCTGTCGTACAATTCGCGAATAACCTGACGTCACAACGGCGCGCGTGCAAACAAAAATGAACCGAGTCATTAGACATGAAAGCTTCCTTTTCATAGCTTCCCTCTTTCATCCTCACGACGTGCTGGCAGCGTGACATCGCTAGGGTTTTCAAGTCTCGCATTGACTACTCACAAAATGGCAGCAAGAGATTTGACCAAGAAGTTTACACGGAAATAACGGAATACCTAACTTATTGAGTAAGTAATCTAAACTATTATAAAACTGTAACTAAAGTGTGTCTATACATTGAAGACATTTAAAAAAAAAAGAATACGATATCGTTTTTAGGTATCCCTGACTCGAAATCAACCTTTTTTAGAAATTTTGTCCGTCTGTTTGTCATTCGGCTCATCGCGCGCATCACGCGAAAACAACTGAACCGATTTTAATGAAACTCTTTTTGTTTGATAGCTTATAATCTGACTTAAAATCGAAGTCGCGGGTAAACACTAGTAAAAACTGATAGTGGTGAAGCTCAAACGGTGAAGGAAACATCGTGAGGAAACCTGCATACGCTGAAGAAGAAATTCCGATGCGTATCTAAAGTCTTCCAATCCGCATTGGACACGCGTGGTAGACTAACGGCCATACACCCTACCTGGGGGTAGGCCTGTGTCATGCAGAGGGACGTATGTAAGCTGATGATAATGATTATTATTTTTTGCATGTCTGTGGATGTAGAATGTTCCAAACTGCGTTCATATGCTAACGCGAACATGGTCCTATAGCAAGTATGTATACTGAAGTCGGTATAATCTCTCTTAAACCCAACGCGTGCCATTAAACGTTTCAATAAATCATAGCCTTCCAAATTATATTTCACTTCAAAGGTCTTGTCCCATGTACCTAACCATTTTCACTCTTATCTCCCCAGCTTAAGAGTCATATAAAGAGGCTTCTTAATTGTATTTTGTAGACGACCTAGTTGGCTGGTTGTAGCGACCGCACAGAATTCTGATTATCGCATTTAGACTATATTGCTTTACGATAAGCTCTACAATGGTATTAGTATAATTGTTTCTAGGCAGGTCATTGGGTGGTTTGAACTGGAGATTGACTGAACTGAATCACATAATCAATTACTACAATAAAGGCGAGTGGGTTACAGTATTTGTGTAATGAATTATAGAGGTCTCAGATTCCCTTTATCTATAACAAATGGAAGCAAGTTGAACTCTAAATTCATCCAAAAATGTTCAGGCATTGGAGTATGATGGCCACGATTATTCGTGAGAGGATTTACCCTGCAACCTACAGGCTATAAATTACTACAAAAGTACTATTTCACTTCATCATCATCATCTCAGCCGATGGACGTCCTCTGCTGCACATAGGCCTTCACTAAGGATCGCCAAAAGGACGGTCCTGCGCTGCCCTCATCCAACGGTTTCCCGGCGCCTTCACTAGGTCGTCGGTCCAACTTGTGGGGTGGCTACCCACGCTGCGCTTTCCGGTACGCGTTCGCCACTCGAGAACTCGAATCTTTGGCCCTATCAGCAGCATCGGTTATCTGTTCTGCGAGCAATGTTCCTTATTAGTTATCACTTAGTCATGAACAAATAGGATTGTCTATTTCAAGCTAAGAACCATGTCCATAATGTGATTCAGCTTACGAAGTGAAGTGAGGACAATACAAACGATAAATCGAGTCATTATCGCCAAGTTTACGAGTAATCAAAGGACGCGAATAGGGCTGCTTCCTGTGTTGGAGGAAATACTTATAGCATACCACGGACTTGACTTCTTCTTTTAAGTCTGTGTAGCATACAAGCTGTTGCCCGCGACTCCGTCTGCGTGGTGGACCTTAAAAAAGTATCCTATGTGTTAATCTAGTACATAATACATATTCTATCTGCGTGTCAAATTTCATCCGTTTATGTGTGATTGAGTGACAAACATCCAATCATCAAAACATCCAAACTTTTACATCTTAACTATTATAAAACCGTACTAAAAACTATTGAAAAAAGTAGCGGTTCACTTCATATAAATTCAAATAACACTCGATAGCGCGATTTAAAAACGTGCAGCGCCATCTATTGACAAAATTGTTAGTTTGTTTGTTTGTTCGCGCATCACGCAAAAACTACTTAACCGATTTTGATGAAACTTTTTTTTGTTTGATAGCTTATGATCTGACTTAAAATCTGGTATATAATTTGTGCGGACGAAGTCGCGGGAAAACACTAGTATAATTTAAAGGGGTGATTTATCAAATTAAACAAGTTACACTATCAGTCGAGTAGGTACTACAGTTTTGCATGAAACAGCTAATTGTTTAAATTTCTTCACCATTGTTTTCTCCACAGTGAAAGTTGTTTAATAATTTATTCAATTTAAAACCCAGTATACCAAAAATAATTGAATCCGCAACGCAGGCTTCGTCAAAACTTAACCAAACACATCTATATCCGCTACAAGCTTCGTCAATGGCACTACACAAGATAAAAGATGTGATGTAAGATGTGAAAGTTGTTAAATTTTTATGGTACCTATACTACCCTTTATATATTACTAGGGTCATTGGATTCTAGGATATTTGGCTCGCTTTACGGCCAGAGATTTGAACCAGAAATTAGTGGCTTGCATGACCGTGTGCCAAAACCTTCCTCCATCCATCCCTATCACTTGCAAGTCATTCTTAGTTATTCGTAATGATATTTCATTTATTAATATAACGTGGCAGCCCTAGATGCAAACGTATCGACGACGGTACTGTGGCATCGCCTGGCGACTGTTTCTCTCAAAACATGGTCGTTTCTGTTTTATTGTTGGGCTATTAAATGTCTTGTTGTTGTGTCGTCGGTGACATTAAGGCGCTAAGAGCAGTTACATTGACGACACTGAATTTTCATTGACTAATAATGTAAGTTAGTTTACTAGTACTAATTTAGACTTATTGCTGAATTGTTCTTTGTTAATTGTTGATAGGTTTTTTCTAGGTTTTATGAGTTGAAGGTTTTGTTTGTAAGTGTCTTATGAGAGTTTTCCAAAGACAGAGATTAAATGATCAACTAATGGCGTTAGCGCAGCGTGGGAAGGCCGACAGGGTGGACCGACGACCTGCACGTCTAGCATGATTTCTCTACTTGCGCGCGACTCGGCTTTCTTCCATACCACGTCATGTCGCGGCAAGCGCGGCTTTCGCTCCGCAAAAAGTGCGAGAACAGGTTATTTTCTATGCAGCAAAGGCGCGTCGCGTGGGTGTAGAGAAATCATACTAGTAGTGCTTGTGAAGCGAAGCGAAGTCGGCGGGAACTTATAAGGACTCGCCTTGCGGTAGCATTTCCCCTCTGCCACAATATAAGATCAATTGATCATGTGCATTTACATTAAATTTTATACCTTATTACTAAACGAGACAGCCTATAATTGCGAAACAATAATTTCGAACTTAGAACGTTTGGGGTTCACACAAGACTATTTTAATGATTTTTAACATTCAAAATTAGAATCTAAAGTTATGGGGAATAAAATCCATAGTTGCGGATTGCATGTTACCTCGTCCCCCGCAAAAAGTGGCAGAAATGTTTGTTAGTAGAATGATACGCGTTACCAGTCCTCATATAAGTACTCGTAGTCAAAGGCAGGAACCAGTTGGATGAGAGCAGCGCAGGACCGGTCGTTGTGACGATCGTTAGCGAAGGCCTATGTCCAGCAGTAGACTTCCATCGACTGTGATGATAATGATTATGATAATGGCGTTATACAGGGTGTAAGTGACAGCCTAGCAAATACTGAAACGGTGAACAAAGACTATCAAACTGAACAACTTTCAGTATGCCTACCTGTGGAAACGCTAAAAAAAATCAGCTGTCCCATCCAAAACTGCTGTACCTGCCCGACTCAAATGTATGGGACAGCTGATTTTTATTCGCGTTTCCTGAGGTAGGCTCCATATTGAAAGTTGTTCAGTTTGATGGTCTGAGTTCACCGTTTCAGTATTTGCTAGACTGTCACTTAAACCCTGTATCATTTTACAAACAAAACTTGTCAACTTAGGGTTGAACTACACCACGTAGTACAGCATCGCTTTTTTCCGTCGCTCCATCCTTTTCTGTCACTCAGGAACGTCAGTTGTTAGAGCATATAAGATAGACGGAACGCGATCGCACGCGGCGTGCTGTTCCGTGCTGTTCCGTTCCGTCTATCTTATATGCTCTAGCAAATGACGTTCCTGAGTGACAGAAAAGGATGGAGCGACGGAAAAATGCGATGCCGTGCTTCCTGATGTAGTTCAACCTTTAAAGGTTTTAAGGTTGGTCAGAACCGAAAAAAATATCGGCTGTTCCATAATAAACTGCAGTGCCTACTCGACTCAAAATTAAATGTATGCTGATGTTATTTTTGCTACGATCAGTTTGCTCCCATAGTAAAAGTGGTTCACTTTGATGGGTAGACAGACTAGAATCTTAGTATAAAAGGATGCTAATGATATTAATTTCACCCTGTATAGATACAAACACCCATCATACATACATCATTTGATATATTTGATATTGAACATCCTTTTGGCAAACTTCATATCATCATACAAAATATTTGCACTATTTGATTTAATTTATGTTATTATGATGATTAGAAAATTATTTTTCATTAGTTGATCTAGAAAAACATTTACCTCATAGTCGTCTTGTAAGACACGCGTAGGAAAAAATCTGTCGTTCTAAGTTCTTTATAAATAAAACCTACCTACATCAGAGACGAAGTTCCTGCGAAGGCGTGAAAAGTGCCTTACAGAAACTCATTCCATTTTCTTACTTTATCCACAATCAGATCTTTGATAGCTTTTTTCGTTCAGTCGTCGAAATTTGATCTAGTTTTTTTTATTTCTGAGTAACAGATCAAAGTATTTTATTTTAGGAAAAAAATACAGGGATTAATCTAGAAACATTCGGTACAGGCTTTGGTTGATGAACACTAAAAAGAATCGTTTTAGACTTATATTTTTTTATACTTATTTGTACTATAGGTGTGTTTGTTTGTTTGTTCGCGCATCACGCAAAAACTACTGAACCGATTTTGGTGAAACTTTTTGTTTGATAGCTTATGATCTGACTTAAAATCTGGTATATAATTTGTGCAGACGAAGTCGCGGGAAAACACTAGTAGCTTATAAAAGTAAAAGTATTGTGTAGATTATTTAATACTTCTTTAATTAAATCAACAACATTCCTTTGTTTTCGTTTGTTTTAGTTAGTTAAAATCTACGAACAAATAATAAGTTATTAAAATACATAACCAGTCTATATCAAAAAGGGCACGTCTGGCTATTCACAACGGTGTGTTGGTGCCTACCCTGATGTATGGGAGTGAATGTTGGGTATGGAATAAAAAGAATGAAAGTAGAGTGAATGCAGTTGAAATGCGCTCCTTACGAAGTATGTGTGGTAAGTATTACTTTGGTTGATCGAATCAAGAACTGTGTGATAAGGGATTGTTGTAAGTTGAAGGATGATATAGCAACAAGAATTGAAAGGGGTATGCTTAGATGGTTCGGTCACGTGGAGAGAATGAATAAAAGAAGACTAGGTAAGGTAAGGTATAGCCTGTAGAATCCCACTGCAGGGCAACGGCCTCCTCTCACGAATAAGGGTGAGAGGGAGTGGGCCATACTCCACCACGCAGGCCCAGTGCGTGTTGGTGGAGGCAAGTTAGTGGTCAACTTGCTGTCAGAGAATTTTCAAGCCGCCGCCTTAACTAAAGGCCTCTGACCTGGCTTAACGAATAGTTACAAACGTCATCTGACGGAACTATCTGAGACCAACTGCTTAACGTGCCTTCCGAAGCACGGAAACGCTCGAGATGAAATACCACTAAATGGTCACCCATCCAAAGACTGACCGGACCTGACGTTGCTTAACTTCGGTGATCGTTTCCAATACCGAAGCTCCACTACGCCAACGAGCGCAAAAGAAGACTAACGAATGAAATTTATCAAGCAAAGGTGAGCGGAAGTGTTGGGAGAGGCCGTCCGAGGAAAACATACCATGATCAAATCAATGATCTTTTCCGAAAAGGACAAGTGCGTAGCACCCTCAATCGACGGAAGTGCATGAAGAGATGTATGAATGTGAATGAGGCTAAAGAGGTGTGTCAGAGTCGTAGCGTGTGGCGGTCCGTGGTCTCTGCCTACCCCCATGGGACAATGGCGTGAGCTTATGTATGTATGTATGTATGTATAAATACAAATGCGTCAATTCTATCGCAGAACAAAAATTGAAAATACTCGTAACAATTTTTGTCACATTTTAGAGTGTGTGAGTGATATAATTACCACATAATAATACATGTTGAATACTAAAAAACTGTTTGAAAAAAATGACGTATTTAGTTTATAGCCTTTTTATTGGCATTACTTTAAAACAACCACATTTTTTTTTTTCAAATTTAAGTAAAAGTCAATACAATCTCAATCATGAGATCCGGGTTCAAATCCACCACGTACCAATGAGTTTTTTCTAACTTATGTACCTACGTATTACCGACTGCTCACAAACGGTGAAGGAAAACATCGTAAGGAAACCTGCATACGCTGAAGAAGAAAATCCGATGCGTATGTGAAGTCTACCAAACCAATACGCATTGGGCATACGTGGTGGACTAGCGACCAAACACCCTCCTAGAGGGTAGGCCTGTGCCCTGCAGTGGGACGTATATAGGCTGATGATGATAGGTACTTAAATAAAAGTATTAAATAGTATTTTAAATGTTTTTTGTTTGAATAAGCGATCATTCTTATTTTCCGAGATATTAAAGTTTATGTTGTTGGTATTTTATGCTCGTATTAATTGCTCTCGAGTGAATTATAAAATGCTGAACAATTTTTTTGCTATTCCATCTCTGCTCTGCTTTACAAGTGTATGTATATAATATGTATGTATGAATAGGAGTGGACCATTAATCGTGCAAGCCTGATCCAGTTTGTGTTCTGTGAGAGTAAATCTTTTGTTTTCATGGAACTGAGGTCGGTGGCGGCCGCTCTAGTGTTGGGCTCGCTGTAACGGGTTAACGTTGAATGTGTAAAGCTGATCGTTTTATCTTTTTCTTAAGTTTCAATCAATATAAAAAGTCCGTAAAAATATCTTAAATAAATTAAATAGTCTAGAAAAAAATGACGACTTTTACAAACTTTTTTTTTTGAGTTAAAATTTACCAACCTATATTTTTATTTCTCTTAACCTATTTAGCCCTCCTTCCTGATATAGATGTTGAATGTTTACGAAAATAACAACAGAAACTTAAATATATAAGCCCCTAATATAAATCTTTATTTTCGACCAACTAAGATCACAATTTTGTTAGTACACACTTAGCCTATTGCAAATATTATATATATAGGTGCAGGAGGGCCATCATCGCAAACAGATCACTGCTTAATAGTAAAACTACCGAGATTACACAGAACTAGCGATCCGTCGAGTTATGCGGTGGTTCAGCCATTGCTATTCGAATCTTCAACTGAACTCCTCTTGACATGGCTGTCAACCACCTTTACCGACACCCGACGTTCCACTAGACCGACACCAGGCGGCGCTGTAGCAAGGCACCGTCATTAGTGTGCGATCTTGTTCTGTTTTAACTTGAGAGATGGCGCCAGGTGCCGTCATATACATAATAACAGGTAAGACAGACAGACAGACGGAGGAACGAACGGACTGACAGCGTAGACTTATGAACAGAGTCCCGTTGGCACCCTTCCCTAAAAATATCATCTACTCCTTTTCATCTTCTCTTGCAATAACAGTCTTACCCCCCCAGTGGAACAGTACAGTAAAAAAAAATATTTGAATCTAGTAATGAACATAACATGCTTGTCGGAACCGTTATAACGATAAAGCAGTTAGTAATTAGTCGCTGGACACCCCTACGCAGCGAGCTGGACATAGGATATATATCGGTGGACGGACCAATGGCTCGGAACGGACGAAGATTATGTTTTATTATTTAGCTTTCCCTGAGCTTTGTCCTTCGTTTCGTTGTGTCGCTTTTACAATACTGTACGCAGTCATTCGTTTGAAATAATCGTCGGAATCGAAGTTACTCAAAGTCCGGTCAGATCAGGTTTTGGAAGGAAGACAGTTTAATTAAGGAATATTAAAGGTTTATTCAAAGGCCTCACCAAGGCCTTCTCCCTTGCAAGGGACCAATCACTGGTCTATTGGGTTGGTTGCGTCGCGTGTGTAGACAACGTGGCCTACAGGTTTTATATGGCTTCGCTGGAGAGACTTCAGTGGACTGTAGGTTTCCTCTGATGGCAGGAGTGTTGGATATAATGGAAAGTCTTGTTTGAGGCACTGGAGGTTTATTTTAGTGAATTTTACACCAAGCTTGGTTACACGCACAAGCACCGTACCAATATGGAAGAAGGAAGCGGAAATACAACATTTTTAATTACCACATTTTATGTTGGTGTTGTCAACAGCGTGTCGGTCTTCGGCTGCCTGCTCTCTGGCCTACAACGAAGCTCCGAGGAATTAGCGCTACGGCCACTTCGCGCTACGGGCCCGTTTTGACAAGTGCCGCTTTTATTCGCGCCACGGCTACCGACGCGCCACCATGCTTTGAGTTCTTCGCGTTACGGACACCGCCTTGGAATCAATTGTAGGTTGCTAAAGTTGTGTTTAATTCCCCACAAAAATCATTTTCATCGCAATCGGTTAATTCAATCAAAAGTTATGAGTAATTAAAGAAAAAGTCGCGAGCCCCACTGAATTTAATTCACGCATAACTTAAAAACTACTGACCCGATTTAGATAGCGTTTTCACAAAAATATAGGGCTTAGTTTGGATTAACGTGTAGGCTTTATTTCATTGTAATCGGTTAGCACCGCATTTCCGCCAATGTCAAGTGTTTTGAGGGAGTATCTTTCCAATCTCGAGGATTGTTTTTTGAGTAAGAACAACTGAGAAGGATTGTGGAGCCTCGTGGCAGGCTGAAACGCGAACCGCGCGAACACCACGCGAGACACAAGTGTTCGGGGCAAACCCTGCAACGTGACTCGACGTCAAGCACTTAGATACCCAAAGGGTAAAACGGGACCCTATTACTAAGACTCGGCTGTCCGTCCATCTGTCCGTCCGTCTCTCACCAGGCTGTATCTCATGAACCGTGATAGTTAGACAGTTGAAATAATCACAGATGATGTATTTCTGTTGCCGCTATAACAACAAATACTAAATAACAGAATAAAATAAATATTTAAGGGGGCTCCCATACAACAAACGTGATTTTATTTGCTCGTTTTTATAGATACTGGTACGGAACCCTTCGTGCGTGAGTCCGACTCGCACTTGGCCGGTTTTTTATTTTATTTAAATAAGATTAGTAAGGACAGCTGCCCTTTTTTTCCCAATACTGAAGTTCCACTACCTACGCCTTCAACCGATCCCAGCGAGTATTTCAAACACAAATTACCTATGTAAAAAACTTTTAACAAAAACATGTTTATCGAAAACAGTGCGTATCTAGTTAACAATAAATTGTTATAAACACACACGCCATACATCACCGGCACCGACACACTGAACTGAACTAATATTTATACTTCCAAAACAAAATAACTAACAACTATATATTTTATATGCAGATTTATTATCTGCACTCGAACACACATTTGACAACTTTACAATTAACAAATATACGGGTTTATATATTTAGGGGTAAAAAGGTTTTTAATTCGTAGGAACAACTCGTAGTACCTCGTAGCATCTCGTAGACATCGTAGCAGTTCGTAGCACTCGTAACTCTCGTAGGCCTTTTGTTTTGACGATATGCTGTTTCGAAAAGCATAGCATAGCTAGTAATATTTATAGGACCATCAAACTGAACAACATTATCTATGGCACCAACATTGAAATGAATTAAAAATAATCTGCTGAAGTATTGAAAAATCTGCTGCTCCATACAAAGCCTACGACTCGGCAGCAGATTTTGTTTTCGTCCTTGTCTCCATAATGGAAGTTGATCAGTTTGATGGTCTAAATCACACTTTTATATTACTAGGGTTTTTTAGTACACTCTAGATACAGGGTGAAATTGATATCATTAGCATCCTTTTAAACTAAGAGTCTACCCATCAAACTGAACAACTTTTACTATGGGAGCAAACCAATATGAGCAAAAAAAAAATCAGCTGTCTCATACATTTGAGTCGTGTAGGCAGCCGCGGCGGGTGCAGTTTAGTATGGGACAGCTGCTTTTTTGTTGCTCCGATTGGTTTGCTCCCATAGTAAAAGTTGTTCAGTTTGATGGGTAGACTCTTAATTTAAAAGGATGCTAATGATATCTATAGAGTTACGCACACGATGCTAATTGTTTTTCTTTTGCTTATTGCATGATGTGCACATATGCTTAGGATTATGGCTTGCTTTACATTATAACCTGTCTATATTTGGTGTTTTTATAACTGTAATCTGTTTTATGTGCCTAATAAATAAATAAATAAATAAATAAATATCAATTTCACCCTGTATATTTCCCGAAGGCGGTCTTTAAAAACCCTGATACTAGGGCTTTCTGCCCACACGATAACAAGAAGACTATGGTGTTTATTCCACCCTATACAGGGTGTTTCATAAGTAACAATACATTTTTAAAACTCTTAAGGGGGTTGTTTAGACCGTCAAACTGAACAACTTTCTTTATGGGACCAACATCGAAATCGTGAAAAAAATAATTTACATCCCATACATATTTTAGCTCTAGTCGATTTGTAGAGTATAGAACATATTTTTTTTTTTCGCGATTTCGATATTGGTCCCATAGTGAAAGTTGTTCAGTTTGATGGTCTTCACCACCCCCTTAAAGGTTTATTTGTATTTTTGTAACACCTTGTATATCCCGAGGAGGTAGTTAGGAAACGAAACGTTTGCTAGAAAATGCGAACACAAATTGCTCATTTTCAAGAATGTGTTGAAAGTTAGCAAGTATAAATCAAACGCAACATTACAGAAGGGACTCTCCATTCGACGCGGACGAAAATATGAACAAAAACTAATGGCGTATTACTTTTATTCGCTAAAAACATTTTCACGGCGAGCTAGTCTGTTTGTTTGTGAAGTTGATGAGCTTTTAATAACAGTTTTCATTAATCTGTTGTTCGTTATGGATGGTAGGTATACTTACACATGAAATATAAATCTATACTTATAATATACAGGATGTTAGGGTAAATGGTTGTATTACTTTAGCCGCTAAAGATAGAAACGTGAAGATAAGAAAATATATTCCAAATTTCGGATGAGTGCACCAAGAAATATTTTTTTGGGAACCAAGGCATCGCATTTCAGTCCAATGAGGTGCAGAGATAATGTGACCGGGTCGTACATTTAGTAGGAAGTCAAAAAACTGACGCATAGCACTTGGCGTGAATTCAAAAGACGTTCACGTGGAATAAAATCATACAAAGTGCTCACGTTCCAATACTTATTTACCAGTAACCGATGTCGATAGACGCAAGGTTTCGACACTTACTGTTACACTAGCATTTTCTCGTGACTTCGTCTTTAATATATATTTCTATCAGCGGAGACCTGTAATTAGCTTTCTGTTAGCCATCCATACTTGTATTGTGTCAACAGCTGTTGGTCTTCCAAATAAAATAAAATAAAATAAAATAAAATATACCAATAGATAGTGTATCCTCTGTCATAGTTTCACGTTAAAGCTACAGAAACTTTTTTTCTAATAAAAGAACTAGTATAATTATGGTAATGTTAGACTAGAAACTTAGGTATGTAGAACTATACAGTCCTTCTTAATAATATGCTGACACTTTTTAAGCGGATGATCAGACCATCAAACTGAACAACTTTCTTTAAGGCACCAACAACGAACTCGCCTGCGGCTCGTGTTGCAATCCCGCCCCGGCTGTAATGACCAACTTTGCTCACTTGTATCATAATGTACTATTATGTTGTTGTTGTTGTTTGTTGTTGTTGTTACAGTTGTTATTGTCTTCTCTTTTTCGCGTATAGGTTTGTCCTTCACTATAATTTATTTAAGTGGCAACAAAGAGATTATACCTAAATGTAATCTCTTTGAGTGGCAATATCTCTTGTCTTTTCTTTTTCACGTATAGGTTGGTCCTTATTAGCATTTGCATAAAAAACAATCCAGGGTGGGATAAAAACAAGTTTAAAATAATACGTAAAATGCTTTTAATAATTAATTCATCTTGTTTACCTATGAAAAGTTATTCTTTAACATTTGCTTACCTACATTTCTTGAATTATTTGCGCAGTATCTCAGTACAACACCACAACATTTTTTATGCTGATAATTTTTCAATCAAACTGCTAAACGTGACCGCAGTGAGAAAGTGACTAAATGCAATGAAATCAATAGAATGGGACAACGTCATGAAACTCGATGTTCGCTCTATACATCTAACTCAGTGCTTGCACCTAACATTTTCCTCGCTGTTGTGAGGTGAAAAGTTGTGTGTTTCGCTCGGCTGCAAAATTATTCTGCGTCTCGCACCTTTGAAACCTTCGCTACGCTCAGGATTCTATATTTGAACCACTCGTTTCGCTCGTCGTTCAATCTTAGAATCCTTCGCTTGCTCAGGTTTCAATACAAGTACTCGCGCTAAAAAACAACTTTGCAGCCTAGCATAACAAATAGCTATATTTCAAGTAACATCATTATATTTGCAGCAGTTTCGCATGTGCTGACGTCATCTTGTCAATTTCTGTTTGTTGTAGGCAGTGTCCGGGGTGTGGTGTAGCTGCCATCAGCCAAACATACACAAACTCATTTCTCATACAAAGCCGTCGACAAAGGCTAGTTGTCTGTACAAACACCGACGTTGTGTAGTCGGGACACGTGGCGGGATCGTTCACGCGCCTCCAGGCCAAATTGTATGAAAACACACTGTTATCCTAACCGCTCGTTTAGTTTGCAAAAACAAGGGGAACGTTCCAACAACATTATATTATCCTATCTTGCTTCTGGCGAATGGTACAACAAACATAAAAAGTAAATAATTATGAAAATAACCATCAAAAAAAAATTTTGGGTTCCTAGCCTATTTCATTCCACTGCTGCCTCCCTCCCTAAATTATTATCTGATATTATAACGGGCCTTTTTACAGCTATTATATAATATGCTGACAGTTTTACCATCAAACTTAACAACTTTCTCCATAGGACCAACTTCGAAATCGCGAAAAAAAAACTGTTATCCCATACATTTTGGTCAAGTAGGATTGAGTTTTGTATGGAACAGCCGTTTTTTTTTGTGCCATACAAAAATCTTGACATACCGACTTGCTTTTAGTACTTTTAGTTAAATCCCCTGGTAGACAGCTGACTCGATACTTTTGCCATTACTCGATATTCCGTGTACAAGATCAAATTCAAAATTTGTCGCCCCCAGTAAAGTGCCGACCGGCGCCTAACCGCATAACCGCCCATATCACGCTACACCGAATCGCGCCGGAATTTAGCCTCAGCGATACAGCTGACAGTTTTGTCCACTTAAAATGCAGAGCAAAATTATTCATAAAGTAGACAAAATGTAGCCCCAGCAGGGCTAGCATGACACCCAGGACAAAACGAGTAAAACGTAATTCGAGCTGTTTTTGGCATATGTAAAATAACAAAGATGGATCACATCTCGATTTCTGTCTTTTTCTGGGGGTTGGCATGCGAGGTCTACGGGCAATGTGCATTAGGAAAAAATCTTCACGAAGGCACCTGACAAATATGGCAGGCACAATCCTACTAATCCGTTTGAAATAAGGCCAGGTTATCCCAGTGCAAGCGTCTCTTTCTTGCAAGCATAAGTTTGCAATTAGCCATCCCGCTCCAATTGAAAGCAGGATCGCAAAAAACGTGTTTTTCATCAATATCTTTGCTCATGGGTGTTTCTAAGCTCAAAATTATACGGAGTTCACTAGAAATATTTAATGTATTTAGTTAAGTACAAGAATAAAAAGTTAAATATCAGCAGTTTAATCATAGTATTGAAAAAACATAACAAAAAGGGGTAACTTTGGGATTTTTTTCTATCTATTAAACATAATCTAATCATGTAATTGAGAACAGTCGCCTATCAGCCAGATCCTTAAATAAGACATAATTGGTTTTCAGACTTTAAAACACAGTTTAAAACACTTTCGTTCGTGTTCAAAAAACGGCATTGACGGGATAACAGCGTCATAAAGCTTAGTTACAGTAGATAGAGGGAACAGTAGGAGAACTAGGTCCCTTTACCCTCGCTCCGAGCGCTATGGTTGTCCCTGGCGGGTTTTAAGGTCGGTACCATATTACCTACCTAATCAATCACTCATAATTAGGTATTTATAGTTAAACTAATCCAAAAGATAAAGTGGTCACTTTTCTTTGATGATGGTACATACATACATACATAAACTCACAACCATAATGCCTTTCGATTGCTACAACTTTATGTGAAAGAATGTAGTTGTAGCAATGCTCACATGGAGCAATTTAAGTTTCAGGATGGAATGACGTGTCAAGTGGTGAGAGGTTGCTAGCCTTTCGACCACATAAACACTGCATAAGAAACCTTTATTCCTTACTCGTGTCGTGTAGCGTCAGTGTATGGAAACTCCAGTACGTTCACACACGATGACGCATTGATTGTACGTTCACACGTCATGATGAAAAACTCCTTGGTACGTGGCATGTGGTCCGTGCGGATTCGAACCCGGACCTCAAGATTGGTGGGATCGACCGCACGTAGAAGCACACACGGTGAATGATTGACGCACCGGACCGTGTGTGCTTCTACGTGCGGTTTCATACAACTCCTTGCTTCACAAATGACGGACTGACGTCTGCCGCTCAGTCAGTGCGTCATCGTATGTGATCCCACCAATTTTGAGGTCCGGGTTCGAATCCGCACGGACCACATGCCACGTACCAAGGAGTTTTTCTAATGACTCCGTACGTAATACCGACTGCTCTCAAACGGTGATGGAAAACCTCGTGAGGAGACTTGCATACGCTTAAGAAGAAATTACGATGCGAATTGGGCACGCGTGGTGGACTAACGCCCATAAACCCTCTGAGGGTAGGCCTGTGCCCTGCAGTAGCACGCATTATAGGCTCTGATGGTAAATACCTTAGTCGCCTCGTGTCGTACAACACCCGTGCTATGTTATCGGGAGCTTGTTTGAAGTCGGAATACTGTTTTTCTATTTTCTGTGGCTTAGTTGAGATCAATCACATTTAACTTAATGTCCAATGGGAAAGAAGACGTTAAGTTACAAAGGGGAGCGGGGTGTGAGGCAGCCGGTGGGGGCGCGGGAGGTACTCTGTAAACAATTCGCTCTATTTCACTAATTATTACTTAATTTCCTTTTGTTCCATTCCATGGTCGAATCGACTCGACCACAGAGCATGTAAATAATATTCAGAAGTGATCAAATACACCGCTTATATTAAACGTTTAAAAAACCTGTCGGGGGTTTTCATGAAACAATCTCATGAAAAGTAAAAACTGAAATTATAAAAAAACGTCTAGTACTAAAACGAAACATTTCAAGAGTAATAAATAATTCCAGCACATATTAATTGCGATGTATACAGCTGTCAAGAACTTATACCTAAAGTGAAATAAACAGTAAATAATTCGGGCACTCGTTAGGTATATTTTATTTGTGCTGCTGTATGCAGATGTTTGTTTTACTTTATAAGATGTAGTAGATTACACACCGAGGACAGGAAAGTTAAACATGTGATCTGAGGTTTTCTTATTTACTGTCCGAGGTTAGTATACTATTTTTCTCCTCGACGGAGGTGGAAAGCGACCACTTCGTTTAGCGCAGCGGGACGAGAATTGACTCTTTCCGTCCGGAGGGGAGAAAATTATTTACAGGTCAACTAATGTGTTGGGGATCGCAGATGACTGCCGACAGACTTTTACGTATAGGGTCCACATTTAAGGGCTAAAGCTGTTTTTTAAGGGGATGATCAGACCGTCAAACTGAACAACTTCTCAAATCAAATCACAATCTTTATTTGTCTCAATGGGACCAATATCGAAATCATGAAAAAATAATCTGCTCCTTACAAAACTGCAAACATAATCGACTGAAATGTATGGGGCAGTAGATTTTTTTTTCAAGATTTCGATATTGGTCCCATTGAGAAATTTGTTCAGTTTGATGGTCTGATAATCCCTTTAAAAAAGCGTATTCTTAAATGCTGACGGTTTTTTAAACAGATCATAAAACTGGACAACATTCTGTAGATATGGGTGTGGTTCTTTATGCATTTTGTCTGCATGCTTAAAAATGTAGTCGGTAGTTGTAGCATCAGACCACCCCAAAAGGGAATATGGACGTGAGTTTATGTATGTATGTATGTTGGGGTGATTGGGGATCTACCTCCTAGCGGTCCACCGCGGGCAACGGCATCACAAGCTACCAAGTTTGTGGTGGCGGCTGAACGATCCCCCACAGCTAGGGTTTCCAACCTTTGTGCACAGATAAACGGGAAATTTGCAATCAAGGTGCGGGACGCGGTTTAAGAAAGCGGGACCCAGCTAATGCGAAAAACAATGAGGCAAAAAATATAAATTTGTAGCCTTTTACTTTGTATGATTTTATAAACATAAAAGTTACCAAGGGGTGCAAGGAAAGAGCAGTTTGAAGAATTCGTCAGGCGCACCCTGGACTGTCAGCATCGAGACTACCATTGCTGACTGGCTAATCTTTCCAAACAGCATGAGTAATTGTCATGCGATATGGCTTATGCTGACACGAAATTAGAAGTAAAAGAAGAACCAACTATGGCACCAACATCGAAATCGCGAAAAAAAATCAGCTGCTCCATACAAAACTGCAATCCTACTCGAGCCAAACGTATGGGACAGCAGATTTATTTTTTCGATTTCGATGTTGGTCCCATAGAGATAGTTGTTCAGTTTGACGGTCTGATCATCCCTTTAAAAAAGTGTCAGCATATTAAGAAGGACCCTATACAGGGTGTTACATAAGTAAGAATACATTTTTAAAACTCTTAATGGGGTTGTTTAGACCGTCAAACTGAACAACTTTCTCTATGGGACCAACATCGAAATCGCAAAAAAAAAATCTGAAATCCCATTTTAGCTCGAGTCGATTTGTAGAGTATAGAATATAATATATTTTTTCGCGATTTCGATATTGGTCCCATAGTGAAAGTTGTTGAGTTTGATGGTCTAAACCACCCCCTTAAATGTTTATTTGTATTTATTTATTTATTTATTTATTTATTTATTTATTAGGCTCACCAACAGGTTACATATTGCAACAATCAATTTTACATCATCAGTTAGGTATAGATCTGATACATAACCCAGTTACAGGTGGGCACAACATTCACGACAACTAGACAAAATCATTATGGGACAGTTACACTATTATACAACGTTTCTTTTCCTACGCAATACAAGGAGGACACAAAAATTAAAATAAATTACAATAAGTTGACAATAAAATAAAAACAGAGCAGAACATAATAAAACTTTTGACTTAAGTTAAATGGAGAAATGATCTCAGCACCTTTCGACGAAACACTCGCAATGAGTCGTTGAATATATCAATGTTCTCAACAGTTGAGTTAATCGCGTTAAATTCTGTACACATTCTTGTTATGGGCGAGTTAGAGCCAACATTCGTTTTACAGGGTGATGGATGGAATAGCCTTGTGATAGGATGTCTAGGCAGATTATAAGGAACAGATAAATCTATAAGTTCAAGAATTTCACTGCAGTTGTTTAGCGAATTAACGGTCTTATGTAAGAAAAGAAGATCGTTCATGATTCTACGATTTCGAAGAGAAATCATTTTAAAAAAGTCCAAACGCTCGTCATATATACGCCTATGAGATATACCTTGCGCAAAAAATGCTAAATGTCTAGTGAATGCACGCTGGATGGATTCCACACGCTGCGAGTGAACCGCATAAAATGGGCTCCAAACTGTACTAGCGAACTCTAAGTGACTACGCACAAGTGCGTTGTATAGGGTCATCTTGGTTTTAACCTTGAATCCCTTAGCATTGCGTTTGATAAAACCCAGCATCTGTGCAGATCTTTTCAGGATTGTGTCAATGTGAGGTGTGAACCGAAGCCCGCCATCTATCAGAACACCCAGGTCGCGAATTTCAGAAACCTCCAGCAGAATATCACCACTCAACACATAAGACGAGGCGTGTGGCTGTTTCTTCCTTGTATACTTAATATGGAAACATTTTTTCACATTAAGGACCATAGAGTTACGTACGCACCATTGCTCAATATTGTCCAGGTCATCCTGAACGAGCTGGACGTCACTCGGAGACTGAATTGTTCTGTATATCTTAAGGTCATCAGCAAATAATGAACATTTACAATTATGAACTTCAGCCGTGATATCGTTAATGAATATTGAGAACAATATTGGACCCAAGTGAGAGCCCTGGGGAACACCGGATTCTGAGAAGTATGTCCTAGACTCATATCCCTTGACGGCTACCACCTGACTTCTGCTCCTAAGATAGGACGTAAACCAATTCAGCAGGGATCCATGAACACCATAGGCATCAAGTTTCTTCAGTAAGATAAAATGGTTGACCTTATCGAATGCGCTGCTGAAGTCTGTGTATAGAGCATCGACCTGGCGTCCCCTCTCTAACTCGTTTGATATGTCAGTAACGAAGGAGATCAAGTTAGTCTGGACAGAACGACCTCTCCTGAACCCATGCTGACTCGAGGAAATATTACTGTCCGTAAGACGTGTAATAATCGGGCAAATGAAGGACTCAAATAACTTCGCAAAACAGGACAAAATAGATATAGGTCGATAATTTTTCATGTCGTCCGTGTCACCTTTTTTATAGATTGGTAGTATTCGTGCCCTTTTCCACTCGCACGGAAAGACACCATCCCTAAGGGATCTGTTAAAGACCAGAAACAGTGGCAAGGTTAAAACACTAGCACAACGCTTGACGAACAAAGGAGGTATGCCGTCGGGTCCTGCACCTTTACTGATGTCAACCCTATCAATCCCCTTTCTGATTTCCTTTTCGGTCAGATGAATACCACTGATGCCATCGCCAGTGAGTGAAGAGACATCACAAGGACCATCAGCACTACAACTATAGACCGAGGAGAAATGACACGCGAATAGATTAGCGATTCCTTGACCGTCCTCACAGACTCTTTCATTTAGGTGCATACTAGAAGGAATAGAACATTCCGCTTTGCGCTTACTATTGACAAAACGCCAAAAGGTTTTAGGATCCTTTACGATATTATCTTCTATTTTGCGTTTATATATTCTGTAACAATTGTCATGTAAACGATGACAGCGTTCACGGATGAGCTCATATTCCATGCTGTCCCTAGGATTCCCAAAGCGACGATAACGCCGTCTCAGTTTTTCTTTTTCTGCAAGAAGTTTTATAAGAGCTTTACTGAACCATACAGGGTACCTGTCTTTCCTTGGCAAACGCCTGGGTACAAATTTAGAAATTAAATTGTTCAATATTTCATAAAGTGCTGAGACCATATCGTCCACATTTTGACATGGTGCAAAACATTGTGACCAGTCAACAGTTCTCAGATTATCAACAATGCCCTGAAAGTCGGCTCTATAGAAATTAAAGTCAGAACGTTTAGCTCGAGGAAGATTTTTTTGTTTGTAACATGGAAGTACTAATAACAATTGCGGATGGTACGAGTCAAGTTTGCTTAACAGATCAATTGGTTTAACAACGTAAGCATTGGGAACATTAGAGAGAACGAGATCCAATACATTTCCATCTGCATTGTAAATGTCGTTGAGCTGGTGTAAGTTATTTAAAGAAAGACAATCAATTAAGGAATGACAGATTTGAGCGCGATAATTGGATGGAGTTGCATGGAGGTCACCGTCTCGTTTAGCCCAGTGAATAGTCCTGAGATTAAAATCACCCAAGACCAAAACATCATCCACATGGCTCATCACATCGGACAGTCTTTCAAGAAAGACTGTTTGTGCTTCCAATCTAGCTGGAGAAGGCAGGTAGACTGCACATATGGCAACTTTCTTTGAATTTATTTCAACAGTAACCCACAAATCCTCAAAATTTACGTTGGTTTCCCAGTTACGAACCCGATTAGAGTTCAAGTTTTTGGATACAGCAATCATGACACCTCCTCCATCCAACTTGGATATAGCGTTTTTATCAACTATTTTCTTATTTCTATTACGAACATCCAAACACAAGCGATCCCTACGGTACAATTGATATCTAGAGTCAACTATAGCACTGTCAGCAATACCAGAATTCAACCAAGTCTCAGTAAATACAATTATATCATAATTACAACACAGAACATTTTTATACACCTGACTAGTCTTTGATCTAATACCACGTACATTTTGATAATATAATTCAATCATTGGAAGGATAAAGGCCAACTCTTTGACACGGTATTTTTACGAGTAATCAAGGTGTAGACTCTAGACTATGTTCCTTAAACTATCATAATTACGTATAATGAGGGATTGGCAGGTTTCATTCTTACAAACATAAATACGCCCACTGCGAACCCACACAAATTTATAGCCTAGTTCCTTAGCACACTTACGTGTGGCAGCATGGAGTTGTTTGTTCGCAGGCGTAAGGTGTTCAGACACAAATACTGGCGCGCGTTGACCACCGATTCCTAGGTGATGAGAACACAATTTATCCTCGGGGTTTTTTTTGTTGAACTGCGAGACCGCTGCCAGGATAGTGTCGCGTTGGCGAGCACTACGTAGTTTAGCTATGACGGCACGTGGGCGATCGCTGTCTTTATTCAACTTGGCAACTCTGGTTACGTGTAGAATATCGCCATCCTCAATGCACGTTCCGATTGTCTTTGCGAGTTGTTGCAGTGTTGATGACAAGATCTCTGTTTTATGCTCAGGGATACCATTTATCTCGATGTTATTATCTCGCATGTTCTGTTCTACTACGCATAATCTTGCAGATAAGTCGGTGACAGTGGTTTTTAGAATATCATTTTCCTTTTGCAGTTTATCAATGGTGGCATTCCTTTCTTCTATTACAGTTTTTAACTGTTCGAATTGACTGTTAAAGAAGTTCAAAGATTCGCTGAAATCAGAGATTTGGCAGTTAATGTTATGCAGTTGCTCTGACACTAGCTCTTTTAAAGAGTTTTTCAAAATTCCGGGCAATTCCTGCTTCAGTATTTCTCGGATATTTTCCTGGGTTACAGGTTCCTCTACCAGTTGCGGGCCAGCCCCTTTTCTTGCGCGTGTATTAACGTTGCGCAATGGGTCGTCATCTTGTATGACCGGGGGTACCGCTGATTTTGGCTGAGATGCTGGATGAACAGGTGTGTTAGAATTATCCTTTTTTGGCTGCTTGCTGCGACACTGAGGACATCTCCAAGTATTCTTCTGCTCTTTATCCATACAATTAAGTTGTTTCGTATCAAGTCCGAGGCAAAAATTGTCATATTTACAATTGCAGATGGAGCATGTTAAAAAATTCCTGCCTAGAATTTTGTTTGAACATCCCGAACAAATGTTGGAAGCAGACGACATTGTCCATACACGATACGAGAAGAGAAAAGAAAAAAAAAAATATATAAAAAAAACTAATCGAAAATTGTCTAGGGTGCGGATTTGAACCTGAGATTTGAGCTGTACGGCACGCGTATCGTTTAGAACCGAGCAGCCTTACCACTGAACCAGGCGTGCGATAACCGAAGCGTTCAAAAAGAAGACTGTGTGCAGTGTAGTGACGCGCACAAGCTAGGGTCAATGGCTTTGACGACTGCACAAGGTCAACACGCACTGCACTTTTGATTTTAAACGGTTGTAATTGTTATTTTAGATCGTAATATCACAGGTTTTAAGCGTTCTTTTCACTTTTAAGCACTGTCAATAATAATAATTTTTAGATGAGAATATATTAGTATAAATTCTGTTTTAAAACACTGACTTTTTGCACCTATTTAAAAAAAAGATTGGCGTAGACAAAATAGATACGTCTAGTCGTTACAACGGTCGGACGGCTAAAAAGTCTTGTATTTTTGTATCACCTGGTATAAATCGTCTAAGCTAATATTTAATGTTCTGTGGTGATACGCCCGGGCTCTCGAGGGCCTAAGCGCCAAAGCCCTACGTCCGGGCCCTGTCTGCGATCACTCACTCCAATATTGGAAAAGATTCATTTTAAATGTAAATCGTTTTCTTTGATTCGACTCTCCGTCCATTACTTTAGATCTTTATTAAACTTTTTCTATTCAAATAAGTCCTTAATTTAAATAATTTTTGACGTTTTATTAATACGGAAATTACTTAAATTGAGTAATGGAGATTAATAAATTATAGACGCCTTTTAATTCTGAGTATAAAATTATATTCAAATTGCCTAAAATTTTTACGAAATAGGTGTATAGTACCTAACCGTGTTAGACAGGATATAAACTTAATTGCGTTACATACTTTACGGGGTGCTTCAGATCACCAAACTGAACAACATTTTGTCATTTAAGAGAATATTATTCCGAGAGCGAAAATGCGCGCTGCATACAAACGTACTAAGTAAAGTAAAGTAAAGTAAAAGTTTATTGCATCAATTATATAGTTACTAGGGTACAAAACTTAAAACATAATAAATGGGTACATGACATTTTTGCTTTCTTAATTTAAGTTTTTTCATTCCACTGGTGCTTAAAATAGGAACCCGCTGGGGGCCCGTGGGCTTTAAGCACCAGTTCTCTCCAGTGACAAGGGTATAAATAGCTATATTTTATTTTTAATTAACAATGAATAAAAAAATAAGAAAAGAGTAAGTAAACGGTGTTAAAAAGTAAAATTTGCTCCATTGGTGCTTTTTGTATGTGTTTGTGTGTGTGTGTGTGTGTGTGTGTGTGGGGGGGGTGGGTATAGATGTATACGTGTCCTGTACATATTAATCAATTAATAAATGAAATTTAGATACCTATCTACCTAAGCAACAGGGTGAAGAAGATTTTCGGTTTCGAGGTAAGTTTCTTTCATTAACCAATTTGACACAATCTTTTTACATTCAAAACTGTTTTTGTTTTCAATGCATGAAACATTGTTTATTTTGTTATACAAAAAACATCCAAGAAAGCAATAAAAACGTTGACCAAACGAAGTTTTACAAATTATGGTACGCGCAACGGTATTCTTACGTTTGCGTCGTTGTTGATGGATAGAAGGAGGAGAAAACAATGTCCTGTCGCCTGTAAGTGAGGAGTGTTGTTTCATTATTATTTGTAGGATGAAGATTTTTCGAACCGATAGCACCTCGCAATATTCATACAGGTCCTTTGTTGGGTAACGGAAGGGCTTGAACGTACATACTTTTAGAACGGCTCTTTGAGCTCGCTCAAGTTTGATAAGATGAAAATCTGACTCTATACAAGCATAGAAATTTGTTTTTAGATTGTTTCTGCAAAATTTCATTGACTTTAATTGGTTAGTATTTAAAATATCACCATAGTACGTTTGTATGGAGCGCGCTCCGAATAATATACCCTTAAATATGCATGTAAAGCATTTAAGTTTGCACCCTATATGACCAAATTCGTTTAATTCGTTGTTTATGTGAATTTTCAGAAACACGAAGTTAACCCGTAGCATGACGTTGCGAATTGTCCACCGTGCGATATATCTATCAACATGTCGCTTGGTCCGGCGCGGCAGTCGGGTGGAGCTTGAAATACGGTCGTAGATAGCATCGTGGTCGTCGGGTCGGGAGTGTCGTGCGACGTGTCGTTTATCATGTCTGTCGAACCGCCGCCTGATTATATCGAGAGTGGACTCTGTAGTGTAGTGGTTATAAAATTATACAGGGTGGAACAGTGGTAGTAGATTTCACGTTGTTAGGTTAAGCAAAAACATTTTATTGGCTGAATTTTTATTCAATAGGTGCAAAAATGAGCGAGTTATTGTGGCGGTACAGACCATAAAGGTATACCTTACAGGAATAGAGCAACTGACATGAGTTGTCAAATGAAACCGTTTTTGGATGTTTTCAGGAGACTATTCGCAGGCAAAAAATCGAATACTGTCTATAATTCTGAGTCCAACGTGAAATCGTGTATAAATTAATGAAGTTGTGTCATTTCACAAAATTTTCTACGATTTCACTTTAGATTCGCAATTATTCACGGAAACCGAATTGTAAAAATTGGTAAGAGATTAGAAAACGGTTCTATTGCCTCGCGTCACGTATCTCTTTCTATTATAACAGTGGTGCCGCTAGGTAGGTACATCTCGCTCTCTCAGCTGTCAGTTCCTCTATTCCTGGTATAATACCTTTATGGTACAGATAGAATGGACGAAAGAATAAGGGTTCCTTGTTTGACTACGGAACACTGAAAAATGACGTCAGAAAGTTATTTTTGTGAAAAATTTTGAGTTTAGTAACAAAACACCCTAGTAATGTTTCAAGGTGTGTTTTTTTCGTACAAGAATCACATAAAAACTACTGGACCTATTTTGATCAAACTTTTTGTATTTAAAAGTGTGTTAGACTTAAAAACTAGTATATAGGGTCCTTCTTAATATGCGGGTGTTTTTTGAAGGGAATGATCAGTCCATCAAACTAAACAACTTTCTCTAACGGACCAACATCGGAATCACGAAAAAAATATCAGCTGTCCCATACATCTTGGTCCAGTAAGATTGCAGTTTTATATGGAACAGCCGAATTTTATTACGCGATTTTGACGTTGTTCAATTTGATTGTCTGTAGCACCTCCCTCCTCCCTAAGTATCACGGTATTACTAGTGGGTTTTGTTATCTTATCTTAATCTTAACTTTTATAAAACCGTAAAATAATGAGGAATAAAAAAGTAGCGGTTTGTCGAGTCGAGTCGAGTTTATATGAAGTATAAACTCAAATAACACTCGATAGCGCGATTTAAATGACGTGCAGCGCCATCTATTGACAAAATTGTTAGTTTGTTTGTTTGTTCGCGCATCACGCAAAAACTACTGAACCGATTTTGATGAAACTTTTTTTGTTTGATAGCTTATGATCTGACTTAAAATCTGGTATATAATTTGTGCGGACAAAGTAGCGGGAAAACACTAGTAAGTACTTTATATTTTATATCGGTATCATGACGGGAGTTGGAGCTGACGAAGTCACGAGCAAAATGTAGTACCAAAAGATTTACAAACAAAAGGTTAATTAATTTCTCTACACAGCAACCGTCCGTCTCGCGAATAATAAACTAGCTCCATCTAGTGAAGCGTATGATTTAATTGTAGCCCTCAGTGAAACATAGATGAGTTCTGGGAAGGCTCAATAACAAATCAACATCGATCAACATGCCCTTTATTAGCCCGGGGGATAACTTCGCTTCGAGAAACACATGTAGTTACGCACTACCGGGAATATCATACAATAGTAGATTACACACCGAGTGTAAACTTGTGATCTGAGGCTTTATTATTTACTGCCCGAGGTTAGTATACTATTTTTCTCCTCGACGGAGACGGAAAGCGGCAACTTCGTCTAGCGCAGCGGGACGAAAGTTGACGCTTTTCGCCTGGAGGGGTGAAAATAGGATTATACTTGTACAAAGCTTCTACAGGGTGTAACAAAACAACCTAATAATACCTAGTGTAGGGGGTGATTCAGACCATCAAACTGAACAACTTTCACTAACGAAACAAAGTAAAAATAAAACTCACTACCTGTCACAATCACAATGAACCAAGGTTGGGCAAGTTAAAGAATATTCTTAAAGCGTTATAATATATCTGACTACCTAGGGGAACATAAGCATATGCTCACGACTATATTCCCCGAGGGGGGGTAATCAGAGATATTCTGAAACCTCAGAACATCCACGATTCACTAGTACTGTCCAATGTGATGGTGAGTGAGCCCGTCGCCAGTTGTAATGGGCATATTAGTCGTGAGCAAAGCTTGTATACCTAGAACGCAATTTGTATATACTTAGTTTATAGCCTGTATCCCACTGAGGGGATGAATAAGGGGGAGGGCCTTCTCTCATGAATATTAATAGTTTTTTGAATCAGATGTTTTTTTCTACGAACAGTAATGATTCCCAAATGTTGACAGTACGTAATGGATTGATGGAAAACCGAATCGGTAACGAACATTAGATGCCCTGAGGGTTAAAAATTATCCAAGTTCGGTAATATTTGTCCAACGAATTACAATAGAGTTGCCTAGCAATTTGTGAAACTATCGATAGGCTATCGATATTATCGTGACCTCGAAAAATAGTAACATTATGGATAGTGCTATCGATGCTATAGAAAATATCGTCGATTATCGATATTGTTACTATTTTTCAAGGTCACGATACTGTCAATATCTCTTTTATTCCACAGGATGTAAGGAAAATCATTAACCTTTAAACCACATACTCTACTTTTCAAACTGAACAGCAAAAAAAAAAGTCAGCTGTCCCATACTAAACTGCAATACAGATTTTATTTGCTCAGATCTATCTGATCGTTTTGCTCCCATAGTAAATCGTTCAGTTTATTGGCTAGAGTCTGTGGTTAAGGTTAATGATACTTTTCCTTACACCCTGTAGATATTCTTACTATGTTTCAAGATCCACAAGGTGTAACAAAACACCCTAGTAATACTTAAGAGCGTGCTTCAGACCATCAAACTGAACAACTTTAACTATGGAGTCAGCTTTGAAATCGCGATAAAAAATCTGCCGTCCCATACATTTTAGTCGAGTCGGTACTGCAGTTTTGTATAGAATATTCTGAAATAAGAATAAAACGTGTGTGCAGTTTACACGCGGTAGAAGTGAAACCTTCTTAGTTGGAAACTATTCAGTGTCGCTTTTTCGTTAAATCGAGTTTCAAATCACAACGGTGCTAAAGAAGTTTTCACTTCAAAATCTGTATTCTATCATAAAGAAAAATATAAACAAAAATACAGTAATTTAATCATTTCATTTTCATTCCATTTCAGATGATGATGAACTATCGATATTCAAACTATCGATATTCAGGCAACCAGTTACAATTCAGCAGAAACAACAAGCCGTCCCGCCTCCAGCCATTCGCGATATTAAAAGAAACTTGCTCCAACCTCATTATTTATTCGATTCGTTTCATTCCGAAAGGTAAATAGAATGTACAAGCCATTATGCAAGTTCCCGGTAGTATAATTTGTCCGGGAAAGCGATATTTTCGAGGCGATGAGTCTCGCCGGAAACCGCCTGCCATAACTCGCGGTACGCTAGAATGAGCTCCAGCTTTAAATTCCGCCAGAGCGCAGCACTAGCGACCAGCAGTATTATGTTCTCGTACAAATTTTGGAAAGTATTATATGAATATGAATGAAATAATTTAGGTAAACTAAAGTAGAGATTCGTGAATTTAGAGTCATCGTCATCATTATCAGCCAATCATCGTCCACTGCTGAACATAGGCGTGCCATAATACTCTGTCCTCGGCCTTCCTCATCCAGTCGCTCCCCACTACTTTTCTTAGGTCGTCTGTCCAGCGGGCAGCAGGGCGTCCCACACTACGCCTACCAGTTCGCGGTCTCCACTCTAGAACTCTGACACCCCACCGGTTGTCAGTTCTTCGGCTGATATGACCAGCCCATTGCCACTTCAGCTTGCTCATTTTCTGAGCTATGTCTATCACTTTAGTTCTCTGACGTATCACTTCATTTCTGATGTGGTCCCTCAGAGAAATACCGCTGTCTTCATAGCTCGCTGAGCGACCTTGAACTGATGAACTAGTCCTATCGTCAGGGTTCATGTTTCCCCACTATAGGTCATTACTGGCAGGACGCACTGATTGAACACCTTTGTTTTGAGGCATTGTGATAGGGCCGAGAAGAATATATATGTACGGAGTTTATCAAAAGCAGCCCATCCCAGTTGGATACGCCTAGCGGCCTCCTTGTCGAAGTTGTTTCGTTTTTACCTAGTCTTATAGTCTGTCCAAGGTAGACATAGTCTTGCACAACTTCTACCGCCGCCTCACCGACGTATACCTACCGCCTCTGACTTGAAATGAGAATTAATCACAACAATGTTCAAAGCAGGCCAACTCGTACCAATGAGTTTTAAGGAATTTATGTAGGTACGATTTGTAACACCACTGGCTTTTTGGTGAAGGAAAACATCGAAGGAATCAACAGGAAACCTTTCGGTACTACTGGTGACACGTGGATGTTCTGATCGAGGATTCAGATTATCTCTGACTACCCCCTTGGGGAATATAGTCGTGAGCATATTATGCTTATGATAATTATGCTTATGATAAATAAAATGAAATAAATTAACAATTTCCTCAACGTGGATGTTCCGAGTTTCGGAATATCTCTGACCACCTTGAATATAGTCGTGAGCATAATATATGCTATTATTTAATCCGAACAAAAAGATTTCATAGATCGTCTCAGTTATATCTAAGACTACACCGATATATAAACTATCTCAAAATACACCGTCTGACCAGACTATTACTGTCTTGCCTGTGTCTCTCAAACTCCCAATCAATTGCTTTCGAACCTTCGTTACAAGACATCGACATAACATAAAATAACTGAAACAGCATAACGTACACAATGATTATCATGAAGTTTTTGAGACTCCGTCGTGTCATAGTGTAATAAAAACTAATAGTAGTGAAGCGCAGCGGTCAGGACAGGTCAATCAAGTACTGGTGTGCGGGGACCGAGAGGTGCGCGTCCCAGCCTCCTGCTTGCGCGCGTAGGTACCCTCAAAGCAAATATAGGATAGTCCTGTATAGGAGGGCGATTGCGCTAATTTAAAACATACAAGTTCAATCCTAATCTAATTTTAGTTTTACTCTCACTGCTATCCTATTACTATTCAACCGTGCTGAATTCCGTATCGCGCTAAACTTGATTTATTTAAGGCGTGACTGATGCCTGTAACGTCTGAGCGATCTGTCAAAACGGCTCTAACGGCTGTCAAATGAATAGTGCGATACCGAATGTGTTGAAAGTAGTAGTTGGCACGCGGTCCAATCATGGTTCAGTAGTGATTTATTTAGAGCTATTGATCTCCTGATCGCTGTACGAAACATGAGCACTGGAGGAAACTAGCAGGGATCGTAAGAGGCGATCAAACGGCCAATGGCGCTCGCGCATCGGGCGGCTGCCACTTTAAGGGTGATTATCCGAAATGTGGACAAACATGGTAATGAAATGAGAATCTGATTTTTTTTCAAATACTGGCTAATTAACTGTTTCTATGTGAAGAGGTATCGAATATAGGTAAAATGTGAGAAAGGCACTAAAATCCACCCATTGAATTAGGAGATATATTGAATTCGGTAATGATAATGATCATGGTAATGAGAAATCGAGACATGGTTATGAGATGCCTATAATGGTAATGAGATAACGAGATATAACACTGAAATACCATCATGGTAATGAGAAATTCTTTGGAAACTTGGGTAGCTTGGATAGCTTATGTTCTAGAAAAATGGGTCAAAGCAGTTATTGCTCTGCTACCGAAGAGGCTTAAGTTTCATTAGCACTCGTTTACTTTACATCGATAATTTTCAATGTGTAAGATGATCAGCGATTTGATGTTGTACTCACGTTACAATCAATGGAATATACTCAGACTACTTTTAGATCCAAAAAGTTAGATAAGGCTATTATATATGTCCCTGGAGCGAAGAAGAGAGTTTGTGACTCAGTTACGAGGCAATTTAATTCCGATTCGATTCCACGCCTGTACCACTAAGTTCATCTTATTCTTTCGTACCAGCATGAGTCACATCTCATGATAAGTACTCATGCCAAGGAAAGATAAGCCAGTCAGCCAAAACAGAACACATGGAATCACCTCGGTGACTGTCCGTCCGTCCGTCTATCACAGGCGTTTTTCTCAGAGACTGTAAGTGCACCACACATTCCCACCGCTGTAACTCCTGTAAACCAGGATCAACAGCGGCGACCATTCACAACACTAGACAAATGATAGTATCGAGACTGATTGCCCAGGATGCCCAAGAAGAACTCTGGTTTCGTCACTCGGGGAGGCTCTTTTCTTCTAAGTTCTTTTGAATTTATGTACGGTTGTATCCGTCAATATAATAGTCTGCTCCGGAGCACCACAGTCGCACTCGAGCGAGCTCTTTATGCCCCACTTGTGAAGGTGGTAGTTACACCGGGCGACACCTAATTCTGTTCAAGCTAGCCCACGATTTTCGGTCTAGTAGGAAACCAGGAAGCTGCTTTGTAGGATCGGAGACCAGGTCTGTGCCTGACTGCATTTCCGATTGCCACGCGAAGTGCCATCGGGGACTGACATCGAAAGGCGACGTGGCTTCCTCGTCTGACCAGATAGGTTTGCGGGATGGTAGACGGGAGTTTGGAACGTCGTCCAAGGTCCTCCTAATAGGTATCTGGTACGGCTGCACATTGTTTCGTGCCTTCGCCCATTCAACAGAAGCAGCCCGTGTCCGCCTGAGATGTGGCGGAGCGAAATGTGCCAGCACTGGAAGCCACGGTGTGGGGGTTGGCTGTAGGGTGCCCGTGATTGTAAGCATGGCTCGGTTTCGCTGGACGTCTACCTTATTAACATGCGCGATACCACACCGGGGCACAGTACTCTGCGGCGGATTAGACAAGCGCCAGTGCAGATGTACGTAGGACATCGGCTCGGGCTCCCCACGCAGTACCAGCGAGACGGCTCAGAAGGTTGACTCTAGTTTTTACTTTTTGGCTGGTGTTCTGGATGTGGTCTTTGAAGGTCAGTGAGCGGTCTAAAGTGATTCCCAGGTACTTAGGGTTAAAGTTATGCTGAACCCTGTTTCCTCAGAAGGCGACTGTGAGTTCTTTATGGGCCAAGCAGTTTGATAAATGGAACACTGTAACTTCTGCCTTAGTAGGGTTTGGGCAGAGTCGGCAACTATAGGCAAAAGTGCCCAGCTTTTTCTACTTGAATGCGTGAAGTCCATGCCCTCAACGCTGTCGATCCACTTTTTTCGGCGGGAGTCGTCCAGCGCCGTGATCATTTTGTTTGCTGCTTCGGGGTCGTTTGACGTAAGATACTCTTGGTAAGCTTTTTCAGCGTCAGGATTCCATCCGGGAGTATACTCCTTTCGAAAACCCCTAGGTATTGATCGTTTAGCGGCACCGATTATAATTTTGCAAAACCTGGTATAATTTGAGACTGTAGGCTTGACCCAGCGGATGTGTGAGTCAGTTCGTTTGCCAAAAGATTCCCAGTTGATTCCCGTACTGATATGACAAGTGGGACCTCTAGGCCAATTTTTATCAGGGCCGGGCGGTGCTAGCTGCGTGGAAAGTTGCATAGGATCTTACGCGAGGTTGGCAAGATGTGGCCACCTTGGTCCTCCGTTACAAAGCACAGGTCAGGATTTGTGTCGCGCTGCCATCGGGTGGAACTAAATGATCCTTTATCCTTTGCGTTAAAAACAGTGCATGTTTTCTCTTTCCGCCCAATTTGATATAATGCTCCCATTTGTGTCGTTGGAGGAGTATCCCCAGGACGAGTGTTGGCTCCGACGTAAACAGTCGGGTGTAGTTCAGGTTTAAGCGGAGGGTCAGAAAAATCTTTTCATGGGGGCTTGTATATAAAAACTATAGTTAGATCTGATATTTTAATATTGATAATCTCAATATTGTTTATGTTATGGATGTCCGTGACCTTTGCATTTACCAGTGTTGATTTTACGTACACCGCAGAGCCGTAGATTGGAGAAAGGGTAAAAGCCAGGAGGTTGAAGCCGGGAATGGAGCCACGCTTGTCGAAATTACTATCTTTGTCAATGTGGTGTTCCTGTATAACAATCACGTCTACGCTTTTGTCCTTTGCTAATCTTGCCAAGTATTCACATTTTGATTGGCCCGATCCCTCTACATTAAGCTGTAGTATGACGACAGAAGGACAAGGACAAGAACTTTTTGTCATGGGGCCCTGAAAAGGGGCATTGTTTGACTACATATTGTTATGTTGCATATGTCGCAGTAAAAATGCTGGGAGGCTCAGAAGAAGCCGGTCCAGCTAGCCAGAGTAGTCAGAATCTTTTAGCCGTATTCACTGATAGGTCAGTAAATCTGTTGCCCCGGGTGGACCACAAGGCGGTAGATTCAGACAAATTACCACCCCCTGATACGATTCTTCACTTCTTGATACGATACTACTTTAATCTTCTTCTACATCTGTAAAATAGCACTGACTCTAGATATCACTTTCTGCCTTTCTTCCTTACATTTATTTTCTAAAATACCGACTATAAAACAATTCTTCGTGGTACACATACTAGATCCGTTTGTTCTTGAGTCAGCATTCATAATAATTATGATAGATTTTGTTAAAAATCTACATCCAGCAAGTAATATCTCATCGCCATATTAAATGCCTCATTTCCATGATTGATTTTCAATCATGGAAAATATGGTAATGAGAACAATGGTAATGAGAATATGCTTGTTTATTTGAATTATTTTTTTAACTATCAAGTTTCTGTGCTTTACTGATTTCTACAATGAAACAAAAACATGTAAAGCACGCTTCTAAATAGCCATTTAATAAAAATAGCAAATATACTATGTGTACGAAGAGTAACATGAATGAGGTACATTCCGTGACAAACCCCAAAATCGGGCATATACAGGACTGTATTATTTAAACTAACCAAGATTGCCTATGGCTCTCCTATTTAACCTGTAGGTTGATATCGAATGTATGCATACAAGCCGGGGGCAACACTGGACTTTGTCAGTAAACAAAGTTATGATTGTGATTGTGCTCGGTCATGGGAATGAGTGGAAAGTCGTGTGACAACATTGATTTGCATGTAATTAATTAGTCATTAGCCATAAACTGGAGCACATCATTTTATCAGAAAGGCTAATTGTTCAAAATACGTGTGACGTAATTTAATTGCAAAGGTTCCTTGTAGTTTCAGATGTACACAATAATTTGTACACTGACCTGTGCCGTGTGACAGTCATGGAAGTGAGAATTTTCGACTTTGAATTTTTGTTTAAATATGTTATTCATACATTTCATATAGTTTTCTTATGTGCCATAGTAAATACTGATGTGAACTATGTTGTAAAAATATAATATCGGGAATAAATACAAGGTAACATGCGTTCTTCGGCCTGTGACATGGCTTTGTCCACATTTCGGATACTTGCCCTTAACCCGCGAAATAGACCAGAATTTGATTTCTGCGAATTCAATCCTCATGTTTTCGTGCAGCGACCTGTACACCCACGTATGCTCGTCCTCACCTAAAGGCTGCGTGAGTGTAGACCCGCCGCGACCGCTTAAATTCACCATACTATTCGTTTTTATTACACTATGGTCGTGTCGTCTCGTATAGTGTTGTGACGGTAACGCGTATGAATGGCTGTCGATAGCACACGCGACGTGGTTCTTTAGGAACATAACATTCGGGTTGGAGGTGACCTTTGTATCAAATTATCTTCGACGTTTTCACACTATTGTTTAGTTTCAATTTAAGGGCCAAAATGTAGACGTGTAGGTACTGATACTAACTTGAATAAATATAATTAATTAATGAGAATTTCGCTACATCTTCTGACTATCTTTTTAATTGCATGTTGTAAGGTTTATGTAGTCACGTTTTAGCATTTTGATAATGTCCGGATTGAAAGGGGTAGGGTTAATCCTAGGGAAGCGTGTCATTTCTCATGTATAAGAAAACTAACCGTGTCGATTATTGTGTTTATCTGAGATGACATTTTATTTTCGATTTTCAAACCTTGTTTGTAACAGCAAATACTTAGTTAAAATTTAACCGCATTTTCCACTTGTCATGCACACGAAATTGGGTCAAATGTCAGGGTTTAAAATACCGGCCAAGAATTAGTCGGACCGCACAAAATAAGAGGTTCCGTAGTCAGCTTATGGATGTGCAATATTTTGCAAATTATATGTAAGTGTTCCAAGAAGGTGTAAACTGTGTGGACACCGAATGCGAGTAAAACCTATTTTAGAAATAAATAGTGTATAATATAAAATATACAGAGTCCTTCTATGATGCTAACACTTTTTAAAGGGGATGATCTGACCGTGAAACTGAACAACTTACTCTACAGGGTGTTTCATAAGTAAGAATAAATTTTTAAAACTCTTAGGGGGTTGTTTAGACCGTCAAACTGAACAACTTTCTCTATGGGACCAACATCGAAATCGCAAAAAAAAAATTTCATATCCCATATATTTATTTTAGCTCTAGTCTATTTGTAGACTAAAGAACATAATTATTTTTTTCGTGATTTCGATATTGGTCCTATAGTGAAAGTTGTTCAGTTTGATGGTCTACACCATCCCTTAAAGGTTAATTTGTATTTTTGTAACACCTTGTATAGCACAAGCAATGAAATCGCGAAAAAAAAATCTGCCGTTCCATACAAAACTGCAAACCTATTCGAGCCAAATGTACAAGGTGTTACAAAACTACAAATAAACATTTAAGGGGGTGGTGTAGACCATCAAACTGAACAACTTTCACTATCGAAATCGCGAAAAAAAAAATTATGTTCTATACTCTACAAATCGACTAGAGCTAAAATATGTATGGGATATCCGATTTTTTTTTCGCGATTTCGATGTTGGTCCCATATAGAAAGTTGTTCAGTTTGACGGTCTAAACAACCCCCTTAAAGGTTTATTTGTATTTTTGTAACACCTTGTATATGCGACAGCTGATTTTTTTTCGCGATTTTAAATTATGTAGGACGCTGTATATAACATAATAACACATATTCTGTAAATTGTTAACTTCCTACCTAATAAGACAGCCTTTTAGAGTTAGGACGGACTGACGGACTGTCACAGTACGCTTTGTAATAGGGTCCCGTTTGCACCATTTGGCTACGGAATCCTAAAAATCAAAAGTATGACGTGCGACCCGAGGTGTGACCTGTTTTGTGACGTAAAAATGACGGCTCGTAATATGTGGGTACGTGGGTGGGCTACATTTTCAGTAGGTAACACTCTACACCGCACGATGTTTGGGGGCAATGTACCTACTCGTTTTTATTACACTATTCATGTTGTTTCCTTTTGAAACCATAAAATATTATCAATTTGTTTATATTTTTTACTCTACTGGTATATTATTATTATTACACACATTCATAAACTCACGACCATAATCTCCTTCGGGGTAATCAGAAGCGTTGCTACAACAACTAATTATTATATCTTCGTGCAGTTATGGCAAGGCTCACTCACATTGAAGGTTTCAGGATAGAATGAAGTGGCAGTTGGTGACAGATGGCTAGCATTTCTTCCACAAAAATCATAGGCGAAGTATTTTTCGCTTACGCTGGTAGACGTAAAATCAGTGTAACCGCGTATAAGACAGCGATAGTCATAAAATCCTATACAATTAGTATGAAAGTAGATGTCTGACTCCGGAGTTAGACAGCCGTCGTAGAACAAAAAAGTGGTTACGTCGATAAGGACTGCAATAAGTAGCGATCTCCTTTTTTAACTAGAGCGAATTTGCTATGCGCATCTCTTACTGAGTGAATATGACAAGACACGTGCTTCCTTCTAGTTCCTTCTCTTTCTTTGACGGCCCGACAGCACAGTCTGTAGTGAACCTGCCTGCTGTGCCGGGGTTCGCGGGTTCGAATCCCGTAAGGGACAAATATTTGTATGACGAATATGAATATTTGTACCCGAGTCATGGATGTTTGTATCTATATATGTATTCTATATCGTTGTCTAGTTATCATAATACAAGTCCAGGCTAGATTCTGGAACTTTAAATGTGACTAGATAATTTGTGAGACACTGTCCAAGATATTTATTTTATTTATTTATTTATTCTACGACAAAAACACTGCAAATAAAAATAAACCATAGCACATAGTCGAAAATTAGGATAAAGAATTAATCACGAACCAAGAAGTTTGGAGTACCTACCTATAATGGAGGACAGACTACCTAACAAGCGGTGAAACATGATAATACTTCTTGAGGGTCGTTCTTTTCCGTCGCGTCGTTGTTTTTTGTAACGTTAACTTTGTCCCTTTCTAATCCAACGTCAAAAATTTCAGTTCCTCTCCTGTCATTTTCGTAACTACGTTATTGGATAGAATAAAATGGAAATATCGACGACGCCATGGCCAATGTCTTGTTTCAATGCTTGTTAGGAGGAATGACATCCTTTATGATTCTAAATCCATATGTCACGAACTAATTACTTTTTTTTATCGTTACCTAACGTGCTGTGCACATTGTTTTGGGTCAGGTCTGGAATTTTAAGCTTTTTTATATTATAATCTTTACGCCTGTGATCTGTTTCCTTTCGTATCGTAATGCATAGGCAAAATGACCTACACATCAAAATGATACAAAATCAATCCTAACAGCGAAACGTATTTTTATCAAAATAACCTGTTAGCAAATAGTAATACTGTTTGCTAAAAGCAAAACGACCTCTTATATTATTAATATGTCCCATTTACAAATAAAAACTAAACTAGCCATTTCTTTGCCACTTTGTTTTTGCATCTACCAAACAAAAATTTTCACTATAGCTATTGCTGCACTTTTTTGATTATTTAGGCCCGCCCTACACAGACGGAATTATTCAGGACTTCGTATGGATTTGCAGCCTCCAGAACTACGCTCGGAATTTCAAATACATATGAAATCGTAATTCCGTCCGGAATAATTCCACATTCATGCGGTTAGCCGGTATTGGCCATGCATTTGTGTACTAACATTATTTCTCTTGTAAACCTCTTTACAATAACCTTTAAAGGTCGTTCGTCGATATGTTGGTCGGCGTTTCTCCCGACTCCGAAAGCGGAGACGGCCGTGAGTATGCGTGTGTATGTATATTATTTCCTTCAGACCTTGTTTATCGGGTCTAAAAATCACAAAAACTACACAAGAAAGCGTCAAAACAAAAATGTTGTTTCCCCTGACGGAGATAATAAATATTCAGTACCTCCGGAGAGAAGATTAAAGGTGGATGAGGGGGAGGGGAGGGGGTGTGAGGAGGCGGGGGAGGGGGCACTCATCAGGCAACAAACGTATGCAAATACTGCCTTAGTGTGAAAATGAGTCGTTGATGTAGGTAGGTAGTTACATGGAAAAAGCAAGCACAATGAAAATTCTAGATTTTCTAGAATATCATAGCAGGCTCCATGAATCTGAACAACTTTCTCTATAGGACTAACATCGAAATAGCAATAAAAATATCAGCTGTTCCATACAAAACTACAATCCTACTCGACCCAGATAGACTTCTGCAGATTGTTGTATTCTGTAGACTGCAATTGCATTACTTTAGGTTAAAGGGTGATTGTCCATGATACTGAATACAGGGTCCTTCTTAATATGCTGACACTATTTTAAGGGGATGATCAGACCACCAAACTGAACAACTTTCTCTATGGGACAAACAACGAAATCGCGAAAAAAATATCTGCTGTCCCATACATTTGGCTCAAGTAGGATTGCAGTTTTGTATAGAACAGCTGTTTTTTTTTTTTCGCGATTTTAATGTTGGTGCCATACAGAAAGTTGTTCAGTTTGATGGTCTGATCATCCTCTTAAAAAAGTGTCAGCATATTAAGAAGGACCCTATATAGACTGCAATTGCATTACTTTAGGTTAAAGGGTGATTGTCCATGATACTGAATACAGGGTCCAACTTAATATGCTGACACTATTTTAAGGGGATGATCAGACCATCAAACTGAGCAACTTTCTCTATAGGACCAACATTCAAATCGCGAAAAAAAATCAGCTGTCCCTTACATTTGGCTCGAGTTTGCAGTTTTGTATGGAACAGAAGATTTTTTTTTCGCGATTTCGATGTTGGTGCCATAGTGAAAGTTGTTCAGTTTGGCGGTCTGATCATCCCCTTAAAAAAGTGTCAGCATATTAAGAAGGACCCTATACAGGTTTGCAAAATGAATTTTGGAGTTTCCATACATGAAGCCATAAATGATTATGAATTATTAAATGAAGTCGATCGAACGTTTGTATGAAAAGTAGTTTTTCATTGTTGCGGATTCCCCTTTTTTCCTTTGGCCAAGTTTTCCAGTATCATGAGAACAATTACCCATTTAAGTACCTAATGTAACTGTCTATCCTAACATTGTATTTTGAGATCGAAATTCGATATCTATACGACACTTAGAGCAACCAATTTAAACACAAAATCCTTCCACACTACGTTCAACAAGCACATGCCTCTCGAGACGAAACTGCGAAGATTGCATATCAAATGAAGAGAGACGTACCCGCTGTGCTAGGAGATCGTCGCCTCCGCCTCGGGCACGCCTCGAGCCCGCCTCTAAATCTTACTAACTGCTGCACTGCGCCCGACCGCCACACATGTCTGACCCGACCTCTCGTCCCATCTGACCAGCCGGTGTGCGTCACGCTCGCTGTGTCACTGTTTATTTAGTAGATTCCGTTTTATTTTTGGATCTTTATCTGTGAAGTCAATGGCATATGTCATTAAGTTTTACTTCCGTGTTAGAGCGATTTTTCAGCCATCATTAGAGGCTTGCTGAGTGCCCCGGTGAGATCTGTTAAACACTCGGAAAATTTAAATTTATTTAAAAAGTAAATAGAGCGTTTTTAGCATAGCATAGCATATGCTCACGACTATATTCACCGAGGAAGTAGTCAGAGATATTCTGAAACCTCAGGACATCCACGTTTCACCAGTAGTACTGAAACTCTGACCAGTGTGGCGGGGAGTGAGCCCGTCGACACTTATAATGGACAGTGGGTACAATACATGCCTCGAAATTGAAGCATTAAGGTTTCCTCACGATGTTTTTATTCACCGAAAAGCCAGTGGTGTTACAAATTGTTTTGGTGTTTTTTTAATGTAATATTATTTATTTAATGAACAAAGATATCATTGTTTAGGGAGCAGCTACTTCCTAATAACTACATCAGGAAATGGGTAAACCACACCAGGGCGTTGAAGAGACCTGATAGTTAAATCAAATCCAAAACATGGTAGTCTCTTGGATTAGACGCACACCACGTCGCCGCCTGACCGAAGAACGGATCGGATTTGCCAACGAGAATGCACGAAGAGGCTAATTCAACCACATTCTAATATTTCACAGCGTGAGTTATTGCTCATACGTTTAGTTCTCTGAAGATTGAGAGCTGAAAACTTATCGCTTTTACTGCGAGAATTCTTGTGTTACACGATGAAGAATTGCACTAAAAAGTAAGTTCTATTTTTATTTACTTAGGGTCGTTTGTACAAATCGTATTTAGGTTTAAACGTATGTAGGTAGGATGTTTATGATGTCAGTGATGTATGTCACTTCAATAGCCCGGAAAACGTTGTCTAGTCATCATAATACAAGTCCAGGCTAGTTTCTGGTACTTTAAATGTGACAAGATAATTTGTGTAACAATTTCGAAGATAAAAAAATAAATAAAAATAAAACGGAAAGGTCATCGCAAAATAATTCATCATCATCATCATCTCAGCCGATGGACGTCCACTGCTGCACATAGGCTTTCCCCAAGGATCGCCACAACGACCGGTCCTGCGCTGCCCTCATCCAACGGGTTCCCGCCGCTTTCTCCAGGTGCTTGATCCATCTTGTAGAGTCTACCCACACAGCACTAACACGGTCGCCACTCGAGAACTCTTCGGCCCCATCGGTCATCGGTTCTGCGAGCAATGTGCAATTCTTTGGGCTATGTCAGCTACTCTAGTTCTTCTGCATAAAATAATTGCGAAACGGAAATACTTAGTTATTACATAAAACAAAGAGGGTTTTGGTAAGTTTTAAAAATTACCAATCAGAATAACCAAGCAAAATCGAAGAGGAAAATGAATAGGTAACTCCATTATTTTTAGTTTTTTCTCCATTTTACTTTGACATTCATCACTTGTTCATATTACCTAACGGTAGTATTCTGTGATATTACTAAACTGCCAACCTACTCGATCCAAATGTATGGGACAGTTTTTTTATGACTTTGATCTTGGTCCCGTAGAAAAAGTTGTTCATAATTATGGTCTGGTCATCCTCTTCAAAAAACGTCAGCTTATTGAGTTGGACCTGTATTTAACAATTGTAGCGTAAGTTCTGTTCTGTCCAAACGGAATACGTATATGGTGTTTAGACGCTCTCTAAACTTTAGAGAGCGATGATAGCCCATACGGAAGAGAGCTAGCGCCTCAATCATGAGGCCGCGGTTCGATTCCTGGCCTGTACCACTAAGTTCTTCGGAATTAATGTACGGTTGAATTTATCATTTACTAGCTCGGCGGTGAAGGAAAACATCGTGAGGAAACCTGCATTCCCGAGAGTGAAAAGAAAATACCGTAAGTTCGGAGGTATGCGTAAATATGGGTGAGCTTGGGGCGAACACAACAGACCAGCGATGGTCGCAGTGTTACATAACGACTCTTGCTTGCAATAGCCCAAACACAAATCCATCATGGAGTTCAACGTTCAAAAGGGATAAGTTATCTATTATCCCTATAAAATGTTTTTATATGTAGCCCTACATAAAATAGCGCCTCCGTCCCCACTGTATTGTATCGTATCGAAGCCGTAGGTTAAAAGTGTCAATTACTGCCAGGAACACGCATCAGGCTCGTTACCTCACCACCGACCGTCGAGACGTGTCGTCGATCACATCAGTTCATAACAAATGTGTCTCACGATACAAGGCCTCTAGGTTTTTAATACTAGCAATAACGATTTAGTCTAAAAATTACAGATTCTAGAAATGACTACGTACTCAAGGAATTACCGAATCTACAAGTGACCGATTTGTGAAATAATGACCGATTCTACAAATGACTTATTCGTGAAATTACCGATTTTAGCTTTCTAAATAATTCAGACTTCTCTAAAATATCATGGTGTTGGACCGCCGCGCCGTCGTTTATTCGGTAAATACACCTGTCTCGGGTTCATTATTCGGCGACCAGAATCAACGTAACTTATGAATGACTTTGACGTGTTTATGAATGGATCTAATGAACAAATCCAGTCTCCGAATTATGAATCTAATATTAGTCAGCTAAGGTCCCCGACCCGACGCATTTTTAATACATTTTCTCCTTTCCGGACGGAAAGCGTCAATTGTCGTCCCGCTGCGCTAAACGAAGTTGTCGCTTGCCACCTCCGTCAAGAAAAAAAAAATAGTATACTAACCTCGGACAGTAAATAGGAAAGCCTCAGATTACATGTTTGTTGACCGAGGCGATTACATGAGATCTGAGACCTTGAGTGTGGAATCTACTATTCTAGCTACTATTGCATACCTCTACCTCTTTACCTACCTTATAATACATTTTCAAGAGAACTGACAAGTATAATAGTGAACATAAAATTAAAATCTAAAGTTGAACAAAAACACGCGCTCCCATACTCACGGGACTGTCGGGTGATGGGGTGACGGTGTGACAAGGAAACAGGGTGACAGGGTGACCCTTGTCAGCAGGAGGCACGGATGGAGCTCATGTATGCCGGATGCGGATACATCACTCTCTCGTTAAATCTCCCTGTGATATATTCACCTGTTACAACATTGTGACATTCCAATTTAAATTTATCTTTTAGTATCCGACTGCGTAGCAGTAGGAGGGTAAGGTTGTTGCAAACTAGATTTTGCCCGCAAAGTCTCGTTTCGATGTAAAAGAGTATCTAATAACCTTTGTCCTTTCTTTCTTCATTTCACAGAAACCGTTTTCGGATTTGATCAAATCACTAGATTTTTTAGGGAAATTAAATTAAATTGTTATTTTGACTTTTTATTATATCCCTGCCACATATCATCATCATTATCTCAGTCGATGGACGTCCACTGCTGGACATAGGCCGCCCCCAAGGATCGCCATAACGACCGGTCCTGCGCTGCCCTCATCCAATGGGTTCCCGCCGCCTTCACCAGGTCGTCGGTCTACCGGGGGGCCTACCCACGCTGCGCTTTCTGGTACGCGGTCGCCACTCGAGAACTTCTCGGCACCATTGGCCATCGGTTCCTGATGTGCATCTGCGACATATACACAACGATATTTGTATCAATGTTGGATATACAGGGTCCAACTTAATATGCTGACATTTTTTTAAGGGGATGATCAGACCATCAAACTGAACAACTTTCTCTATGGGACCAACATTGAAATCCGAAAAAAATATCAGCTGTCCCATACATTTGGCTCGAGGAGGGTTGCAGTTTTGTATGGAACAGAAGATTTTTTTTTCGCAATTTTTATGTTGTTCCCATAGAGAAAGTTGTTCAGTTTGACGGTCTGATCGTCCCCTTGCATAGCATATTAAGAAGGACCCTATATAAAGACAAAAAATACACTGTTGGTACTTAATGTATTAATGTTTGCGTAGATAGATACAAATAGGTGCATCTAGGAAAACCATTATCGAGCACAACAAGAGAGAGGAAAAAAATACTGGAGCAAACTTTTCTTTCAAACTACATTACAGTAGCTCGCTCTCTTCCGCTTCGCCCGGAATTGAGGAAATCTGTTTTCTACCTTTTATAAGGTATATCCTGACCGGTGGAGCTCGAGATTAAGATTTGTAACGCGAATTGATCATTTTGTGCCTGCATTATACACTGTCGATGTCGCAGTGTTGGGCAAAATGTAATTAAGTAAACACTTAGGGCCTGTTTCACCACTTCTGAGTAAGTTCTTGCTAGCTTATCCGACAGATATTTTGATGTATTTTGTACTTCGATCAACAATATCCAACTAGATAACGCGTCAGCGCTCAAAACATGTCCCGGCAAATAACGCCTCACTATTGGAGTGAGGTCTTATTTTGAATTAGTTGCGTTCGAACAAAGCCAACGTAAGCACGTCTCGCAATGGCGCAGTGTTCCTTTTTTAAATTACTAGGAATTATGTTTGCTTTGAGGTCGAAATTATAATGTATTCGGACTGTTTTCTCGGTTCGTTAACAAAAAATGTTGTATATTCACGAGGACAGAATTTCTCTTTGATTTTGTATGCGAACTGTTATCTAGTTGTATATTGTTGATCGAAGATTTTGTATGAAAATTGCATTGTCGTCGATACTTCATTTTGTCACATAGCGAAAGTTAATTTAAAATAAATAATTCTACCTTTCTTCATTCTTTTTTAGAATATCCTGGAGAGAAATAACTAGGAGGGCCGACCCTGCATAATGGGTGGGATTAAGGCTAGGAAAAGATGGCGAGAGAACTTTCTTATGTCACACAGCATGTATGCATATTTTGCATTACGTGAGCTGCCAAAGGCCTATGTTCAGCAGTGGACTATGAAAGGCTAAAATAATGGAAAGGATAATCATGATGATGAGCTGTCAAAAATGTTTATAAACTCTATTTTAATAATCAAAGATTATACGAATCGGAATACTATACAGGGTGTAAAGTTAAAATGCACTACATAATGAACAGGGTGTTTCAGATCATCATACTGCACAGCTTTCAGAATGGAGCCAACGTCGAAATCGCAAAAAAATCATCTATTATATAGAAAACGTCAACTCGACCAAAATGGATGGGATAGCTGCTTGTTTTCACGATTTCGGTTTTGTTTCCATAGTGAAAGTTATTTAGTTTGATGATCTGATCCTGTTTAATATGTTATACGCATTTAAGTTTACAACCTATATACCTACGTACGACATAATTATCATTTGCAAGCTAAAGTGGCATATCTGTCGAAGAACTGACAACCGATGGGGAGTCAGAGTTCTATGTGGTTCTATACTCTGAAATCGAATCCGAGATCAAAAATTTGAAAAAAAAGAGGCAGGCGTAGTGTGGGATGCCCAGACCATCAAACTGAACCGATCAGACCGTCAAACTGACCAACTTTCTCTATGGGACCAACCCATAGAGAAAGTTGGTCAGTTTGACGTCTGATCGTCCCCTACCATAGCATATTAAGAAGGACCCTATATAAAGACAAAAAATACACTGTTGGTACTTAATGTATTAATGTTTGCGTAGATAGATACAAATAGATGCATCTAGGAAAACCATTATCGAGCACAACAAGAGAGAGGAAAAAAATACTGGAGCAAACTTTTCTTTCAAACTACATTACAGTAGCTCGCTCTCTTCCGCTTCGCCCGGAATTGAGGAAATCTGTTTTCTACCTTTTATAAGGTATATCCTGACCGGTGGAGCTCGAGATTAAGATTTGTAACGCGAATTGATCATTTTGTGCCTGCATTATACACTGTCGATGTCGCAGTGTTGGGCAAAATGTAATTAAGTAAACACTTAGGGCCTGTTTCACCACTTCTGAGTAAGTTCTTGCTAGCTTATCCGACAGATATTTTGATGTATTTTGTACTTCGATCAACAATATCCAACTAGATAACGCGTCAGCGCTCAAAACATGTCCCGGCAAATAACGCCTCACTATTCGAGTGAGGTCTTATTTTGAATTAGTTGCGTTCGAACAAAGCCAACGTAAGCACGTCTCGCAATGGCGCAGTGTTCCTTTTTTAAATTACTAGGAATTATGGTTGCTTTGAGGTCGAAATTATAATGTATTCGGACTGTTTTCTCGGTTCGTTAACAAAAAATGTTGTATATTCACGAGGACAGAATTTCTCTTTGATTTTGTATGCGACCTGTTATCTAGTTGTATATTGTTGATCGAAGATTTTGTATGAAAATTGCATTGTCGTCGATACTTCATTTTGTCACATAGCGAAAGTTAATTTAAAATAAATAATTCTACCTTTCTTCATTCTTTTTTAGAATATCCTGGAGAGAAATAACTAGGAGGGCCGACCCTGCATAATGGGTGGGATTAAGGCTAGGAAAAGATGGCGAGAGAACTTTCTTATGTCACACAGCATGTATGCATATTTTGCATTACGTGAGCTGCCAAAGGCCTATGTTCAGCAGTGGACTATGAAAGGCTAAAATAATGGAAAGGATAATCATGATGATGAGCTGTCAAAAATGTTTATAGACTCTATTTTAATAATCGAAGATTATACGAATCGGAATACTATACAGGGTGTAAAGTTAAAATGCACTACATAATGAACAGGGTGTTTCAGATCATCATACTGCACAGCTTTCAGAATGGAGCCAACGTCGAAATCGCAAAAAAATCATCTATTATATAGAAAACGTCAACTCGACCAAAATGGATGGGATAGCTGCTTGTTTTCACGATTTCGGTTTTGTTTCCATAGTGAAAGTTATTTAGTTTGATGATCTGATCCTGTTTAATATGTTATACGCATTTAAGTTTACAACCTATATACCTACGTACGACATAATTATCATTTGCAAGCTAAAGTGGCATATCTGTCGAAGAACTGACAACCGATGGGGAGTCAGAGTTCTATGTGGTTCTATACTCTGAAATCGAATCCGAGATCAAAAATTTGAAAAAAAAGAGGCAGGCGTAGTGTGGGATGCCCCGTGCGGGACCGACGACCTAAAAAAGGTAGCGGAGAGCGACTGGATGAGGAAGGCCGAGAACAGAGTTTTGTGGCGCGCCTATTGGGCGAGGCCTACGTTCAGTATAAGCTGATGATGTTATAGACATCGCATTTTCAAATTAGAAACAGGCTTCCAAGAGGCTTCACTTTAGATAAAACACTATACTTTACCCACACTTTACCTGATAAAGTGTCATTTCAAATACACGCAGCTCAATCGTAGATGTAGGTCGATCTTATTATTGGAACTCCTTATAATTCCCTCTCTGAATGTAAATCACGCATTTAACTTCGACGTCGCATCGACTACTGCTCATTCCACATTACAAGATCCCTATGAAAGCTCTTATATCGATGGCACAAGTAAGAAAATGCACCGACCTGTAAGACCAGAGTGTCTGGAAGGGAAGGAACAATAGTTGACTACACACAATCGCACATCTTCCACTCGATCGAGCTCGGCATCGTATTTACATAATGAACTCTAATATGGACTTCGTGATGACGTCAAAGAACAATAATTTAGGAATTTTGTCCGTTCGTTTGTTTGTTTACAGCTTTCAATAGATTTCTTAAAATCAAATCAAACTGGGGCCCGTTGACCTGTTGTTGTTCCGAGTTGACCAAGTTGTTCATGCTGTTCGAGTTGGCTAAGTTGACCAAGTTCCAGTTGCCCACGTTGTTGAAGTTGTTCATGTTGTTCGAGTTGTTTATGTAATTAATATTGTGTTAAATCACGAGTAGGAAGAAACGCGTTTGTGTAAAATTGAAGACAGCGTGGAATAGAGAATATGTTCAATGTCAGTTGTGCGGAATCCATATTGTGTAGAAACTCGAATAGAAGGAAAAGCGTTTGTCAAGAACTCAGATCAATCCCGCCCCGCGGCATGCTAAGGCGCCAAAATCATGTGTTTGAAAAAAAACGTATTGCACTAAAGTCTAATAACTTGATAATAACGCAAGAAAATCTCAAGCTCGCTTCTAGTTTTACATCGCAACGCTTCTCATTTTATTGTAATAAAATCTTGAGCTGGCTTCATTCGCTCCAGGTTTTAGGTTGGGAATAATGTCAAGTTTATGCCCCAGGTCGTCAAATTCCTCGATCCGTAGCTATTTGAAGGGCTCGGCTCGAAAAAATTCAGCATCGGCGTGTGATCACCCACGGCATGATCTTAGCTACCACACTGCTGCCAGCACCGCTGTCGGCGTCTGCCATTCCGGTCTAAACTGAGCCTTCAAGCAAGCAAAGCCGCAAACAGAAGCACGTAGCAATATAAATTGGGTCAAAGAAAGTGAACGGTTGCGAACGTAGCCGATGAGTTATGGGCCGGTTTGTTCCGCTCCTAATGATTTACGCGGCCCTGACTCCAGCACCGACCCCTCTCCGAAGTACCTACCGACAATTTCACCAGTTTTTCTCTTCCCTTCGTCCCGAATCGCGATATTATTCGGGACCTAATCACAAGGTCCGATTCCGCTTTTTTACGTAAGAGTTCGAAAACTTGTACGCGTGAGTAAAGAACTTTATTACGAGGTCTTGATTGAAAAAAGAAGTGGAATGAGTTTTGTGTAATTAAGTATTGCGGCAGCTTTGCTTTCGTGACCTACATTTTGTAACCTTGAACTATTGCCACGTAGGATCATACTATTGCCTTAGAATTGCCATCGAATCTATTTTTGGTAAGGTTGGTTTGGTTTGGTTTGGTAAGGTTGTCTGGAAGAAATCGCTTTTTAGCGATAAGACCGCCTTATTTGTACCATAATCAGTTTATTTCCGTTTGTGCATTGTAATTTATTTTTGGTGTAAATAAAGAATATTTCATTCATTCATTTCATTCTATTTTTGAGATTTCTATTAAAAAATAAAGCATAGCATAGCATATGGCTCACGACTATATTCCCCGAGGGGGTAGTCAGAGATATTCTGAAACCTCAGAACATCCACGTTTCACCAGTAGTACCGAAACTCTGTCTGAATTAAATAAATTATACTGTATAATATGTGAGAGTACTCACTTTATAATATATTTACGAATTTTCCCGAGAAAATAACTTGTAATTTATAAAACAAATCAGACGCATATTGTGTCCTCGTTGAAAAGAGAGATAGCTACTGCCTGATTCTCTACCAAGATTTCACGCGCGACGCGCCTTTACTGCATAGAAAGTGACGTCCTACTACGCTATTCAGCATTTTTATCTTAATCGGACATAGGCCCACCACACATTCCCACTGCTGTAACTCCTGTAAACCAGGATCAACAGCGGCGACCATTCACAACACTAGACAATGAAGTCCAGCGAGCCCGGGGGATGACTTTAATTGGAACCCACAATGAATTAATCAAAGAAGATAGGAGTATGAAACAGAAGGGGCATTGAGCTATTATATTCTGTACTCCATTCCAAATAGCAACGAAATTTTAAGGCTATTTTGGAATTCAAGAAACAGAGATTTGAAACAATTAACTCCCACTTAAGCCGTGGTGGTCCAGTGGCGAGTAACCTTGCCTGCCGTGCAGGAGGCGATGGTTCGATCCCCGTCCAGGCCGATTTTGTACCAATGAGTTTTTCGGAATTTATGTACGATTTGTAACACCACTGGCTTTTCGGTGAAGGAAAACATCGTGAGGAAACCTGCATGCTTCAATTTCGAGGCATGTATTGTACTCACTGTCCATTATAAGTGGCGACGGACTCACCCCCCGTCACACAGGACAGAGTTTTGGTACTACCGGTGAAACGTGGATGTTCTGAGATTTCAGAATATCTCTGACTACCCCCTCGGGGAATATAGTCGTGAGCATATGCTAACTCCCACTTATTCTTAGAACAGCTTTAGTAACGTCCAAGATAATATGTTGGGTAGTACCTACTTGTATATCTTTCTGATATATAAATAAATTATATTTGCATATTAGAATTGAACAGAAAGCAATGTAGGAATCGGAAAATCTTTTCGTCCTTATTTGGAATAAAGTACTGCCCTTCATTACACTGAAAAAAAATCGAGCCAATAAAGAAGTATGTTCTCTTACGAGTAGTTAGGACCAAAATAATTGAAATGACGTTAGGTATTATTGTTTACTAAAAACAAAAGATGGTAGTTGTAACAGCAAGCCGAATTAGTTTAACAAAGTTCTCTTAGTCACAGAAGTCATGATGTTGACAGGCTCATATGGATTCATGATGTATGATTATCATAAACAAGATCTTGGTTGAAGTACACAATTTTTTTTTCAGTGTACGCTGTCCCGTTCAAGAACGGCGGTGTCGCCGCATATCTTGCTAGATTCTATTTCACCAACTCCTCATATTCCCATGTGGCGCATGACGTTTGTTCATCGTGTCGTCTCTTACGTAGTACCTACATCATAGCTCAATGTCTACTAACTACTAACTAACTCCGCACACGCGATCTCGCAAATTATTCGCGTATATCAAACGCCTAACTTTGGCCCCGAGTCTCTCACACAAATTAATCTATCTCGTGAACAAACTCATCTTACAACAAAAGTTAACCTTTGCACGTGTGTTCATTAATTACTTTTATCCTCTTGTGTTTACATTTCAGAATTAAGAAAGATTAACTAGTGGTAACTTTTGGAAATTATTTTACTGAATTGACATCCATAAATCTACTGGATACTTATTAGTTATTAGGAACTTATGTTTTATTTATTAAATCACTGGATCTTGAACCGAAAAAATATCGTTTACTCTCACTGGCATCAACCTATACAGGGTGTAACAAAGCCCCCTAGTAATACTTAAGGGGGTGCTTCAGCCCATGAAACTGAACAATTTTCAGTATGGAGCCAACATCGACATCGCAAAAAAAAAATCTGCTGTTCCATACAAAACTGCGGTACCGACTCGACTAAAATGTTTATGACAGCAGATTTGTTTTCGCGATTTGAAGTCGCTCTATTGTCGGTGTATAGGTTAGCAATTTAGGCAGTGTAAAATAGCTCTCTCAGTTGTTTTTCAATACAAACAATCATGGATTAACAGAGAGCTGTCAATTTCATACAAAAAGTTGTCGTAGAACACTCGTAGACGGTGTTAATAAAAGAAATTTTTTATATAATATGGAAAAATAGCTTAGAAAATCTAGATTGCGGGTATAAAACACTATGACTATGACTATGACTATGACTATCAAATAATATTTATAATTTATAATATAATTACGAAGATATAAGGATCTGAAATTGTGTATGAATAACTTCAAAGCTTGATATCTTCGTAATTATATTATAAATTGTAAATAATTATTATTTGATACGCGCAATCTAGATTTTCTAGGCTATTTTTCCATATACAAAAAATTACTTTTATTAACACCATCTACGAGTGTTCTACGACAAAGTTTTGTATGAAATTGACAGCTTTGTGGGTTGACTGGCGCAGTAACACAGGATATTGTGTCCACTTTCTATTATAAAGTGATACGGGCTCATTAACTATCACACTGGACTGGGCAGCATTCGGGCACTACAAGTGATAATACACTTTCCAAAAATAATGACATAATTTATAGGCATAGGTAATATAAAACGTATACCCGCACCGCCGCCGCAATAAATAACCGAACAAAATAAACGTTTTGCAATGTTAGCAAAATATTTCCATTGTAAATTAGAGATAAATTCAGAATCGAATGGTAAAATAACCAGCCTCGTTAAATAAGGGCATCATCATTCATTACAAATGCAAAATGAAACGAACCATCGAAGAGGAAATGCCCTACAGCAAAACCAAGTTTTTTTTATATAGGCTGTTAGGGTAAACAGTTGCATTAATTTAAGAGGTAATTGTACCCATGCTACTGAACAACTTTCCCTAAGAAACGTATAGGAAATTCGCAAAACCAATTTCGGACTTTCCATACTAAATGCAATCAGCTGATCTAACGTTTGTATGAAAAGGCGAAAAAAAATTCTTATTTCCTTTAGGTTTCTTAGGGAAAGTTGTTCAGTATCATGGGTATAATCACTCATTAAAGTAATGCAACTGTTTACCCTAACACCCTGTATACAGAATGTAAGGAAAAGTATTATTAACCTTTAAACCACATAAGTACACACATCAAACTGAACAACTTCTACTATGGGAGCAAACCTGTACTAGCAAAAAAAAAAATCTGCTGTTCCGTACTAAACTGCAATACCTACATGACTCAAATGTAAGAGACAGCAGTTTTTTTTGTTTTGACAGGTTTGCGCCCATAGTAAAAGTTGTTCAGTTTGATGGGTAGAGTATGTATGTGGCTTAACGCCCAGAAGCATTATAACGATTTAGGAGTCTTGTTCCATTGGACAAGACCTATCCAACGACACCTCACTCGATTTATTGAAAAAAACTATTTTTTTCCAACCCCTCGGTTGTGCTGAGATCGAAAAAAAAAATGTCTTCATAACTATTACATTTCTGTTTTTGGGTTACTGTTATCTGTCTTCACGCCGAATTTCGATACAATAGGTGCAAAAATGAGCGAGTTATTGATATACAGACTGACAGAATGTTCAAATGTATTAAGTTTGACAACGGAACCCTAAAATTGCATTGACTTTAATTGGTTATTATTGAAAATATGATCTCACTTCGTCTGTACGCACGTACTGCAATGACCATCCTCTTAAAACTTCAATAGGAAATCTGATTGTACGATTTTGCGAATTTTCCTCCAGATCAATTAACGATGAGCGTAAAAACTTAGAATGCAATTAAAATGCATGGAGCGGGCTCTTATTGAGCGAGACTTTAGTGGGAACAAAAGGTCCTGCGACCGAGCGGCCGCCCGGCGGCACCGGCGGCACCGGCGGCAAACAAAGATATACAAGGCGCTGGGGCCTAGGCACTAGGGTTGTACACGTTTTGATTTTTCCTGACATGATGTAAGGCATTTTTTGTCCATCGGATGGGAGATCGAGCCATAACAGGAAATGTTGAAGATCAGTGTTAATCCATCATATCTTTTTCTGATGAATAAATATCTTTTTATTTTATTTATAACTCAACAAACCAAAGGTTAATCTAGCTTAGAACGGTAACAATAGCTGTATCGATGTTGACCACCCGAATAGCAGATTACTGATGTATAATTATTTTGATGTATGTTTAAGATTTAGTAAAAAATTACACAAAACACTAGTCAGTGATTTTTTCAGGAATTCCAATTTCTAAATTGCAACCCTACTCGGAGTAAACGGCTATAGACGGCAGCCGGCGCTTGTTTCTTTTTAATTAAGCGAGTGCCCCCATTAGGCTTGTTGTACACTATTAAACGCCGCTATTGTTTATCATTACGCTGCCTTCGTAAATATTAAAAAGCTACTGCAAAATTGCACTGCTGAGACTGTAATATAAAATGCTGGTACACTTTCATTCAATTTCAACGGCGTGGAAATGCTATTTCAATTTGTAAAGCTATCTTTTAAGTACCAAGATTCATTATTATTATAACACTTTATTACACACAAAGACATAAAAATATACAAAGTTGAGAAAACATGTACAAAGGGCGAGCTTATCTCTGAAGAGATTTCTTCCAGCAGACCCGCAAAAGAGACAGTTAATAATTACAAGGCAAACTTATGGTGTAGTACAAACCAATAATAAATAAATATAGTATACAATATACAACCTACAAAATACAATATATATCAGATCAGAATAAATATTATAATATAAAAACCTAAATCTTCCAGTCAAAATAGATTTTTTTCGTCTGGTATTAAAGCTATGTATGGCTCGGCTTCGTCTCGGTCAACAATTACATGAGATCTGAGAGTTGAACCCTTTCTTACTTTCCTTTCCTGTCCTCGGTGTGTAATCTACTAATTCATATGCTACTAACTACTAATAGATGTTGAGTTGAGTACACTATTTTCGTTGTTTATTTGTAGTGCGCTAGAGCGTAACTATACAGGCTTTAAGGAAAAGTACCACATACTCTACCCATCAAACTGAACAACTTTTAATATGGGAGCAAATCTGTCATAACGAAAAAAACATCTGCTGTCCCATACTAAACTACTACTCGATGCAAACGTATGGGACAGCAGATTTTGTTTGTTTGTTCTTACAGGTTTGTTCCCATACCATAGTAAAAGTTGTTCAGTTTGATGGGTAGACTATGTGGTTTAAAGGTTAATGATACTTTTCCTAACACCCTGTAGAACTAACATACCTTGCACATACATTGCACACTTGCATTGTGAACTATCAGGGCAAAAAGTGGGGCACGTCTCCGTGGATAAAACTTTATATTATGTGTTTATTTACGAAACCCGGAAGCGATGCTCAAAATGATCGATGTGGCGCTTCCCTACCTGTCCTAAAAATTAGATTTGATTAACTTTGCACAATACACTCCACTCGAACTATTCGATTAATTTTTTACCCGAAATTAAATCGTTTTGTATTGGAAATTGAGTTCCTTTTACATTTTAACAAAGAGGCCTGACCTTATGAGTAGTTAATCGATCAACTTATTATAGTTATATTTTGTAGTTTGAATGAAACTAATCAAAATATTGTAATTCTATTTGAATGGAAACTATCAATTTGTAATTGTGTTCTCCGACAATGAACGACTAAATTATGATTACGGTTGTTGTTATAATCTAAACTATTATAAAACTGTAACTGAAGTGTGTCTGTACATTGAAGATATTTACAAAAAAAGATTACGATATGGTTTTTAGGTATCCTTGACTCGAAATCAACCTTTTTTAGAAATTTTGTCTGTCTGTTTGTCTGTTTGTTTGTGTGTTTGTTTGTTTGTTTGTTCGCGCATCACACAAAAACTACTGAACCGATTTTGATGAAACTTTTTTGTTTGATAGCTTATGATCTGACTTAAAATCTGGTATATAATTTGTGCGGACGAAGTCGCGGGTAAACACTAGTATTATGATAAATTAATATCGAATTATGATTATTGTGAATAATATTTGCCGCTTTAGTGCTTCAGGCATATTATTATATGCCATATATATATTATTATATTTTACTATAGAGTAAACTGATTTTGCCTTTTACCAACCCTAATCTAAATGAAATGTCAATGTCACATAATAAAAAAAAAATACAAAAAAAAGAAACAACAAATTAAAACTGTATAACCTCACATTGCAATAAGTACCTACGGATACAACGACCTCTTTCTTTGTGTAAACACCAAAAGTAAAATTGTTCCTTGTATAGTTACTCTTCTATAAATCTAAGTTTGTTCGAATCCGGCCTTAGTGTTAAATATCATTGCATATTATGCTATTTTTACCCGACTGCGACAGAAGGAGGGTTATGTTTTTCGAGCGTATGTATGTATGTATGTATGTATGTATGTATGTATGTATGTATGTATGTATGTTTGTATGTCTATTTCTTTGGCACGCCCTACAGCTTAAACGGCTTGATGGATTTGAACTTATGAGGTGTCGTTAGATTCGTAAAAATCGTGAGAGTGACATAGGGTACCTTATTTCATTATGGAGTCTGCGAATTAAAAAAGAGAGGGGGAGAATCTTTTTTTTTCGTAAAAAATTACAATATGGGTATCAAATGAAAGCTGGTGAAGAGCAGATTCCAAATATATATATATATTATAGTACTTTTATGCTACCATTTTGAAACAAGACTAAAAAGTATGAAATAAACTAAATTATTTTAAAAAAAAAAACCCGACTGCATAATAACTATTAACTGAAAAGAAAAAAAGAAGCTTCTTAAATCAGCTATAATAACTTTGTTTGAGCAAATTAATACAATTTGAATGTTATTACTTATTAGGTAGGTATTGCAGGCGGGGACAAACCAATAACCAACAAATAGGCCATTTTTCTTTGTCCCCGTTTGCGATAACCTACCTAATAAGTAATAACATTCAAATTGTATTAATTTGCTCAAACAAAGTTATTATAGCTGATTTAAGAAGCTTCTTTTTTTCTTTTCAGTTAATAGTTATTATGCAGTCGGGTTTTTTGTTTTTTAAAATAATTTTGTTTTATCATTATTATATCAAGAATGAATGAATGAATGAAATCATCATTCATCATCATCATCAAGTCAGAAATCCTTTATATTATGCACGCAGATCACCATCTTTAAATACTCATTACTTTTGATCAAATTAACCGATTGTGATTAAATACTTAGCCTCTTTTGTACATTCAACAAATTAAATTTAACCTTTTATGTTACTTTCTCGCCAATTCAGATTTGCAAACATAATTTATTTATCAGAAAGAAACTATCCGATATATCTAGGACGTTACTAAAGTTAGCTGTTCTAAGAATAAGTGAGAGGAAGTGTTTCAAATATCTGTTCTGTAATTCAAAATAGCTTTAAAACGATGCTATTTGAAATGGAGTATAAACTTCAGAAGTCACAAGTAAAAGCAATCCCCAAAAATCCCGACGCACTACCAGTACCGTTCAGACAAATTCCTGGTTCCACCATAAGTCAGGAGCGGCTCCGACCGCCATAAACTCCACTGATACTACCTCCCACCCCTCCCGCACCCCCCGCCTACACCCCCTCGCCCTGCAGCCTGGCATAACCGTATATAAACACAAATTACATGCTTATGAGCGCGCCCCGCAAACGAATTTATTGAGGTTATCTGCGTTAAGCGTCGTCCACACTCGAACGTTTTTATGCCGCGCACGCAATGGTCACCGCTCACGTGTGCGATAACACAGCGTGCCATGACTGGCATAGCCAAAGCATCGGTTTTTGGGGTTCTGTACTCAAAGGGTGCCGACAGGATCCAGTTCAGAAGCCAACGCTGTCCGTCAGTCCGTCCTAACTCTAAGGCGTTAGCATACAGAAGGAGTCGAGGTGGCGTCGAGGCGCGGGCTCGCGCCGTGGTGACCTTGACATACGGTTGGTAATTGTATATCATACCAATCCGAGCGGCGCTTGTATTGCTTATATCGTGTGTCAAAGTCGCCAAGGCGCGCCCGCGCCTCGATGCCGCCTCGACTCCTTCTGTAATTTTTGTACCATAATAGGTACAGAGTTGAAATTTTCACAAAATATGTGTTAAGTATTATTATTTTGGATTTGCTACAAAAAAAATTAAAAACAAAATAAATTTTAAGAGGATCCCAGACAAGAAACGTGTTTAATTTACCTACGATTTTTGTTTTAGCTCTATCTTAAAAACGGCAATACAGACAAGCGTCAAACTTGTTGTGATTATAGATCATACTCTAAAGTAAAACAGCAAATTAAAAAAAACGGATACGATTATGACACAGAATAGATATCCAACCAGAAAAACAGCTTCACACAATCTCTCGGTGCGGCGACCGGTACACTCCTACACGCGAAGTGTGCGGCAATACGTGATCGTTCACGTACGAGAATGAGCGGCAGTTTGGTGGAAAAAAAACATCACTGCGCATGTAGGCGTGTACTGGCCGCCGCGAGCGTGTATAAAGCTATTTTTCTGGTTGGATATATATTCGGTGGTACGGAACCCGCGAGTCCGACTCGCACTTGGCCGGTTTTTAACTAATAATTAAAGCGTTTACAGCGACGTACGAGTGTTACGTAGATAAACACTGCGGTGTAACGCTATTGCTGTTTGTTCGGCGTAAATCGGTAATATATGTTGATCCGCATATATGCCGCATCTGCATAGCTATAAACGTTGTCTACATATTGTGTCACAATACAGCATACTAACAATAGATAACATTGTGTCACATTGTGCTGTGGGAAAATCTATACATGGTGTAAACTTAAATGCGTAACATTACTATGGGGAAAACCTCAAAGAAGAAGTTGCGTAAGACTGAGAGGTGGCAACCCTAGGGTTGCCAGTTCTTTACATTGGTCTCCTTCAGATGGCACTTCATTTACTTCCCAAACAGATAGGTGGGAAAAATTGTACTATAAATCATCACGGTAAAGGTACTTGCGGTAAGATTTTGCTAGGCAACCCGGCGGTGTTGTATAAACCCCTGCATAAACTTTCACTTAAATCACATTTCGTTCAAACATCGTGAAGAAACCTGCATGCTTCAATTTCGAGGCATGTATTGTACTCACTGTCCATTATAAGTGGCGACGGGCTCACCCCCCGTAACAATCTACAGAGTTTCGGTACTACTGGTGAAACGTGGATGTTCTGAGGTTCAGAATATCTCTGACTACCCCCTCGGGAAATACAGCCGTGAGCATATGCTATGCTATGCGTTCACAAAACAAATAACGGTCGGATCTTGGGCTATAAGGGTTTTCGAGCTCATACACAAAAAATGTATCTCATCTGAATCCCAGAAAGGCACGGTAGTGATGTCAAGTGTGTGTATAGCTTTACTTAGAAACGCTCGCTTATAATATTTAGTGGACGGATAAAATTGCCATTTTCTTGAGACGGCCCTCTTCCTGGTGATAGGATGCTTCCGAATAAGATACGAACAATCGTTGGGGTCCTGCGTGGGTGTTCCTTTGATATTCATGTCTTTTTGATAATATTTCTTAAATAGCTATCTAATGTTTATTTATAACTGAAATATTGCGTAGGAGTTTGATTCGTTAAGGTGCTAACTATTCTGTAATAAATAAATAAAAAACTTTATTGCATCGAAAGAAATCAATTCTTGGCACGTTATACAGGTTGTAAGGAAAAGTATCATTAACGTTTAAACCACATACTCTACCCATCAAACTGAAAAACTTTTACTATGGGAGCAAACCGGTCAGAGCCGGTGTCCCATACTAAACTGCAATACTACTCGATACTTACCTAATCAGATGCACCCAATCAAAACTAAAGCAAAATCCAAAAGGTTTTTGATAGATAACTCGATATTGTCTGTCTCGGTTTGTCTGTGCGTTGTTTGTAAATAATATTTATTGCTAATTAAATTTAAAAATTTAATTTTAGTAGGTTGAATACAGCTGTATATTATTTTATAATGTAGGTAATATTACATTTATCATCTATGGACCCGATATTAAATAATTTTTATGATGCTTATTTTGGTAAAAAAACACATTTAAAATATCTTAACTGTAGAAACACCGGTCATGTTCTGATGATACACCCTTTACGATCTGTTTTCTGTGACAATTGTCAGATCTCTTTTTTTTATTGCCGCTTTTTAATTTTTTCTTTTTGAGGTATACAATATTTGGCATTTATCGCCGGATGTCCTTTGTAGCTACACCTAAATTATAATTATCATCATAAGTGTTGGCATCTTAACAAATCAAATGAAAGAACAAATACCAATAACATTTTCCATTCCGGAATTATCTTCTATTTCGATATTTCCTTTGATTCCTTTTCTTTGATACAGAAGTACATCGTGGTAAAACTTGACAAGCTTTTTATATAATAATTTCGTGTACCTATTTAGTAATTCTCGGATATGCCACCCTGAGCGACGGCTACATTCTTGCGCCGTTCGGTGTAGAGACCCTGGGGCCGTGGGGGCCAGACGCCCGACAGCTTTTCAAAGAGTTGTCGTCTACCGACTGGTCGAGGTGTCCGGTGACAACGAATATCCATTGCCATTCAACGAGGCAACGCCGCCAGCGTCCTGGGCATCTTTCCGCAGGACGGCGCCCTCGAGCACGTCATCTGCTTAGTGTAAGTTGAACGGGAGTCGTGCTCGATATAGTGGCTCATTTCTTCTTCTTGTATTTATTTTTATCCATAAGTCGATGACTTAAATTCTCGGACAAGAGATCTAAAGATATTATTTATTACATTCAGTACCACTATCCTGTTCTGTGCTATTTATAGACTCATAGTTCTAATAATTCTAAAGTAAACCAAAAAAAGCCACCAAAAGTCTTACAAATAAAATAATTTCATTTCATTGTCATAATCATTATCAACCCTTTTACTGGGGCGCATAAGAGGTTAAATATTACTTACTATTGCGTTTCGTCCGAGTACGCACATTTTCACACGATGCTGTCCTTCACCATTTGAGAGCAGTCAGTATTACATTCACAAAATTCGAATTGGGTATAAATTCATTAAGCTGCATGAACGGCTTTAACCCTTCAACTCCTGTGGTCGCTATATCTTCCAATATCCACTGTTTAATCAATTGTTATCTTATACCGGGATGCAAGCGGTTAAGGCTGCACGAAAATTTGTTGACCACTAATTTGATTCCACCAACCAACCCTCACTGGCCTGCCTTTGCTCTGCAGTAGGAGCTTCAAAAAACCTTATCCTACTTCATACTGTAATCTCAAAACTATGCATGGCATTCTTACATCGCGCTGTAATCCAATACCCTAGCACCAAAGCTATGCTCGTGTTCTTAAAACTGTAATTTGATCTTCTTCTTATCGAGTGGGCTGCAAAGCCCTGGTGTCAGAGTTTATTCAAACCGCCTTACGGCCTCTGACGTGGTTTTTATGTAACGACTACTACCACCAGTGATAGTAGCCGGGACCAACAGCTTAACGTGCCATCCGAAGCACGGAATCATCTTTCTTTTCAGACAATCAGGTGACTCAGCCTGCAATGTCCTAACCAACTGGGGAAAAACGCACAAAGTGACATTTCACTAGGTGCCCCCCGTGGGAATCGAACCCACGACCTCCGTGTCAAGAGCCCAATGCTCTAACCATTAGACCACGGAGGCAGTTGATATAACGTCGTGAATAAGTAAGTAGGTGTCAGTGTGTCAGTGCGTGGCTGAGAGGTCGCGAGGTCGTGGGCAGGGAGCCAGCGTTTTTATCTCTCTATTTTGGCGAAGACGTAGAGACAAAGTACAGAAGGGTCAGTTAAATTCCCAGCGCAATCAAACGCATGTTTATACAATGAAACAATCATATCTGTACAATCAGTCCTTGTGTCTACTCAGTATATGTCAGTATATGTTGCGAAGGCTTACTTGTAGCGTGTGTAATGCGCTCCGTGTTCCGTCTTGCATTCAAACCGTGGTTCAAGTAAAATCGTGCGGTTTTAACTGCGCAGGCAAGAAGGTGTGTGTAGACAGACCATTACTTTAGTCGATTAAACAGTCTTTGGTTTGTAATGTTTACATTGTTAATAAAATATTTATACAATAAAAGCTTTTCGTTAAAATATACAGTTTCAATGCTAGGTTTAATTTAAGATTAGTATGGAAATATTGGAGGCACTGTAACTTTAAAACTATACAGTTTAACGAAAATCTGACGAGCATAGTGATTGTTTCTGAAAAAAATCATTGACTTTAATTGGTTGGTATTGGAAATATAACCAGACTTTGTTTGTATGGAGCGCGCCGACGACGGTAATATACCTACCCTTAACGACTAATGATTTACTTATCTACTATTTCCCGCCCCTGCGCGATTTAATCGTGTAGTATACTTATGTTTCTATGTCGATTATTCGTTAATAGTCAGTGTCCCGTCTGTACTATCAAAACTGTACGATCAAGATAGAAGAAGGCGGTCGTTGTCAAAACCGTTAAAACGTCCAGTTTAACAGAGTGTGTGACGTCACAGCTGTTACAAGCTAGTGACGTCACAAGCCGGCGCCGCTCTCATTGAGTCATCTGTCAACGACAAACTTCACAGATTGAGCTCACTTTTATGTTGGCGACTTCATTTATTTCTTCTTTTCTTATTTTAGGGAATATTTGTAGAAACTTTTCGGTAAAAAAACATTGTAAGGACACTTACGTGCTTCAATTTCGAGGAGTGTATTGTATTCCAAGATCCCATTGCAAGTATTTGTTTAAGCAATTTATACTCGTTCATATTCAAGTGTAAATTGTATTGTAGGTATATCATTTATTTTAGACTGTTTTGTCCACAATATTGTGGTAGTAACAAAGTTCACTTTCTTATAACTATGTTAGTAGGTAGGTACTACAGGATATCAATTGAAATTCCAATTAAATACAAACACAAACACATAAAATTGTATACAATTCAAACTTCATTAAATAATGTCCTACCGTTCTTGTAATCCATTACGTACTATCCTGAAAAACTATCATATTCATATCCTACTAATCTTAATCTTAACTAGGTACCTACTAAGACGTATATATTTACAACATTATATACAACTTCTTTCTTCTTTCAACAATACTACAGTTCTTTGTTCGTTAGTTCTTCATTTAAAATTATAATATTCTAAGCCCCACTTGCGCCAACCACGGGTTAGCAATTAACTCCGGATAAAATAGCTCTCTCACTTGTTTTTCTATACAAAAAGTCATGGGTTACCAACTTAACCTGGAGTTTATTGCTATCCCAGGTTGGCGCAAGTGGGGCTTATAGATTATTTAGCGGCGCGGCTAATTGGGAGAACATGGGTTGAAGTCCAGTGCCTGGGTATAAAACAACAATTATAATAAAAACCGGTCAAGTGTGTGTCGGGCTTGCGCAAAGGATCCCGAAAAACAAAAATGTTTGTGAATATTTTATGGTGGTACGGAACCCTCCGTGCGCGAGTCCGAGTCGCACTTGGCAGGTTTTTAAATTTTTCTAGTAATAATATGTTTTGTAAGCCGTGGTGGTCCAGTGGCGATTACCTTACCTGCCGTGCAGGAGGCGATGGTTCGATCCCCGTCCAGCAGTGCGATTTTTGAAAGTCATACGAGCGGTTCGGCAGTTGAAAGATGCATAATCTCCATAGTAATTTTGACATTTTCTACTGCCGAACCGCTCGTATGATTTTCAAAAATCGCACTGCAGGTTGACTCGTACCAATGAGTTTTTCGGGATTTATGTACGATTTGTAACACCACTGGCTTTTCGGTGAAGGAAAACATCGTGAGGAACCCCACATGCTTCAATTTCGAGGCATGATTGTACCTACTGTCCATTATAAGTTGCGACGGGCTCAATCCCCGTCACACTGGACATAGTTTCGGTACTAATAGTGAAACGCGGATGTTCTGAGGTTTCAGAATATCTCTGACTACCCCCTCGGGGAATATAGTCGTGAGCATAATATGCTACGGCTGCTACGCTATGCTATGCTATGCAATTTTTAACGATAAAACTTCAACTGAATCCCCGTGTAATACAAAACCGATGACCCGTTTCAACCCTACGACCCCAACAAACATTTGTTTGTCTTTCATTACATTATATCGAGTTACTACGACCCTCAATCTCCAGACTATATTCAGTTACTATCAATATGATCTGCATTAATACACAAACACTAATATTTGTATTGATTCTATCCGTCTGGAATCTAGATTCAATCTAGAAAATATGTTTTTGTCTAGTCTAGACTGTTCTAACTTCTACTCGATGCTACTTTATAAGGTTATCAATTCGTGGTCTGTAATATTTGTCTCATGGAAAAAGATATGGAATCTATATGTCATATCAGTGAGATGGTGTAATACTGAGGCAAAAGAGCTTTTAGATATTCACTAGTGTTTTCCCGCGACTTCGTCCGCACAAATTATATACCAGATTTTAAGTCAGATCATAAGCTATCAAACAAAAAAAGTTTCATCAAAATCGGTTCAGTAGTTTTTGCGTGATGCGCGAACAAACAAACAAACAAACAAACACACAAACAAACAGACAAACAGACGGACAAAATTTCTAAAAAAGGTTGATTTAGAGTCGGGGATACCTAAAAACCATATATAGTAATCATTTTTTTGAAAATATCTTGAATGTACAGACCACTTCAGTTACAGTTTTATAATAGTTTAGATTAGATTTTGCCATTTTTGGAGCGTAGGTTGTTTAGTTTTTAGGATTCCGTAGCCAAATAAGGGACTGTTTCATCCAGGCCGTCCGTGTACCACTTTACTCTGATACTATTGACACCATATCCATAAGGACTGCTTTGTATGTACAATAGTGAATCAAAATTAAGAACACCATAGGAGGGATAGGAGGTTAACCATTATTATTTGACCTCGACTGCCGAACCAAGGTCCTGGGTTCGAATCTCGGTTCGATCATGAATGTTACATTATGTTTGTGCCCTTGTTGTATAGTTTCCATAGTAAAATAGCTTTTGCTTACTTGGGATCATTACAATGTACGTGACTGGGAGCGTTATTTCTTTATTGTATATCCCTTAGTCGCCTCGTAAACGACACCCTCAGAAACAATCGGATAACCTCTAACCAAGCAACCACATGGCGATCAACAAACCCAATGCCCCACAGCCTCCAAACATCTCCGAAAGAGATTTTACCCCCTATAATACAGACTACCCCCTCCCACCCCCCACAATGGCTTCCATCCGTCTACATGGAAACATTCTTAAGGAACGGCGCATTTACTACTTAAAGAGCCTAAGCCTCTGTACCGAGCTGTGCCAAATACCTAAGTACTACCTTCTCTTCAGTCCTACTTTCACTGTTGTGGAACGTGATACTTTGTTTGGTATAAGACGCATATACGGCCTCTCATGCGGGGAATTGATATCATTAGCATCCTTTTAAACTAAGAGTTTACCCATAAAATTGAACAAAAAGTAAAAAGCGCGTATGTGCTCTAAAAGTAGAGCAAACCGATCGGAGCAAAAAAAACAGCTGTTGCCATAGACATATTACTCTAGCGATAGACAAGCTCGTTCAAACAAACAACATGTCACACAAAAGAACACAAAATGACACATTGCGGTCTGTCATTGCCATAGTGACGAAGTGAACTCGGGAACATCAATCAGGCGAGTACACCTCATTCAAGTGGAACATGTTGCTTCTATGCAAGGGCATGTCTATTTATATCGCTAGAGTTTAAGTCTATGGCTGACACTTTTATAGTATTTCTTATGAAGGACCTTGTATAGCAGCAGCTAAGCAGGACTTTATTCCCAGGTAGTCAAAGATATTATGAATACTCAAAACATTATCGTTTTTGTAGTAGTGCCGAAATTCTGTCCAGTGTGACCGGGAGTGAGTCCGTCATTCACACTTAATTCGTCGTCACAGTTAATTATAATAAAAGGCAATGCCACAGATATTATTTATTTATTTAATAAGGCTTACCAACTAGGCACATACAAAACACTTCTTATATCACTAGCAGATCCAAATATACATATGTGTCTAAATTATAGGTAGGCACAGCACTAACATTTAACAATTTAAGGTGCTATTAAAGTTAAGTTAAAATGAAGAAATATTTGAGTACCTACTTATCTTCCGTTTGTTAAAATTATAAAACTGTACAATAATAATTAAATAATTAGTCCATAAAATACTTGTTTTTATTAATACTAGGATAGAAACATGCAGTTTGATCTGTGTTTTTAAATTTAATACCTAATTTGATTTATTGATTGATTGATTGATTGATTGATTGATATTATAATAACATGCCTCTAAATTAAAGCTCGTATTGCGGGTTTGCTCACGATGTTTCCCTTAACCGAAAAGCCAGTGGTGTTACAATTCGTACATTAATTCAGAAAAAATTATAGTAGATCAATGAGAAAAACTCATCGGCCTGTGCCGTGTGCGGGGATTGAATGATCACTTTCTGCACGGCACGCAAAGTTACTCGCCACTGGACCACTACGGCATACGGCGTAATGTAACTTCTAACTAATAATATGTGGGCGTTCACGCAAGAAGAGACTAGTTGTCGGCATTTTCCCCTCTTTTTAGTCATTCCATATGATTATGTGACTGATCTAGATGCCGAATCTAACGTTAACTCAAAACCCGACAACTGGACCCTTCTTGCGCTGACGCCCACATATAACTACTAATAATTTCCGCGACTAAGTACAAGACGGTAAATGCGCTGATTAACTCGACATGATTCGTGAGAAAATACCGCGTGCTTGACTTCACACTGAAACATGAAAAACTTTCCTTTGACAGCATTGTTTACAAAATAAGCCACTATCAGAAGCTACTTCCCTCCCACAACTATAACTATATCGTCAACCCTACAGAGTACAGACTGCGGGTGTGTGACCGCAGGCGACAAGGGCGCGGGTAGATCGGGGCTTGCGCTAATGAGTTGCAAACACCGGCACCGGTCTCCTTGTAAACAACTAGTGGCTAGCCGTAGCCTAAACGGAAACTATTTTCTAAGTTGTGTAGTTGAACATTTACTCTGTAAAAAAGCTGTTTATAAACTCGATGTTCTACAACGGTGAAGGCAAAAATCGTGAGTTAATCTTCTTCCTCAGCGAGAAGAAATTCTGATGCGTATGTAGCATATGCTCATGACTATATTCTCCGAGGGAGTAGTCAGAGATATTCTGAAACATCAGAACATTTGGGGGGGTTGGGTCTACCTCCTAGCGGTCCACCCCGGGCAACGGCACAAGCTACCATGTTTGTGGTAGCGGCTGAACGATCCCCACAGCAGTGTGATAGGCTCCGCAAGGAGTGCCGGAGTCCAAAGCAGCTAGCTGCGTTCCGTCGGTTTGCAGGAGTGCCAGTGCCCTTCTGGGTAAGCTCGCTACATCTTCGACCCCATCTTTGTCCTGACGACTAGATTGAGGTCAAGAGCAAGTCCATCTATAGTAAAAAAAAAAACAACCACGATTCACCAGTAGTATCGAAAGCGAAACTCTGGCCAGTGTGACGGGAGGTGAACCCGTTGCCACTTATAATGGACAGTGAGTACAATACATGCCTTTAAATTGAAGCATGCAGGTTTCCTCACGATGTTTTCCTGCACCGAAAAGCCTGAGTTGTTACAAAAGTACATAAATTCCGAAAAACGGACGGGGATCGAACCATCGCCTCCTGCATGACAAGTAATCCACTGGACCACCACGGCTATGCGTATGTAAAGTCTCTCAATCCGCATTGGGCACGCGTAGACAGATGTCCATTACACCCTCCCCCTGGGGTAGGCCTGTTCCCTACATTGGGACGTTGGCTGGTGATCATGATGATAAATTCAATGAATGAATAAAAAACCAAATAATGTCTACGATTTTGTCTTGAATATGTTTATTGTTGTTATTTTTTATGTATTTTTAAGTACTGACTGTGTACACCGTACACCGTGCCGTGGTGTTCCAGTGGCGAGTAACCTTGCCTGCCGTGCAGGAGGCGATGGTTCGATCCCCGTCCAAGCCGACTCGTACCAATGAGTTTTTCGGAATTTATGTACGATTTGTTACACCACTGGCTTTTCGGTGAAGGAAAACATCGTGAGGAAACCTGCATGCTTCAATTTTGAGGCATGTATTGTACCCACTGTCCATTATAAGTGGCGACGGGCTCACCCCCCGTCACACTGGACAGAGTTTCGGTACTACTGGTGAAACGTGGATGTTCTGAGGTTTCAGAATATCTCTGACTACCCCCTCGGGGAATATAGTCGTGAGCATATGCTTATGCTTATGACTGTGTAATTTTTTTTTTTCGTTACTTACCTGTGTTTTTTTTAGACAAATTAAGTAAATTATATTCTATTTTAATGTCCGGTCTTGACACGTTATGTAATTCAATGTTGTATTTGTTTTTTAATTAATTGTAGTTTGTATATTTTGGTTTAAATAAAATATTTGTTATTGTAGAGTTTCTGTCTGCATCTTCTCTAGAAAAGAAACTTAACTTCCGACGATGGGTAAAGGAAAATTTTATATTAAAAGGTATGTTTGTAATATTTTTTTGAATAAACAATGTTGATTTAATGGCTATTATCTACATTATTATTATAAAGATCTATTTGTCCGCACTACTGGAGCACAGGCCTTGACCAGACGAGGCTAAAGGCCCAAAATCTTCAAACCGTACTTCAAGACACTTGAAGGTTTTTTATCCGGAGAGATAGATAGGGTAGCTCAATTCGTCGCTGGCCTTAATAAACGACGTAACTAACATCGAGGTGATTTTACAGGACAAGCTTTTTTCGGTTGAGCGCTACGTATAAATTGCCAGTTTTGTCACCTTTCAAAAAGTGATTTCTTGGTAACGCTCGCTCGAAGATACAGATCCGTCAATTAGACTGATCGATACGTATTCTACGAATAAGAACGTATAGAAGTGTAAATTAAGCTCAAAAAGTGGCACCAAAAAAAGTGTACCGTGTTCTTTTTGTTCTTTAAAAACTGTACCTGGCCGCCAAAACTCATACAAAATGAAATTTTTCATTGGGTGCCAAAAATTATTTAGATTTTGTTTAGAGTTACTCTTCTATAGTTATTCTTATTCGTAGTATGTATTGGACCATGGATTCGCACACAATTAATAAGTCAGTTACGCCAAAAATGTCAGATACGTCGTTTAGTAAGACTAGCGTGGAATTGTATGAAAGTACAGCCCTGAACTGGCAGGATGCGAGTTCAATTTACTGTTGCGCAGGGCAGGGCCCTCAGTTCAGTTATATAGTGATAGTCTAACGAAGCTTGCATGCTGATTGTATCTTTTGTGTGGCCATTGACGAAGTTTGTAACGGATATAGATGGATGTGAAATTGGTTTGACGTTGCGGATTAGATTTTTCATGTGAAATGCCATAGCATAAGCATATAAGCATATGCCCACGACTATATTCCCCGAGGGGGTAGTCAGAGATGTTCTGAAACCTCAGAACATCCACGTTTCACCAGTAGTACCGAAACTCTGTCCAGTGTGACGGGGGGTGAGCCCGTCGCCACTTATAATGGACAGTGGGTACAATATATGCCTCGAATTTGAAGTTCGAAATTTAAATCGGGAGAGTGACGTATTGACAGCTGTGATATAGTTTTCCAAAAAAGCGATCGATCAGCACATGGGAAATGGAGATAAGGAGACTAATTATATTACCAGCATTTACATTGTTATGTAAATGCACGCTCACTAAGAAAACTGTACAAAAAATCAAAGTAGCACAGAGAGCCATGGAGCGCGCCATGCTAGGCATCACCCTTCTTGACCACGTCACAAACGTCGAGATCCGACGTCGAACTAAGGTTCAGGACGTCGGGGACCGAATAGCTCGCTTAAAGTGGCGGTGGGCAGGACACGTAGCTAGACGAAATGATGGCAGGTGGAGTAAAGCCTTAACAGAGTGGTGGCCGAGATTAGGTAAAAGAGAAGTGGGTCGTCCGGCAGCCAGGTGGGTTGACGACATCTGGAAAAGTACAGGCAAGACCTGGATGCGACTGGCACAGGTCCGAGAAGAATGGCAAAATATGGAGGAGGCTTATGCCCTGCAGTGGGTAGATACAGGCTGAAAATGATGATGATGACATTGTTATGTAGCGTTTCTAGATATTATTCTTAACTTTTTATTTGAATTTAAACAGCTATATTTATATAGCTATCTATAGTTAGTTAGTTATTTAGAATAGTTATCTATCTATTCTAAATATTTTGTAATTACAGGTGTAAAGTTTCGGTATTACTGTAAACACCACCTCACTCTTACCGGGAACGAGATCACGTGGCACCTAATACCCCCTGACCGCTCGACACCTCCGACCTGAGGCGTCCACCGGCACCGGCTCACTGGACAAACTCACCCTTATTTACCTAAAGGATTACCTATAACCTCGACTTAGTAGTAATTATATAGTACTCTGTGCCTCGACCTGCCTCAAACTATCGTCGGGTCGGTCGAATCGTGTAATGACATGCTAACTTATGTTTTACAACTAAAATAATACTTCATCATCATCATCAGCCTATACAGGGTGTAACGGAAAGGGGATTGGCTTCCCGCCATTAAATTTGTTCGGTCAAAGTTGTATTTGATATTCGTGAAAAATTGGTTTTAGTGATATTTGTGACATAATTTCGTGCGGATTGTGTGCCAAAAAGTTGCGTAAATCGACCAACATAACAGGAATCTCAAATACATACGAAGAAAGAACAAAAGTTTTGGTGCAAGTTAAATCGTACTGGTGATTTTGGCGGCAACGCGCGTGCTTACAAAATCGACCAAAATTTCATCCTCATCGTTCATCTATCATCCCATCGTCATCAGGAGAGTTTTGCACGGGAATTGTGAAGAAACAGACGGGCTTTGTTTCTTAATTTTCTAAATTCGTTTTTCATGGCTATTATTGTGTTAATGTGGTGGAATTAGTTTGATAATGTGCCATTAATGGAGAGCAATATAGTAAGAGTGAGAAATAAAGAAGGCGCTCCCGTTTGATTCGGATTGATTCTTGCGTGAAACTCCCCTGACCATTGGAATGTGTGTACCACCCTCGCATTTCAAGAGTTAGGTATTAAGGTTAGGTTAGGTTAGGTTTAAGTACAAAGAAAAAAAGACACTAATGACCAGGCAGTAAGGGCTAGTTCCCATAGCCTATCCGAAAGGATAAACTTTAAAAAAAAAAAAAAAGTAACGGAAAGGTGGTATTAACCCTAAAGGGGGAGCTTCAGACCATTAAACTAAACAACTAACATTATGGAGCCAACATCGAAATTGCGGAAAAAAATCTGCTGTTTCATACTTAACTGCAGGTTTCCTTACGATGTGTTCCTTTACCGTTTGATAGCAGTCGGTATTACGTAGGTATATATATGTATTGCTCCTGACCGATTTCGGCCACGGCGACTGCTTCAACTCCGCTGTTGGCGTTGATGGGCCCTCATGTGGCTAACATAGCCAATCTTCTTGGAGAAGATCCTCGCACATAGCAGGCACGTGAGCACGTAGGTACATAAGTTGGAAAACCTTATTGGTACCTACATGGCATGTCGTCCGTGCGTATTCTAACTCGGACCTTTAAGAATGAGTGTACATACCATTATGCAACGCACCACCGACGCTCAGGTTGGAAGGAAAAGTATCATTTACCTATAAACCACATACTCTCCCCATCAAACTGAACAACTATTACTATGGGAGCAAACCTGTCAGAACAAAAAAAAACATCAGCCGTCTCATACATTTCAGTCGTAGGTAAGTAGGTATTGAAGTTTAGTATGGAACAGCAGATTTCTTTTTGTGCTGATAGGTATGCTCCCGTTATAAAAGATGTTCAGTTTGATGGGTAGAGTATGTGGTTAAAAGGTTAAGGATAGTTTTCCTTACACAGGGTGTTAGTATACGTGCGCATAGACCTCCGCTGAAATAGTTTGTAGTTACAGAATAAAAAAAAACAGACTAACATTCGACATTGTTACTTTTAGTTCATTCGTTTCGTATTTGTGAGATATTTCTTACTGATTCGCGCTAAGATGGAACGGCTCGGATTGTGATGAAACTTGGCAAAAAGTGTTCATAAGCCAGCACATGAGACAAAAGATATGTCCACATTTATGAAGTCGCGACCAAACTAGCGAAAACATAAACAACTCGTCTTTATCAAGTTCTTAAGAAGACATCGCGGCGGAAGCAGACGGCGACAGGGTCCCGGTAGTCCAGTAAAAATACGCCGTATTAGTGTGGCGGGATGGAAATAATTTGTAACGGCCGATTATTTTTTTTTCTAAATTTTCATTGAGAGATAAGATCCAACTAAAAATATTCTTAGTAATGAGTAAAACAAATCTTGTTGTAAGAATAAAAAAAAAACTGAAACATTTTTCTATCCCATTTATTACATAAATTTCTATTCATTTATATTAGATGCAAATAAAAAATAACTACGCAGGACCTTGGTTTTTATTTAAGTAGTAATTAGACATATTTTTATAAATAGGTACTACATTTTATTTTTAACACAGTGTAAAATAAATACATCTATTTTAATAGTACAGTTTCGTAAATAAAGTGTATGATTTGTATAAAGTATAAGATCTAAAAAAACAATTGCTATTACATATTATTTCCATTCAAACCTTATGACACCTACGACGTTACTGGACTATGTCGGGTGCGGAGGGCTAAGGGAGGAAATAACAAAACTTTCCCTCTTACACAACAACAAACAAACAAACGTAACAAATTGAAGGCGGAAGAGAGCCGTCTAACTGTGACACAACAATGATTTGTACACGACACTGCCTCTCATTTAATTACTGAACTTCGTGAAACTGTCATAAAAGAACAAGATGGCCGCGCTGGCTTCGAGCTGACATGCCGGCAATTTGTCATCGTTACATATTGCGCTTCTTAATTAAATACTGCCTCGTTAATTAAAACTTATATCCTTATTCATCGAGCTCTTGCTCTTGGGTACTGTTTCTGAATTACATCAATTAATTTTTCAATTCGAACGAATTTAGATAACAACATTAAAATAAATGTCCATGCTAAAATTTTATAAAACAATGAATGATAGAAAAAGAAATGGGACGGATTCAGACGATTAAGAATTTTCAACTATTGCTTAATTTATCCTATCTTAATTAATCTATGTTATATAAAAAAAAATAAAAAAAAAAATCTATTATAATTAATCTGAGGTCGCATCTTTTTTTTTAATTATTATTAATGGGTTTACTCTTGACCTCTATCTAGTCCTCAGGACAAAGATGGGGTCGAAGATGTAGCGAGCTACCCAGAAGTGCACTGGCACTCCTGCACACTGACGGATCGCAGCAAGCTGCTTAATGCCAGACTCCAGCAGGAGGGTGGTCGCGAGCCAGGCGGCTCCTTGCGGAGCCTACCACACCGCTGTGGGGATCGTTCAGCCGCCAGCACAACCAGCTTATGATGCCGTTGCCCGTGCTCCGTGCACCGCTAGGAGGTAGATCCCCAATCACCCAAATAGCAAAAGTCAAAGAACCTACACCTAGCAAAAGTCCAAGAGAAATCCAAAAATTTATTTTATGATCGTATACAAATTATGAAATTCAGTAATAGGAATTCAGAGCTTTGTTGTTATCAAACGTTTGGGAGTTATTGGACCGTGAACTCGCCGGGCTATACTTAGCTAACTTCCCAGTTGATTACACAGTTTAGCAATACCTAAGTACGCACACCCACCATACCAAATCAGGGGTCCTATTGTGTAACTACCCGTTTCAATCGGTATAAAATCTATCTGTTTCTGCTGGCAATAGATATAAAATGATCACAGAAACAAAATATCACGGCCCCGCTTCGCTTGGGTAGTTTTAAATATAGCATGTAGGTACAAGGTGTAAGTGACAACCTAGCCAATACTGAAACGGTGATGAACTCATACCATCAAACTGAAAAACTTTCACTATGGAGCCTAACTCAGGAAACACGAAAAAAAAATCAACCGTCCTATACATTTGAGTTGGTAGGTACATCAGTTACGTAGGGATTTTTTTTCGCGTTTCCTAAAATAGGCTCCATAGTAAAAGTTCTTAAATTTGTTAGGCTGACACTTACACCCTGTATTCATCACGGATAATGTAGCATTCTTAGTGAAAGAATTATTCAGATCGGCCCAGTAGTTTCGGAGCCTATTCAATACAAACAAACAAACAAAAAATCCAATCTTTTCTCTTTATAACATTTGTTTAGAAAAATTGTCTAGTACAGTCAAAATAATAAAAAGTTTTTCAGTTTGATGGTCAAACCACCCTATTATTAATTACTAGCCTAGCGTGTTTTGTTACACCCTGAATAAGTCAGCAATATTTAGTTCTTCGAAGTTTCACATATTTTCAGTGTCCAGGATACAGGAATTCTAGACTAAATTCTGTTGTTGTTCGAAGGCACTACGGACGTCCGACCCAATTTTGAACGTTACAAAAGCGACGTACCGAACACGAATTCAATTTAAAAATTTATAAACAACCTTTACATTCACAATATTGGATTGTCTACTATTCGAGCCACATACTGGCAGGCTAATTTGTGCGGAACGATGTATAGAGTCCTTTGAATGGGCAAATACTAGGGTTGCCAACCCTAGCATATGCTTCTTAATATGCTGACACTTTTTTAAGGGATGATCAGACCGTCAAATTCTCATATGGGACCAACATCCAAACCGCGAAGAAAATATCAACTGTCCCACACATTTGGGTCGAGTAGAATTGCAATTTTTTATGAACCAGCTCATTTTTTCGTCTTTGGTCACAAAAAGAAAGTTGTTCAGTTTGATGGTCAGATCTTCCTCTTCAAAAACCGTCAGCATATTAAGAATGACATGATTTGGTCTAAAAATAGTTGGCAACCCTAGCACACACATGCACACGTACTCACACTCAGGCGAGTGTTGAAGGGAGGTGTGCGGCGGCGGCACGGTACGGCGCGCATTATGGCTATAATCTGATTTGCAAATGAACCGGTATTTCACCCTCATTGTGCTTCGTGCAATTAACCAAATAAATTGGTCGCTTTATGGTCGACCCCCGCCCCCGCTCCCCGCTCCGCTCCTCGCCCCGCTATATACATTACCGCCGATCGCGGACCTTTTGTTCTCATATCTACTTTCATCTCTCAAATCCTTCATTGTATTTGAACGAACGAAATATGTACAAAAGATAATTGGTTGCTTTACAACGCGGCCTCTCTACGGTATCGCTGTGTTTCAGATGTTGTTTGTGCGACGATAAGCGGAGGATTTGCACAATTCAATCGGAATAAGTATGAATGAAAATGGTTGAATATTTTCTCTGGGAATGTTCGCGTTCTGTGTACGCTTTGGGCGGTAGTCTTTTTGTTGAGGATAACAATACCCGGATGAAAATAAATCTGTTAAGAAAGGATTATCACAAAATAAAGGTTGAATAAATATCTTTCTTTCAAGTATCTTCGAATGGGACGGGAAGCGGATTCCCGTGTTTTAGATCCGCCGTACATCCGCAGTACAGGAATTCCGAATCAGGATTACGATTTCGTATGGATCTGCTTCTGGTCCATGTTCAGATCATACAGAATATGGAGCCAATATTGAAAGTTGTTCAGTTTGATGGTCAACTATGCCTATAATGTATTTGTAACTGCTAACATTAGGTTATGTACTAACAAAATTTATGAGTCAGAACATCACTCGAAATAAATAAATGATTGATTGACTACATGGAAATCAGGAAAAAATTTCTGCTGTTCCATAGAACACAACCCTAGTGTATAGGACAGCTAATTCTTTTTTCGCGATACATGACTAAAATGTAGGTATACACATTTTTTTGCTCCGTTCAGTTTGCTCCTGTAGTAAAAGTTGTTCAGTTTGATGAGTAGACTCTTAGATTAAAAGGATGCTACTGATATCAATTTCAGCCTGTAGAAGTTGTTCAGTTTGATGGTTTAAATTACCCTCTGAAGTATGAAACGTATCAGTTAAGGTTACTTGCTTTGCGCACAGACGTCTTTCCTTCGATTTACATTTTTTGATTTCAAGTTGTGAAGCTTGAGATTAAAAAAGCTATTTCGTGTAAAAATAAACAGAGAGTCATTGTTAAGTGGCCGGAAGTGGGAGTGGGAGAGGGAGTGGAAATAGAAAAGTTGTGAGAAGTAATATGAGTCCGAGAGAGCAGTTACAGTTGTTTCTCCAACACTCGGCTGCTGCACAATACACTGGCCAGCCAGTACCGTCACTCGGCTGACGATATCGAGGTAACCACACACGGTCGATGTCAAAAGGTCACACACAAGCGAAACATCCCGATCCATTCGTGTAGGGCTAAGACTGTTTGACTTTATCCAATTTGTACAAAGTAGGTATATCTTCTATGTATATTGATTGATTGAGGGATCAACAAGGTGCCTATTCGGTATGTCAAGTTTTTTTTTGGAGGGCTGAATCGAAAACCATTTCGAGATAATTGTGTCAATTATTATATTTTCTATGTCCGAGATTTTAAAATGAAAGGATTACAGATATTTTTAATAAAATAACGTCGCTTTTCGGTCCGTCCAGTGACGTCACTGGAATACCTGTGAACTCCTTGGTAAGCATAAAATCAACTGTACATAACCGGCCATTAAGAAAAAAAAATACATTCACAATTTCAGAATTTGACATTTGATGTTGCCGTATCTGTTTCCAGCATAGAGTTAGAAAGAGAAGGCAGGTTTTAATTTTTTTAAATATAGCTGTAGGTAGTTTTTCTCCATGGAGTTCGAATTATTTTCTCTCCACCATTTTTGCACTTAGAGATTACAAATCAAAATAATTTAAAAATTAAATGTATATTGATAAACTCGATGAATCGCAATAAGAATGAAATAGGTGTCTTAAAATTATGTCTACTATCCGTAAAAAATATAAAAATGAAGACAAAAAAAAACTTGACATACCGAATTGCGGATAATGGGAGAGATAATCCATGCTAGTCTTCAAGGGGCGACCACGTACCTGAAAGCTCAGCGTGGATAGGACCCTCACAAGGTGGACCGACGACAACCGGGTGTGGTGATCCTTGGGGGAGGCCTTTGTGATGATGTGTGATGTTGATAATTATTAATTAATGTTTTCAATTTTATTGTATCTTTTCTTGTTTTGTTCACTTTTATGTATTGTGTAATGTTTTTAATGAATAAAGTTTTATCTTGTAAAAATTGTAACGCCCTGGATCCCAGAAAACGGTCATCGGCGTCCAGGTCGTCCTAGGAAGAGATGGCGGGACGATCTGGATGCTTTCGATGACGCGTGGCCAGAGCATGCCTAGGACAGAGATGGTTGGAGGATTAAAGGGGAGGCCTTTGCCCAGCAGTGATGAAATAGGCTAGTTAAAAAAAAAAAAGTTTTATCTATCTATCTTACTATCTTGTGCAGCAATGGCCGTCTATTGGCTGATATGATCAAGATGCAAATCAAAGCAGAATCAACTGAACCAAGTGACATCACGCAATCTGCCTGAGAGCACCCAGGGGGTTTTGAACCTCAGCTTAGAGCGTTACAGGGACTACGCAATCTATTCAAGGTCCGTGTCGACATTTCGGTTTTATTCAGTTCGACTTTTTAAAGAATATAACTATCTGAAAGTGTACTTTGCATGCATTTGCCTCATATCGCGACACACATATCCGATCCGTTATAATTGCGATGGCTCCGCTTCGCTAAGATGAGATGTGTTAATGCGGAGTGGATGATTTTCAGCTAAACCTCAAGAGGTACATGGGAAGAACCTCCCCGGGTGACAAAATATGAGTTCGTCTGGTGCATCCTGGACAGTCAGCCTTTATACTACCATTGCTGACTGGTTAATCTTTACACTACAGCATTGATTGTCATGGGTATATCCCATGGAATATTGCTACATCACTTTTTTAATGTTTTTCCGTTTTAAGTGAGAATTAATGTATTCCAAACTTCATGTATGTAATTAATTAAGAATGTAATTAGCATATTATCATAATTATTATAATTTTATGGTACCTAAATGTTTATAATGGCAAAAAGTCTGGACAATTGTAAACGCCTGGAAAGATAGGGTTGCATTGTATCTAATTGTTTGTTAATTGTGTATATAAATTCTGCACATGTAGACCGGCAATTCACACAATAAAAAATATTCCTATTAATATTCATTCATATTCATATTCATGCTGACACGAAAGAAGAAGCTAAAATCTAAACGTAGTCTGAAACCATAAGCGACCAGGAGTGCGATTTCTGAATCTCATTCGGCGAGCTCAGCAGTTGAAAATGTCAAAATTACTATGGAGATACGCATCTTTCTACTGCTGATTTGGCTGTCAAAAATCGCACTCCTGAAGTATGATTTTTGAAAGGTAAGTCAACATAAAAAAGAAGCGTATCTCCATAGTAATTTTGACATTTAAAACTGCTGAGCTCACCGAATGAGATTCAAAAATCGCACTCCAGAACAAGTATATATTTTCGCTACTGCTCATTCAGTGTATTATTAGTACAGTGTGGTGCAAGGCGAGGCGAGGCGACTCGGAACGAAATGAAAATAAATTTTTATCTGTTAGTGAGGCAGTCGGCGCTAGCGCTCGCAGCGTCGGAATGGCGCAGTACACGCCGTTACGGGTACGTCCTCTCTGTTACCAACTACTTTTGTTTACTACTTATTATTACTTATTTTACAGGAAATAATATGCGACGTGCAGCGTTGTTGCTGTCTCTACAAGGTTATTAGAGGTGGCGAAATTTAAAGGCAGTCTTCTATTGGTGGGTTTTGTCATGGCCTACGCATCTAAGATGTTTTTATATGTAGATGCGTTGCCGGCGCTCCAAAATGGCAACAAAAAAAGCAATGTAATTGCCCGGCTTTCACATAGTCACGCGCCGTCTAGTGTACGGGCTACACTTCTCTATATCGCGCCTTTTTAAAGTGTAGTTATGTTAGCGTATGATGCGTCTATTTATAAAACGTCATTGCTACGCATACCCTTTTTATACGCCCCACTGCAGGGCACAGGCCTACACTCAAGGGTGTATGGGCGTTAGTCCACCACGCGTGCCTAATGCGTAGGTATTTCACATACGCATCGGAATTTCTTCTATAGCGTATGCAGGTTTTCTTACGATGTTTTCACCTTTTGAGAGAAGTCGGTAATTATGTACATAAGTTAGAAAAACTCATTGGTACATGGCATGTTGTCCGTTCGAATTCGAACCCGGACCTCAAGATTGAATTTCCATACCTACCTCTCCACAACGCGCCAGACCATATCAAAACCTATACCATACCTTACTTATATACCAAATACTATAACTACACAAATAAAATCATTCAACATTTGTTTTAAATAATGCAATAAAATTTAAATTAAACAACCGCTTTTATGTAATAAAGTTTTGACATTTTGTTAGTAGATAAACGTTTCAAATTAAATATTAATTAGTATCAAAATCCATTGCACAAATTGATGTTAATTAAGTTTCAAATCAATTAGGTACACAACGGTTAATCCGATCTCACTGTAATTTTAATTATGCGTCATTTGCAATAAACATCATAATCAGCATCATAATATTAATAGAAGAGTCGCATTGTGGATCTGCTATTGGGTAGTCACGTCGCGCGTCGATTGTTGGTTGCCCCCTCCCAGGTCTACAACGGGGCTCCAGTGGTGGCTCAAGATAGTGTTCTTTTATAAGAACAACCCTTGAAGTCACCAAAATACCTATAATAACCGTACAACGTCAAGCACTTTTGCTACATACACCTACTCGACATTGGCAAAATTATCTACACCAAGATGGACGCCATAACCTTTAAATAGAATAATATTAATAATGCAAAACATTTTGGATGAGAGTTCATGAGAGGTTCTCGTGACATAGCACCGTGATGTCTTGGCGGCAAAATGCATGTGCCTGCTCGGAGATGGATACCCAAAACTCAATCGTATTGCCTCCTTCATTGACCATGTATTTGAAGGGTGAAGAAAGCAAAAAGTATTGGGGCTAACACAAAAGATCCCACTGGGTTGAAGTGTTTCTGGCTTGCCAGCTCCCACAACAAGATAAGATAAGAAGATAGCACAATGATACCTCGAGTGGTAATACTGGGCATACCTACGTCTAGTTTTTATTCTGTGGTACAGGGGGCACATTGCACTAAATAAATGTCCAGTGAATAGTCACTGACCCGCTACCATATCATTACATTTTGCAAATTCGGTGTCGCGCTAATCGTTTGATAGCAATTTGAGTCGCAACTCGATTACCCTGTCAATCACATAGTAAATTAGTCAATTTTAGCGCAATACCAAATTCAGTAGGTACAGCTGAATCGACACTGGATCGCAACCAAAACTGAATTTTTATCGAACGTCTACTTCACAATTGGCCTATTTCTCATTTTGAATACTTCTGAAAGTAACTAAATATCTCTTTTATTATTAATTTATTTTCTCCCCTCCGGACGGAAAGCGTCAATTGTCATCCCGCTGCGCTAAACGAAGTTGCCGCTTTCCACCTCTGTCGAGGAGAAAAATAGTATACTAACCTCGGATAGTAAATAAGAAAGCCTCAGATGACATGTTTGTTAGACCTTTCTTACTTTCCTGTCCTCGGTGTGTAATCTACTATGAACTGATAGTAACCGTATTGTATCGTAAAATTGCTTAATCTTATCATCAAAAAATTGTAACGAACTGAGTATTTACGTACAAACCGAGAAAATGTACCAACTACTCGTAATTTTTTTTTTTTTTGTTTTTTTTTTTTTTTGTAAGTTATTTATTTTAAAAACACAAAATAAACATATTAAAGTTAAAAAAAAAGGTCGTCGTCGTTATTCTTAGTTTATTGTTTTGTTATACAGAATCTCTCCAACTCTGCATGGTGCACTGCTTCTACACCCCACATCTTTTATTATCCTTAATTGTATTATTAATTTGTGAATAAAACCGTTCGTAATACGACAGCCAATTAGCCCTCACTTGACGCCCACTTCAACGTCATTGAAGAGTAAAGGACAATTAGATATGATCCAAGTTGTGTGAACAGGGCAGGTACGGTCGGCGATAACAGGTGATGAACACTTCTGAACCTTACTGTCATATAAATAAAGGTAAAAAATGTTGGTCACCTTTCGTTGGCAACTGTACCGTACGATAAAGTATTCCCGATTACGATGGAACATCGCGCCGAGGCCCAGTAGTGCAATATTTGAAGGTCACACGTTGAAATCAGCAGTAGAAAATGTGAAAAAGCTTTCCCAAAGAAAGCTCGAAAAAAGTGCCTTAGTCACCTCATATGGCAACCGTCGGAATGTCTGAATGAATGGGATGGTCTCATTAAAAGTGGTAGCACGTATTAATTACGCAAGCGTAATTCCATGAAAACATAGAACGAAATGTAAACAATGCTATCTGGATTCCACTCTCGGCCGAGATGTTCCGATAAGAAGTTTTGTAACAATTTGTTTTTATTTTTATGATCACTGCCGACCCTCCGGGTAGGGTTGCCAAGCTTTCTATGCATATAGTATAGTATCCTACTATATTGGGGTGTTAAAATATAAATGTGTTATGCAAAAAAAATGGGTCCTTCTTAATATGCTGACACTTTTTTAAGGGGATGACCAGACCGTCAAACTAAACAACTTTCTCTATGGCAACAACTTCGAAATCGTGAAAAAAAAATCTTCTCTTCCTTACAAAACTGCAAACTTATTCGAACTAACTTTATGGAACAGCAGATTTTTGTTTCGCGATTTCGATGTTGGTCCCATAGGGAAAGTTAATCAGTTTGATGGTCTGATCATCCCCTTGAAAAAGTGTCAGCATATTATTAAGAAGGACCCTGGATATTTGCTTATAAAATTATAGTTGGTTTGCATAACAATTTTATTTATATTTTAACATTATTTATCGGTAATTCAAATATTGGTCCAATTAAACTTCAGTCCAATAAAAATTCCCAAAAACTGAATATTAATTTTAACAATATTTGCTCAGAGACAGTTTAACTCCATTCCGTCTGGACTGGACTTATGTAGGTACTTTTTGATCAACATTGTCTACTTAATGTACTGTTGAAAAGGGCAGCCAGTATTCCTCTGCAGTACCTAAATCAGATTTATAACATTTTCTTAAAATTATAGTATCATTTTTCAATTGATTACAGCGACATATGCGTTTATGAAATGCAAAAAATTTGTTTAATAGCAGGGTTATTATTATTAGTATTGAAGTGCACAAATAAAGACTATAATTTGATCGGGATAAAGCTGGCAACCCTACCTCCGGGCCTTTCTCAGGGACCTATCACATAACAATTGTACATTCACACGACCAAACACTAGCTATCACAACACGCGACTATCTACAAGTAATGGAACAATGTCATTGAAACGAATGATTTTTTTTCTCAACATTATCAAACTTTGAGAACGAGCTTTTATAAAACACATATACAAGGTGTTTCATAAGTAAGAATAAATTTTTGAAACTCTTAAGGGGGTTGTTAAGACCGTCAAACTGAACAACTTTCTCTATGGGACCAACATCGAAATCGCGAAAAAAATAATTTCGTATCCCATACATATTTTAGCTCTAGTCGATTTGTAGAGTATAGAATATAAATATTTTTTTCGCGATTTCGATATTGGTCCCATAGTAGTTGTTCAGTTTGATGGTCTACACCTAGGGTTGCCAACTTTTTTAAGCGAACATAAAGTATATTTCGTTACAGGGATGGTAAATAAAAAGTACAGTCTTAAAAAATAAAGTACATTTATTTAAGTAATTAAAATGTTTGAAACTGTAGTTTTGGAGCTTTTTTCTGAAATTAAAAATAAAATTTATAAGAATATACATACTTCAAATCTGCAACACGCTTCGTCAAAAAGCTTTTTTCTCATACAAGCAATAACAAAGATTTATCATTTATAATGGTTTGGTGGGATGCACTGCATTCAAAATCAAGATTTTAACATAATATTAAGACATCGTTTCTAATTTTAATTATATCCTGTTCTTCTCGTCCCTCCACTTCACATTCTTCACTGAAAACACCCTGAAAGCCGGAGTGCCAGGGACAGACAAAATATAACTTATAATTTTCTTCAAATTATAGAATTCGTTTGGGCATTCTTTAAAAATTTACTGCCATTTCTCGCCAGTATTTTTTTGTAGACCTAGCTGAAATAAAGTATTTTTGCGTACTTTATTGTTCTTCAAAAATATAAAGTACATTGACTGAAAATAACGTACAATACTTTATATAAAGTACAGTTGGCAACCCTATCTACACCACCCCCTTAAAGGTTTATTTGTATTTTTGTAACACCTTGTATAAACGTAGGATTTTAATCTTTTTCAGGGCGGACTGGAAATTAGCTTCAACTACCAAACCGGCCAAGTGCGAGTGATAGTCAGTCACCGAGGGTTCCGTACCAACTTAATTACCCAAAAAAAACTCGATTTAACTTCGGATAAACGAGCCCCTTACACCCGGTTTTTGGTATTTGTTGTTTCACTTGAGAGTATGCTCTATAATCACATCAAGTTTCACGCTTGTATGCTGTATTGCCGTTTTTACAAGTAAGTAATCAAAACAAAAAGACGTTGAAAAAAAACACGTTTCTTGTACGGGGGGGTGTATTCTTCATTTTTTTACTTTTTAGGGTTCCGTACCCAAAGGGTGAAAACGGAACCATAAATTCATAAGCCTACGTTATACTATACTACGTTATATGCCCTATGCTGACCAAATCCGATGCGGACTGAAGAAGGGCCAAATGAAATGTACCCGGAACCGACGAGCTTGTATGAAGAGACTTATGAATGTTGAGGAGGCGAGAGATGTGTGTCAGAATCGTAGCATGTGGCGATCTGTTGTCTCTGCCTACCCCAGTAGTGGGACATAGGCGTGAACATATGTATGTATGTACGTACGTTATACGTTCGTCCAGACGTAGACTAGACGACGACGTAGTACACACGTCATAACTAGTTATAGTACTGTAGCCGGGGGACTTTTTAATTACCAAAAAGAATACCGATTACCGTTTAGAATTTGTTGTAAGGTACTAAATGACTAATATAAAAACCTAAGTCTTACAGAGAGAGTGTATGTATGTATGTTTACATTATATTTTCTCTATATATGTAGATGGGTATATAGATACCTACTAGTGCACCGCCGCAGCATTTGTCTCTGTAAACAGTTCTTCCATTCAATGGTTGTCTGGAAGAAATCGCTTTTAGTGATAAGACCGCCCTTTGTACCCTTCTTATTCTTGTTTTAAATTGTATTTTTTCTATTCTTGGTGTGCAAATAAAGAATATTTATCTTATCTTATCTTATCACAAACCGCCGTAGAAAAAAAAAAAATATTGTCTGAAATTTTTAAATTTCGATGTTTAGAAAGAAAGCTATAAGACCAGATGAAATAGTCTACTTTGATTGGTCTTATAGCTTTATGGCAATTTTAGATTGTCTTACAATTACGTATGGATATTGAACTAAGGTGAAGAACATGACATTATAGAAAAAAAACGGTAAGTAACCTCGAAATCTGAAAATTTCAGACAATATTTTTAATTTTTTTTTTCTACGGCATATTGTTATCTGTAAGACTTAGGTTTTTATATTAGTCATTTAGTACCTTACAACAATTTCTAAACGGCAATCGGTAATGGTAATTAAAAAGTCCCCCGACTACAGTATTATTAGGCGGACAGCCCAGCCAGCTTATGAACGGTAATAGCTAGACAGTTGAAATTTACACAAAATGTGCGTTAACAATAATAAGCATTCAGCAAGCAAACAGATTGGTTTCTAGATCGTTTCTGAAAAACTTCATTGACTTTAATTGGTTAATATTGAAAAAATAACCAGACTTCGTTAATATGGAGCGCGCCAACGGTAATATACCCTTGTTAGTTATAGCGTTCGAATCCCACTGCAGGGCAAAGGCCTCCTCTCACGAATAAGGATGAGAGGGGGTAGGCCATACTCCACCACGCGGGCCCAGTGCGTGTTGGTGGAGGCAAATTAATGGTCAACTTGCTCTCAGAGAATTTTCAAGCCGCCTTATTAGGCCTCTGACCTGGCTTAACGAATAGTTACTCCGGTATCTAACGGAACTATCCGAGACCAAGAGCTTAACTTGCCTTCCGAAGCACGGAAATGCTCGCGATGAAATACCACTAAACGGTCACCCATCCAAAGACTGGCCAGACCTGACGTTGCTTAACTTCGGTGATCGTTTCCAATACCGAAGCTCCACTACACCGACGAGCGCTTTACTAATATACCCTTAAGGTGGTTTCCGCCCATACAAAACGTTGTCGTTGAATTGTAACAACCCCCTTTTTTAAAACGATATGGCATACATCTTTTAATAAATAAATTCGAGAATATGAAGTTTAGAAAATAATTTAATAAATTAAGTGAAGTTATGGCCTTTGATGTGATCGTCTATATGAATGGTAAAACCCTATATTGTGGACAGTTGTGTAGCAACGCAAGAACTTTGTAGAGGTTGTGAGATATATGAAAAGGATAATCCAGCATAAATAATTATTTTAAAAATAAAGAATAGTAGTAAATAAATATTCTTTTCGATAGAAGTAAAGTAGATAAGGTATAGTGTAGGTATTCATTCTGGTTAGAGTATTTAGAATATATGTAAGTGAGTGGAAGGGAAATAGGGTCCCCTCAAAAGCGAGGGGTATAAAGGGAAATGGGCCCCCCATGAAAGAGGGGAATAGAGGGAGCCCCAACCTTCGCTCCCTCTGCTGTGGAGGTCAGCCAGAAGCAACCTCCTCCAAGATGAAGTAGGGTTACTAAAAGAGAATATTAATGGATAATAAATTGAATTGTGTGGTTTTATAATATTTAAATTGAACTATTTAGAACAATAAATTTATTTCAATGACTTGAAATATTAGAATTGAATAAAATAATGATTCGATTATCCCTTAGGAAGAAGCCGGAGTTGCATAAAACTCAATACTAGGCAAAGTCTATTTCATGTGTGACGATCCATATTATCAAATTCAATATGTCCAATCAATATCGATATTTATGTATTTCGTGTGGTGAGTTGTATGTTAGTGTGAACAGCCATCGTGCACTGTTAATACTAAATGATTTATTAACTCAAATAAAATGGGCTCTATGTGTGAATATATCCTGCAAATCCTCACCATCAATCCACAAGTTCTTCAATACGGGGTCCATCAAACATCCAGCCTCAGTACTCGTAAGCAGGACCTGAACTTTATGTTTTTTGTCAGGCAAGTACTGGATCCAATCAGGTCCTTATCGGCATCTCGAGGAATTAGAGATAAATGACTATTACACTGAAAATCCACACACAGAAGTGGGTGTAAAATGTATTTCTACTGTAGAATGAAAGGTTCAGCGCATTTAGACTTATGTAAAGAGTAAATAGTCATGGTCCTAGCTTCTTGTATAGTATATGTGAACTTGACGTGATAATCCCATCTTGACTGGCTTAAAATCTCTCACAAAATAAACTATAAAATTTACCAAAACTCCAAACTCAATCCCTGGAATTTATAAAGATATGTGTCAAAGACACTTAAATAGTAAAGGTAAAAGATGTTTGGATAAAGTAGAATATTGTAAAAGTTACATCAGTTTTGTTGAATGGACGAAAGTTTTTAAAATTAATTTATATTGAGTATAAAGTGTCAAAACACTAGAGCATAGTAAAATAATATCAGAGATACAAGTGTATGAAGATAATTTCTTATGTAGGATGTGAATCCATGACATGAGATCATTATGTTTTATTTGTTTCATGATCATTATTCTGGACTGACTCGACATTTAAGTGCTATTTCAGCAAATTGCTTTGTCATTGAGAAGAAATAGCAACAAACTCCATGACTGCAACCAAAATATAATGAAAGAGGTACTTATAGTTAAGGTAAGGTTAGACAACTAGAAGTAAAGCGACAACAAATAAAAGCCAATGCCTGAAACTGGCATTGCCTTTTAACAACCAAAACCAGGCAAACAAGTACCTAGTTTATAAGATGAATGGCACCAAACAAAGCAACCAGAAATAAAAGCGAATGCCTGAAAGTGGCATTGCCTTTTAACAACCAAAACCAGGCAAACAAGTACCTAGTTTATAAGATGAATGGCACCAAACAAATCAACCACAAATTAATAAAAGCCAATGCCTGAAAGTATCATTGCCTCTTAACAACCAAAACCAGGCAAACAAGTACCTAGGTTTATTAAATAATCCTTCCTGAATTATTAAATTTAACTTAGTAGTTTTTTAATAACAAAGTAATTTCAAAATCAATGTTGAATGTTTATTTCGCATCATGCTAGTTAAAAGCAAGGGGAATAGTTGCATTGACAACTAGCTCCACCATACAGGATCACAGCAAACATTTAATTTATAAAAATAAAATTATCTAAGTATTATAAAAATATCACACGTTAAAAGTGTATAAATTAAAATTCAAATATAAATATTAGACGTATGGCCGATTAAAATCCACTTCATTTCCAGTAGATAAAATACTAAGTCCTTTGTAAAGCTAAACAGCAAAGCTAAGCAGCTATCTTATTTCGTTCTAAAAGAAGCGAAAATAATTTTAAATTGCATCTATTATTTTAGAAACTATCCCTCTTTATTTAATTACTTATATTTAAATAATATTATAGAATAAAAATAAAGTAAACGAATGATACCACCAGTAACGACCTCCAGCGGCACCAGAGTGTACTACTTAAATGTATTGAACGTTATCTGTAAAGAGCGGTCGCTTCTGAAAGAAGTTCACAAGTTTTCCGCTAGATGGCGCGCAGCTATTAAACGACTGCCCGATTATAGATTGTATTTTAAAACAACAATGAATACTTATAAAATACGTAAATAAATCGTACAAAATCTAAGCTCCATTCCAATTTCGGTCTAAATCTTAGGAACATGGGGTCGATGTTTGCATAATAAGTAAATCAGACCTGTATCAAAATGACTAGACAATGATACAAAATGCACAAACACACACTCGTTAAACACGGGACTCGAACCCGCGACCCTCAGTACAGCAGGCAGACCCACGTACTAAAATACATATAAGAAAATCAATGGGAAAAACTTAAAATATCACGGATCGTTTTGCAAGCACTTTTTGCTTAAAATAAAAGGTTTCTACGACAATCATGTTTAAATAATGTAGGTAAATGTAAAATAACAAATTCCTTCGAATGAACAGATTCCACGTTTAGGAATCGTTATTATATCATCAAGAGAGTCCATACCAACATACATACATGTAAAACTATGTAGGTACAAGCCGTAATAATTATCTTCACCCATAGATAGTACTAAATATTTTCACGCGGTAACATAATATTTTATTGAGGGTAGACAGACTTATAAAAAGTGCAGTCCAACCTTGGCTCGGACGTAACCCGCCTTAGCCTTCGTAAATACCTAGATATATCTATATCTAGACATACAAACATACATCCCCACGACCGGAATCTCCCCAGGGTGGTCAGAATCTTTCAGCATAATATATTGAATTACGGCAAACAGCTACAGGCGGTCAAGTCAATCCTTTGTCCCACATTCCACTGCATAGGAAGAATCATATCCCTTAGTCGCCTCACTCAAAACGATAGGTAATGAGCGGTCCAATTCCAATCCGAGACCACGCGGCCTTTACACATACAGACATAATTATACACTCACATTCCAACATCATCACGACCACAGTTTCCCCTAGGGTGGTCAGAATCCTTCAGCATAAAATTGAATGTTTCGGAATAGAACACGCCAAACAGCTACGTATGGTTAAGTCAACCCTTTGTCCCACATTACACTGCATAGGAAGAAATCTTATCCCTTAGTCGCCTCACTCGAAGCGAGAGGTTATGAGCGGTCCAATTCCAATCCGAGACCACGCGGCCTTTATACATACAATTATACATTTATACATCCATATTCCGATATCCTCACGACCACAGTTTCCCCTAGGGTGGTCAGAAACTCCCAGGATATTTCGTATTGGGATTAACTCAAGCAACGATTAGATGGTCTTCCCTTTGTCTTGCAAACCTCTGCTTAAGAAAGGTCTTTATCCCTTAGTCATCTCGCATGGCGCGGGAAGTAACAGGAAGGATTAATTCCAACCTAATAAATAAAATTACCTACATAATTTATCAAGCATCACACAGCATCGCATATCTATCTACCCACTTTACTTCTTTCCAGCGCAAGCGTATCTACCTACATTATGAAAAATCGCTTTAACCTACTTAACTACCTACAGATTCTATAAAATTTCGATATCAACCTATTACGTTTATGAAAGTAAAATAAAAGGCATATAAATCACGTCAAGTATTAAAAATTACCATGAAAAATGGTAAAATTAAAATGAGTAGGTACACAACCAGAAAACGAATGAGATAAAATACAAAATTGCTAAAAAAGTAGTAAAACAGACACAAATAGCTGAAACAAAATAAGATTAGACACAAAATTGCTAAACAAGTAATAAAACAGACAAAATAGCTGAAAGAAAATAAGATTAGACACAAAATTGCTAAACAAGTAATAAAACAGACACAAATAGCTGAAACAAAATAAGATTAGACACAAAATTGCTAAACAAGTAATAAAACAGACAAAATAGCTGAAAGAAAATAAGATTAGACACAAAATTGCTAAACAAGTAATAAAACAGACACAAATAGCTGAAACAAAATAAGATTAGACACAAAATTGCTAAACAAGTAATAAAACAGACAAAATAGCTGAAAGAAAATAAGATTAGACACAAAATTGCTAAACAAGTAATAAAACAGACAAAATAGCTGAAAGAAAATAAGATTAGACACAAAATTGCTAAACAAGTAATAAAACAGACACAAATAGCTGAAACAAAATAAGATTAGACACAAAATTGCTAAACAAGTAATAAAACAGACAAAATAGCTGAAAGAAAATAAGATTAGACACAAAATTCCTGAAAGAAATAAAAACAGAATTATGACATCCGAAGATCTGAAAGAAAATAAATAAATTTACATACACTTAAATACACAAATTTAGAACCCTGAAATGATACACCCTGACATACGACCCTAACCAATAATTATAAAATTCACTGACCTCGGTACAGCGTCGGAAGACAGCATCAGGAAGCCAGAATCATCTGCAGCAGCAATTCTGGACGCGATAGCTAAATGAAACCCTAAAATTTACGCACAACTCCCGTACTTCTATACTTTAAAATAAGCTGTTCATCAGCTATACTAAATCGGAATCTAAACCCTAAATTGACTTTCCTACTTCGGAATCTGAATTCGCGGATAAATTGCACAACGGGCCGGTTGCCACGCGTTGGCTAGAAATACATTTCCGAGGAGTGGAATATGTTTCCCTCCAGAACGTACCGTGTATCGGACCGACGCCAGTAGTTCCGTAGTCTTCTGCCATCAAGATGGTAAAATTATAACTCCCCAATACAAGCTTGCGCACGATTTTTATATCATTCTTTTGAGAGCAACAGCCAATCAAAAACCATCACGAAGATTAGCCAATAGGCTCTCAGGCACATTAGTTCCGATTTTGGCCACAAAAATGAGCCAATCAGGAATCGAACAAACTTCATACATTCATTATAATTTGCATGACGTTAATAACAGAAAGTATATTGTACGATGCTGATTGGCGTAAATATGTTATTGTACCAACTTAAAATCATCACGCGGACCGACAGGTGGCGGTGGTGTTTCCTACATTCATTACATTTTGCACGATGGTCGCATCTGATTGGCTCAGACGCCATGTCGTGCCAACCTAATACTCGAGTTATCATGACGAGTATGTTAGATGGCGCCTGGTGTAATAATGTAGTTACAACAATTATATTAGATGGCGTTGTCTCTAAATACAATAAGTATAATCATTATCACTTCTAGCTATCACAAAACTAAACTAGATGGCGTTTTTAAATAAATGGTTGCCAGTTGAAAAATACACTGTTTATGACAATTATATTTTTCGTAAATTTATTAAAACTGAGACAAGAAACGTGAATAATTCTAATTTTGAAATGTTGGGTTCGGCACAGAACACTCGTAGACGGTATTAATAAAAATAACGTTTTATGTATGGAAAAATAGCTTAGAAAATCTGGATTGCGCGTATCAAATAATATTTACAACTTATAATATAATTACGAAGATATCAAGCTTTGAAATTATTCATACAAAATTGTATATTTTCGTAATTATATTATAAATTGTAAATGTTATTTGATACGCGCAATCTAAATTTTCTAAGCTATTTTTCGATATATAAAAAAATACTTTTACTAATACCGTCTACGAGTGTTCTACGTTAAAGTTTTGTATGGACTGAAACCACCTTAAATATTATACATTCTTAAGGAATATAAATGAATCTGCCACAGAATGCAACTGACATAAAGCATAAAATGTTAAAATTAACAGAAGTGTAGGACGGATGGAAAAGAAGCGCCGCGCGCCGGTGGGTAGCCCTGTCCGTTAGTTTGATATATTGCAGCAAAGTCGCGCTCCGTCCCACGGGATGCGACGGTCTTACTCTAACTACCTACAGGTTGGAAGCTTTCTACTTATTTATTTACAAAACTAAGGGACCTGCCACACAAGCGATTTTTAGCTTAGGCGATGTCGCAACTGTGCCGCAACGACGTCGCAATTGTACCGCTGTGATTTCGCATCTTAATTGTCGCGATTTTTACGGAGTGTTATCCGTCGATATACAAGGGTTTAATAAAACACCCTAGTTATATTTGAGGGTGTGGTTTAGACCATCAAACTGAACAACTTTCACTATGGAGACAAATTCGAAAAAAACGTCATATTTTTCTAAATAAACTGTCTGAAATATTTATCAAGTACTTCAAAAAGGTCGCGAAACAAACGATTCATGACAACGAAGGCCATAATATAACGGACGATTTTTTTTACCTTTCTGGAACATTCAGGGGTGGTTCAGTTCTTCAAACTGAACAACGTTTAATATTGGAGCAAAGCTTAAATTGCTAAGAAAAATATTTGCTATTCCATACTAAACTGCAATGCCTACTCTACTGAAATGTATGAGGCAGCAGAATTTTTTTTTACAAGTTGCTTTCCTTAAAAGTTACTAGTGTTTACCCGCGACTTCGTCCGCACAAATTATATACCAGATTTTAAGTCAGATCATAAGCTATCAAACCAAAAAAGTTTCATTGAAATCGGTTCAGTAGTCTTTGCGTGATGCGCGAACAAACAAACAGACAGACAAAATTTCTAAAAAAGGTTGATTTCGATTCGAGTCAGGGATACCTAAAAACCATATCGTAATCTTTTTTTTGTAAATATCTTCAATGTACAGACACACTTCCGTTATAGTTTTATAATAGTTTAGATTATTCAGTTTGATGGTCTGAACCACCCCTTAAAGTTTCGGAACGGTAAAAAAATCATCCGGTATAGCTCGAATTGCCGTTTCTGTAGGATAAAGATTGTGTCAATGTCTGCAGCACTACCCAACAATAAAATTCCCATAGGACATGTCACATGATACTATGAAAATAATTAGAAATATTCCAGTCTGGCAATTTTAATATTGTTTCAGAAACGCTCATTAAAGTTAATCCTCTTCGTTAATCGTCTTTTTGACGTAGCTAGCTAGAGATTTAATGGAGGATTAACTTTAATGAGCGTTTCTGCAGCTGAGTGTAAACCATTTTAAATGTCATCCATCCTAATACGAATTCCAACACGTTAGTCGTAACCATAACTGAAAATTACCTAATTTCTTTAGAAACATTGTTGAACGAACATTTTTATAACTTCGCCTTTAACCTTCACAGGTCAGCGGCCGGTTAATTACACAATTAATTAAAAATAAATCACTTTTCTTATTAATTTTCTTAATAAGTTGATTAATGAGAGAGGGTGCCCTTGACTCGGGCCATCAATCTCGTAGCTTCGTAGCGCGTAGCGCGTAGCGACGTAGCGTCGTAGCCGGCTACATTTACCTATTCAATACTAATTGTGTTCTATTCACTCTCGGATCAGCTTTGATTTCGTTATACATGGTGTTAACATTTTTTTGACCGTTTCTGTAGGTGTAGAATAGACCATCCCATTCTATGGTTGTTGTAGGAGGCCCCTAAGGTATAATTATTATTTTGTGAGCCAATTATTATTTTTCAGTATATTTGGGACCAAAGGGCTATCACCAATTGCTTAAGCTACATTGAGCATTGTACCTCACTACAACTAATTAGCATAGCATAACATATGCTCAAGATTATATTCCCCGAGAAGGTACTCAGAGATACATCCGCGCACAGAGTACTATTTCACCAGTAGTACCGGAACTCTGTCCAGTGTGACGGGGGGTGAGCCCGTCGCCATTTGTAAAGGACAGTGTGTACAATACATGCCTCGAAATTGAAGCATACAGGTTTCCTCACGATGTACTACTAAAATTATTTAATTGAATGGTCAACACGTATATTAGGTATAACTTCATACATAACCTTAGCAAAAGAATTTATGTTGTGTCGTAGAGTTTCTTTTATTAACATAACATAATTTATTAAATTAACATAAAATACTTGAAGCCCACTTATTAAACGTCAACGTGTTAAAAGATTGTTAATATTTGTAGCAGAGGTTTTTGACAGACCGTAAAAGATTTTTTAAATGTTTATTCTATTATGAAATTTGAACACCCTGTACTTCGAATAGAAAATGCTCTGTAACGATCTTTAGAATCAATTTAATCGTTGGAAGTAAGATATTTGAATAGCAATTGTGAACAAAACGGTCGCTTTAGCGTCGGATGACAGTTTGCGTCTCATTGTCGGCCGGCCGGCTCCCGGCCCCCGGCCCCCGGCCCCCGGCCCCCGGCTCCCGGTCGGCCGCCGCGCCGGCCCGGGCCGAGCGCCCGTCGGATGCCGGAGCTGAATCAACTAAGACTTGATAACCTGAAAGACATTCAAAGATAAAGAATAGTAAACTGTAAAAAGGTTGAGCTAAAATTAATTTAAGTTGATTCTTACAGCGTTTTTAGGGTTCAGTAGTCAAGTAACCCTTATTTTTACGTCCATTCTGTCCGTCTGTATGCCCCGCCTCAATTATTCGCTCATTATTGAATCGTTCATATAAATTCAGATAAGAATAACCAATAAACAGAAATGTGATACTCGTAGTTAAAAAGTTTGACGCGTATTGTCTGTCGGTCTGTCTGTCTGTGGCATCGTAGAGCCCAAACGGGTGGACCGATTTCAATGTGTTTTTTTAATAGAAAGCTTATTTTTGCGGGAGTCTCTTAGTTTGGTTTCATGAAAATCGGTTCAGTAGTGTTCTAGTAATTTTTAAAATTACGAAATAAAATAAAATTAAAAATTTATAAAACTCCCTACGATAGAAAAAAACATTTAAAAAGTGAAAAATAATTCGGTAAAAGTAATTCTGTCATGTAACCCGAAATATTTCATTTTTATTTTATTTTACTTTTTTATTTATATTTAAAAAAAAAAGAAACACAAATTGTTCGTCTATTCTTTTCCTCATACAACAAAAATAGGGTTGGAGGTTTTTTTGTGTCAGTGTGACACTTTAACCATGCCTTCTTCCATACAAACCTGCAGTACCAACTCGACTCAAATGTATGAAACAGTATTTTTTTTTTCGTTTTTAAAAATATCCAATCAATCAATCAATCAAATCATCCCACATCAACCCACTGCTGGGCATAGACTCCCTTTTAATGCGCCATTCTTCTCCGTACTGTGCCAATCTGATACAATGTGAACCCGTTAATAAAATACATGAGAATATTTATGTGTTCATCCTTCGTTAGGAGTCTATTTAGGTAGATATGTCTACGGTACAGAATAAGTGAGCTGAAAGCCGCAAAGCGTTAGACAAAGCTGCAGAAAGGAGTTTCGCTCCGCTTTGTAGCAAGTTTCACCGCGGGTGCGGGGCGAGGGGCGGAGGGGCATGAGGAACGGGACGGGACTTGGCTTTTAGAGTTCCACAGCCAAAGACACAAACCGTATGGTGCGTGCAGAATCACAAATCAACATTAATACGTCAAACTTTTTGAAAACATATATAATTTTCATTGTTATAATATGGTAACAACAACGCATTCTTGCAAAACGCTCCATACAATCAATGGTATTTTTTAACATGATCTATGTACAAACTATGTCAGATTTCAGTTAAAATAACATACAGGGTGTATGGAAAAGTATCATTCACCTTTAAACAACAGACTCTACCCATCAAACTGAACAACTTTTACTATGGGAGCAAAACGGCAAAAAAAAATCTGCTGTCCCATACGATTGCGTCGAGTAGGTATTGCAGTTTAGTATGGAACAGCTGACTTTTTTTTTTGCTCTTATGGTTTTGCTCCTATAGTAAAAGTTGTTCAGTTTGATGGGTAGAGTAACTATGTGGTTTAAAGGTTAATGATACGAAATGTTACGAAAAGGGTGTTACGAAAATCTGACTTCATACGAACATAGAGATTAGTTTCTAGATTGTTTCTGAAAAAAAATCATTGACTTTGATTGGATAGTGTTGAAAATATCACCAGACTACGTTTGTATGGAGCGCGCCAAACGGTAATATACCCTTAAGACTAGGTTATCCCAGTGCAAGCGTCTCTTTCTTGCAAGCATAAGTTTACAATTAGCCATCCCGCTTCATTTGAAAGCAGGATCGCAAAAAAACGTGTTTTTCGTCAATATCTTTGCTCATGGGAGTTTCTAAGCTAAAAATTCTTCTGAGTTCACTAGAAATATTTAATGTATTTAGTTAAAGTACAAGAATAAAAAGTTAAATATCAGCAGTTTAATCATAGTATTGAAAAAACATAACAAAAAGGGGTAACTTTTGGATGTTTTTCTATCTAGTAAACTTAATCTAATCGTGTAATTGAAAACAGTCGCCCATCCGCCCGATCCTTAAATAAGACATAATTTAATTTCAGACCTTAAAACACAGTTTAAAACACTTTCGTTCGTGTTCAAAAAACGGCCTCGACGGGATTACAGCGTCTTAAGCGACGGAACCCTGACCGCATGTTTCCAACTCGGACAAAGCTGGTTCTGGTGGGGCCGTACTTCACGGCGGTCGGTAACAGAGTCGCCGGTGATCACTCTTGTCATCCAGGCGGTTAGCCGGCAGCCGGCATTCAGTGCTCACGGGACACTGTTTAGAGTTAACCACCGTCCCACCCGCGGTACCGCACCCGCGGCGCCGGGGCCGCGGCCAAGTTGGGCAAGTCGAAACTTTGTCTTAGTGTTAATAGCACCGACCTGCTAGTTTTAATCACTTCTTTAGTCTGTCTTAATAATGCTATTCAGCTAGTTCATTCTTTCATAGTAACGAAAAACTACAAGGTGCTAGGGTGGTGCATTACTTTATAGGACATGTCGCATTTTTTTAAATCTTTATTGGGTGATTGTACTCATGATACTGAACAACTTTCCCAAATAGTACTGTAGCCACGGGACATTTTAATTACCAAAAAAGATTACCGATTGCTGTTTAGATATTATTGTAAGGTGCAAAATTACTAATATACAAAAATCTAAGTATTACAGATCACAACGCTCCGAAACAAAAAAAAATTGTATGAAATTTTACAATTTCGAGGTTTTTTTTCTATACAGTCATGTTCTTCACCTTAGTGCAATACCCATACGTAATCGTAAGATTGTCTAAAGGTGCCATACAAAGCTATAAGACCAGATGAAAAAGTCAACTTTGATCGGTCTTATAGCTTTGTATGGCAACTTTAGATTGTCATTATTCATACGTCATGATTTTTTCGTGCGAGCTTCGCCTAAGAGCAGAACTCTCTTCAGGGGCTTAATGAGATTTGAAATTTAACTACTGTTCATTAAAGAACAATTTTTTTTTTTTTTACCTAGCCTCTTCAATGTCTTACTGCTGGGCCCTTTTACTCTCCAATCCTCTCTGTTGTGTGCAACTTCTGGCCAAGTCTCCAAGAATGCATCCATGTTATCTCTCCACCTTTTATATGGATCTAAAAAACCGTGCGAGCGTAGTACCTACTCGCTCAGCACACGAATTTGCAGGATTCGAACCCGCAATCCATGGCACAGCATGCAGATTCACTACCAACTGAGCTATCGGGCCGTGGTGCGTAAAACAGTGATAATCAGATGCTTACCTTACAACGCTTTCCTTCACAACAGAACCAGTCGGGTGCAATCATACAGAAGTTTCTAAAACCTAAACGGTACCAACGCTCTAACAAAAGAACGACTAACCCGACCATTACGTAATTTACTAGCAGTGCGCGACAGCCCTGTCTTCAACCGACTTCACAAAAGAGCACACAACGCGTGAAGATAGTCAAATGAGTCGCTCCGCCGCGTCGCGCAAACTTTCTCGCAGTTTGTCTTCGCGTTAGCCCCGCGGCACAGAAAAGAGATAAACAGTAAAGCAACTTCATGCAAGCGCCCAAATAGACGCGACGCACACACACAGATGAGTGCAAGGTACAGTAGGACCAGGTTTATAATGCTTACGGATGTACCTGCTCAGTTGACTAATATTAAAACCGCGCGAACCAATCACGATACTCTACCGTTACCAGCCAAAAATGTTCTGATTCTATTGGTCGACAAATTTCGTGCCTGAGGTTTGACCACCATCTACATTCGGTCATTAGACTGTACGGCAATGCATGTTCTTCTTTAACAACGAAGTAGTAAGGTTGATTATAATTATGAAATGGTTTTGAGTCACGTCGGGAAATGTTAGTCTCTGTCTGCGAAAACGAAGATTTACGAGCGTAATTATTTTCATGGAGTGCGATTTTTTAACATCACACGTTGAAATCAGAAGTAGAAAATGTCAAAGTTACTATGGAGATTATGCATCTTTCTACTGCCGAGTTGATCGTATGATGTTCAAAAATCGAGTGCTGTACTATTGCGACCCGAAATACCTTAGCTTAGTGTAAGTACGGCGCTCGCTCGTCTGTGTTCAAGCGCTTGCATGAAGTTGCTTTACTGTATATCTCTCTTCTGTGCCCGTGGAATAACTCGCAGATATAACTTAACGCATAAGTAATCAAGTTTAACTTTAAGTCAACGTTCGCTTCGACTCTCTTATCCTACGTTAAACAATAACTAACTACGTTTGTTATAAGTCTGTTATGCTGGTTTTAGCAGTTCTTCAGAGAAAAGCTATTAATTCAAATATCTATCTATCTTTGTAATGTTTTTAGCGGTACATAGTGCTCGTTATAGGACGTACACACGGCGACACATCAAGATACACAAAACCAAACTGAGTGAGTGAGTGCACCTCGAACGAAAGCTTCATACAAGCTGTCGGTGCAATCACACCGATATAGCGTCCACTTGTATGAAACTTTCATTCTGTAGGGATATTTATTCAAAACAAATCAAATTAAAAATAGTTTATTGCTTCCATGTGTTAATTGTAGCAAGTTGATGTGGTGTGAAGTATCTAGATATCTTATCTTACCTTATTATGGAGGCTGGCAAGCCAGCAACACTTCGGCCCAATGGGATCTTTTGTGTTACCCCTACATATTTATATCTTCACCCTTCAAAAACGTGGTGAATAAGGGTGGCAATATAGTTCAGGGGAAAAACCCTGTAATCCGGTATCGGATAACCATCTCCCAGGAGGCACAGAGGATTGTTCCATGGTTTCATTCTCCTCTCCGCATGCTCCGCAGCTGGGGTTCAGGGTATACTTCATCTCGAGCATCATCGTGCTTGTGGCGTAGTGCCCGGTGAGGGCTCCGATGATGGCACGATCTTCGCTCCTGCTCTAGTTCAGTAGAACTTTATTCCTGTTGTTATATTGTGAAGACGGGAGTTGTCGTTAAAGAAAACGAGTGCTTTCGAGTCAAGTCTCATTTAATAATGAATCAAATAACCTAAGTTTATTACATATATAATGATGGTAGGTCACTACGTCACATGCCTACCGAAAAATAAAATAAAATAGAGAAATAAAAAATGTTTGGTCATACATTAGACCTTAAAATTATGTTTCTTAATCTAAAAGTACATTGTTCTTAATTACTAATAAATTTGCAACAAACAATTTTTATTTCATTTTATTTATGGTACGGTCGTGTTCTATTTTTATGCACTAACAGTTCTTTGCTATTTTTTAAGATGATAACATTTGGTTCTAAATCTTTTACGACAGTAAATGGGCCTAAATATAATGGTTCTAATTTGGTACAATTCTCATTTTTAATCAAAATTAAATCTCCAGACTTATAACTAATAGGATTAACATAAGTGTCATATCGTAGCTTTCTTAATTGCTTACTCTTACATAAATTTTCTTTAGCTTCCATTTGCGATTTTTGAATTCTGTACTTTAACTCTAGGGGATAGCTATAATAATTGTATACAGAACAACATGCATCTATCATAGAACTATATAGGTCTATAGCGTCTATGAGCTGCTTTGTGACTTTTTCCTCCCCTGTTAATTTGGGTAAAAGGGAAGTCGCAGTTTTCAAATCAAATTTAGGTAAGGTTGCCATGGTGCTTTCCGTTTCGTTACTATCAGTACTACAACAGTATTCTACAATCTTTGAATAACAATTCCTGATCTTTGTACTTATGTCTAAAATTTCTGTCACATCGTCTACTTTTACTTTCTTTTTTAAAATCTGATCTTCAAGTTGCGTATAATAGGTAATAAATTGAGTGTATAATTCAGTAGCTTCATTATATTTCTGAGCACATTTTTCTGTTGTTCTCTTTGAACCTAGTTTTCGTAAATATACTTGGATATTATTTATTTGTTCGTAAACATCGTAAATAACTTCTGCCATATAAAAAAAGTATACATTAATATTTTTGAATTTTGCTTTTTATATTAATAATAACTACTGCTATTTTTTTTTCTACCAACTAAATATTGATGAATTAATAAAACTACATGCTAAATTCACTTCACTGAAATCTCTTTACACTTTTATTGAAATAAAACACTGCTTACTCACTGTTTCCTCGTAGTTTTTTATACTTCCTGGTCGGTACGCCGGAACCCAGTACGCCTAATCGCGTTCCTTATTATTTCGCTGCGGATCCAAGAAGCATGGCATCTTTTGTACATCTTGTACATGAAGACGGTACCAGCGATGATAATTATAAGTAGAATCACTCCCAACATTATGTTAACTGTCGACAAATGTGTCTTCAGGGCTTCGATTGTTGTAGTCGCCGAGTTGGTCCCACCAGCTGAATTCTGCGCTATTACAACCTCTTCTTTTGTTTGGCTCGAACCCATCGTGTATAATAATTACGTACAGCACTTCACACTAAATTGTCATTTCTGATTCACCATAGTTCTTGTAGTTAAAAAAGTATAATTTTTAAAATAGTAAGTAAATTAATTTAGTCCATTCTTATCGTTTCGACCGTCACTTGATCACCGTAAGCCGATACCACGCGCGGCACTCCGCGCCTCAAAGGCAAGGTCGCCATGTGAAGACGGGAGTTGTCGTTAAAGAAAACGAGTGCTTTCGAGTCAAGTCTCATTTAATAATGAATCAAATAACCTAAGTTTATTACATATATAATGATGGTAGGTCACTACGTCACAATATTGATAATTTTCCTGCAGTCTTCTTCTTATCGCGTCGACTTCAAACTTTGAACAAAGTCGCTAAATAGTACCTTGCCTGAAGTGGGCAACCGATTCTGCACCGTCGCTAGCGGTCATGAGCTCCTCCTGCGTACAGGTGTTAGGGCCCGCAGGGCACGATGTGAGATGGGCCATCGTTTGTGGAGCTCCACACAAGCAACTCACATTTTGCGCATCTGCGAATCCCCACCCGAACACGTTGTCCTTACTGCGACCGACCTGGGTTCGAAGTCGGTTTAACGACTTCCTGCAATGTTACAGACCTTTTGCAGAAGTATCTAGACAAAAAGGTACCTGCATTGAATTCCAATGGAGTGAAACTAATAACATTTACATGTAGGTATGTGTTATATTGCCCGGCATTCCCGCAGGTCCGACATTGAATGCGGGGCGCGTACAACAATTGATCGTGAAATTCCTGCCGTCTGTCCGTCGGGTCGTGACGTCATGACGTCGACGTCGTGACGAGGGTGGCTGAGCCCGGGGCGGAGCACCTTAACAACTTGCAAGTAATAACTGGGACTGACGCTGACAGCTACTTTAATAGATCTGGCATCTTCAGCAAACATAACATTGAATACTTGATTAAATCAGGATTATTTACGTTCAAATAATTGAAATGTAGCATCATCATCACAGCCTATATACGTCTCACTGCAGGGCACAGGCCTACCCTCAGGGAGGGTGTATGGGCGTTAGTCCACCACAAGTGCCCAATGCGGATTGGTAGACTCCACATACGCATCAGAATTTCTTCTTCAGCGTATGCAGGTTTCCTCGCGATGTTTTCGTTCACCGTTTGAGAGCAGTCGGTATTACGTACATAATTTAGAAAAACTCATTGATAAATGGCATGTCGTGTGCGGTTTCGAACCTGGACCTCAATATTGAGTTTCCATAGCTCTCCGCAACGCGCCGCCGACGCTCATGTAGGATACTAACAGATAATGTTTCCATCTGCATTCCAACAATATGGATAGAGCATTCTTTTGTCTAGACAATGTTACACTATGTAATTTAGTATTGTATTTGTAGTTGTAAGTTTTATTTGTTTTGTTTAAAAGATTTGTGTTGCAGAAAGTTTCTGGCCACATCTTTTCTACATCGCGTTCTGTCGCGGTGGTAGAGTCAAAATTACATCAAAAATTTGATATTATTTCAATAAAAATTTTGAAATGAGTTGTTCCAATTTTCTTTTGCTTTGTGAAAGTTACACAGAGATAAAACTGTGGTAAGCATGGTAGGTACTCGCGTAGTTTGGTACAAAGTTACTTTCTAAATAGACTTTTTAGAGTTTCAGTGTGATAATTGATAAAATCATATATATTTACGTACGATATGCTTCTCACAAAGGGAATTAAAAACTGTGACGAGCCCTAGTTTCTACCTACGAGCGTATTTATTTTCTATAGGTCAAAAGATAAAGATAAAGATGCATTTATTTGTATGACATGCGTAGTTTAACAAGCAGGTGTTACAATAATTATTAGGTCCTCCATGTCTTACCTTACGGCTTACAAATTATTATTTTGATAATGTCAGAGATGCTAATTTGTGTATTAAATCAACTCATTATAATATCTTATACACGGTGTTACAAAAGTACAAATAAACATTCAAGGGGGTTGTTTAGAATATCAAACTGAACAACTTTCACTATGGGACCAATATCGAAATCGCGAAAAAAAATATTATGTTCTATACTCTACAAATCGACTCGAGCTAAAATATGTATGGGATATCAGTTTTTTTTTCGCGATTTCGATGTTGGTCCCATAGAGATAGATGTTCAGTTTGACGGTCTAAACAAACCCCTAAAGAGTTTTAAAAATTTATTCTTACTTATGTAACAACCTGTATACTAATTATATCAATATCAAAGAGTTATATTCTGTAAGATTCCACTGCAGGGTAGCCTCCTCTCACGAATAGGAATTAGAGGTAGATGGAACATACACATAGTTACTCCATTAAATACATATTACCCCAGAAATAAGACTCATAATAGAATCACAGAAAAGAGCCAAGAGAGGATCTACCTTAAAAGAAATAACTGAATAAACAAAGTTTGTCACGTAAAAGGTTTTTAATGCAAAGCTTTCTAATTTAATGCAAATTCTTAATTGGCTCGCTAATGCAAAGGTAGGAACCTAAGTATAATTAATGTGTCCCAACAAATATAACAACGGCTACAAAAAGTTAGAGGCTCGCTAAAGCGAGTGTAAACAGTTCTCTTTAAATAAATGTCTTGGACATTAGAGCCAACACCAAGAAAAAATTAAAAAATCTTCTGTCCCATACATTCTTTTTATTCGCGATATCGACTTTGGCTCAATAGTTAAAGTTGTTCAGTTTGATAGTCTGAAGAACCCCCTTTAGTATCACTAGGGTGTTTTGTTACACCCTGTATAGTCTCTTTAAAATTACAGAAGCTAATGCAGACTTCAAAGATCATTTTTTGGTCAACAAATTTTTTTTGGCAGACTTGTATATTATGATGACTGAACAACGATGTATACAATTCATATATGTTTATGGAGGTGCTACTTGGGAATGTTCGTCCATTGAAAAGGGAAGATCTTCCACCAGTAAGGGGATGATTATACCATGAAACTGAACAACTTTATCTATGGGACATGTAAATCACGAAAGAAATCTGTCTATCTCGACCCAAGTGTATAGACAGCAGATTTCCTATTTTGTTTCAGATTGTATCTCAGGTACCTAGATACTATAAACCTACTGCTTTTATGATTCGCTGTAATAGAAAGGGCTATGAAAAAGCATTACTTATTTATCAGCCGAGTCGAAGTAAAATCACAGACAATAATTAGTCGATCCAATGTGCCAACCATCTAGGAAAGTCGGTCAAATTTACGTTAGGTCTCGTACTGAGCTATTACGAGATTTGTCCCGACAAATATTACAATTGTAGGAATTAGAGCGCTTAGATCAGATTATAACAAAACCCTTTGAATGCAGTTTCTTGTCGTACTCGTTGGCATTAACGTGGGGGCTCCGCTAAGCGCTGCCTTGCTTGATGTTAATGCCGACGAAGGCACGTAATCCCGCCCGGACGGCGCAGGGGGTGAGGCTGGCAGCGAGCAGGCCGGGGGACGGAGGCGAGATCAAAGGGATCAGAAGCTGCCCGTCTTCTAGAGCAGTGTTTCTCAAACTTATTTGAACTGCGACCCCCTCAAGACGCTGCTAAATTCATATTAATGAATGCAAAAAAAGGCATGCGAGGCACGAATTCCATTGGGTCTTTTACCTACACTACAACGAAAACCTGGAGCGAACAAAGCTAGCTTGACTTGTCTCAGCGATTTCTAAATAAAATTGTGAGTGTACCGGTTGAACATTAGAAACATACAAAGTATTTGAGCGACTGAAAAAAACTCGAAAATTAGTAAGTTAGTAACAGATATTTAGTTAAAACGCTTGGTTTATGCATGTAGAACAACAACAAAAAAAGAAAGCAGTAGGGCTCGCATGCCACCCCCGAGAAAACGATAAAAATCGAGATGTGCCTCCATCCTTATTATTTTACGTATGCCAGAAAGAGCGCGCACGACGTTTTTCTCGTTTAAACGCTTTGTCGTGGCTGGCATGCTAGCTGTGCAGGAGCGAGAAAAGTTAGCTATAAATCAGCATTGCTAGCTGTTGCCAGAACTTTATGCATGCAGTGCAAAAATTAAAACAAATCATTCACAACAGAACGCTTGCTCCGCTTGCTCTAAATTTCTATTTTAATTTTCGCTTTGGGTCTATCTATCAATCAACTTGTATAATAAATAAGTAAAAATGTAAATGCTGAAGCAAGCAGTTTATTCATTAAAATAAATCTAAATTGATTAGAGATACCTACCTATGTCGGTTTGTAAACAATAGTTCGATTAAAAACCAGGAGCGAGCTCTACTACTAACTAATGTACAGTCAGCAGCAAAAAGATGAATACTATTTTACTACGTCGTAGTATAACGATGTATACACTACGACGACTACGACGACGACGACGACGACGACGACGACTTTGTAAGACGTAGTAAAAGTGCATACATCTTTTTGCTGCTGACTGTACATAAGGTAGAAGCAGACAGAACCCCTGGAACTGCTCGGTGACCCTCCTGGGCGGTACAGTTTGAAAAGCACTGTTCTAGAGTAATGTGACTACGATTTTTTGAAAGACTCGGTAATTAAAAGCGCCATTACCGTGATGTTTGAGACACTTTTTTTTCTTATTTCTTTTACAGTCCTTTTGATGTTTGCTCAGTTTTTTTTATCGAAGAAAGTGATTGAGTATTCGCTTACTGGGTCACGGAGTATTTGATCTTTCTTTACGATTCTTGTCTACTGAAATGTTCCAATGTACACAAGATAGAAAAAAAAATGAAAACTAGGATTCAAAGGGCGGCAGTTTAGAACAAATTGAACAACTTTGACTATGAAGACAACGGCGACAAGTTTTTTAAAATATCAGCTGTCCAGTACATTTGAGTTTTGAGTCGAGTCGGTACTGCAATTTCGAATGATACAGCAGACTTTTTTCTCCATGTTGGCTCCGTAGTGAAAGTTGTTCAGTTTGTTGGTCTAAATCACCCCTTAGATTAGTATGTTTTGTTAAAACACACACACACAACACCAATTAGCAAATTTTCACTTCAAATACATGAACTCACGACTTTCCCTTTCGGGGTGGTCAGAAATATTGCTAAAACACAAGACGACACATCAAGCTACGCAAAACCAATATACTTACCTATAAGCTGACCACGCGTAGGATGAATAACGTATAACGTCGCTCTGCCAGCTATTTTGGTTTTGTATAGCTTGGTCATCATTATCAGCCTATAAACGTCCCACTGCAGGGCACAGGCCTTCCACCACGCGTGCCCAATGTGGATTGGTAGACTTCGCACATACAATCAGAATTTCTTTTTCAGAGTATGCAGGTTTCCTCAAGATGTTTTCCTTCACCGTTTGAGAGCAGTCTGTATTACGTACATAAGTTAGAAAAACTCATTGGTGCATGGCATGTTGCTCGTGCAAATTCGAACCCGGACCCCCATAATTGGGAGTCTATACCTCTCCGCAACGTGCCACCGACGCTCTCCGGCCAGCTTATTTTGGTTTAGTACAGCTTGATACTTTCTAAGAAAGATATTTAAGCTTACGAATCTGTTATAAAGTGCATTAAGCACGATGAAGTTAGTTCTAAAGAGAGTTGGATTTTTATCTAAAGAAGCGAGAATAAACTAGACAGAGCAAACTTTGATTTTTAATCACCGGCACCACCGCAAATTGTACAACAAAGTCTAGCGTAGCCTGCAGCAAATGGATTAACTTCCAGGCTATTAGCATTCTCAAATGACGTTACTTGTGAACTCAGTTAACTATTGTAGCCAGCACAAAGACTTTCTGACTCGGAATATTAATGAGCTACATTTTTTTCTCGTAAATAAATTGCTGCTGAAAAAAGGTGATTGAATATTAAAATCCAATATACCGATCAAGCAGTACCGACCGACAGCTAGCCAGATGCCAGCGGTGTGCTCCGAAACCACCTGAGTATCCAAGCAGCTCGTTAGACGGCATACTAAAAATCGGGTAAGCTGTATCAGGAACCTATGGGAAACGTCTTTTAGGGTAATGGTTTCTATCTGCTAAATAATGGTAATAATAATAACATAATGCCGGTAGGTGATATACTTCCAAAGTAATAAGCGATCTTATCAAATATTTGTATTGGTTTGCAAGTGGCCCCCTACAGACCAAAACGAAAGACGTTTCACGTCAAAAAAATGCGAAACGAAACACATTTATTAAAGTATTCCAGTGATTTTAGAGTTTCCTTGTATGGACATAATTCATCTATCGCTGAAACTTTGCAGTGTGATAAAGTAAAGTATACAGATTATGGTTGACAAATAATCTAGGACCGGAAAAAATTAAACCTACATTATTTGTCAACCGTAATCTGTATACTTTACTTTATTACACTGCAAAGTTTCAGCGATAGATGAATTATTGTTAGGGTCAAACCCTAAAATGATTCGACTAAAGTCATAAATTCAACTAGTTTTCCTGACATGGTTGAAACTTTAATTTCAACTGACAATACTGTAAGTTTATTACAGACAACAGACTTACACTCGAATTGAGAAGGAGTCAGCAAATTCAAAGTAATAAAATAATAGATAGTTCTTATTAGTGCGCTAATTTAAATAATTCTTTTTGCTCAATTTCAAACTCTTACAATGGAAAATTCTCCCAAGTAAATTCTTTAAGAGTAAAAAACGTGTTTGAGTTTGTATTTAATAAATAAAAACTTTTAAGATTGTACGGTACAGCATTTGGTCAGTGGCGGAGTGGCAATGGGCTGGTCATACATAATTCATCAGCCCAATTGATATTGGTTCAATATTAAAATCCCCATGAAAAAAGGCATTCTTGGTATCGCTACGGCTTGATATCTCTGTCACGATTTAAATTTGTCTTTTTCGTTTTTATTCACATTCCGTTTAATATTTCCGTGGGCATCCGGTGACGCTCCGGCCAGCGCTTGCGCTAGCGAGCAAAAGGAATCGTTCTCGACTTAATTCTAATTACGTACCGCCTTCATTGATTCTCCAGCAAGGACACAGTAGAGATAAGGAAACAGTAAGAAAACTAGTCCGTGTCCTTGAAATTATTGCCTACTCTATGTCAGAGCGCTATGGATGCCACTGGCGGGTTTAAAGATCGTGACGGCGGCACGGCCACTGTTGCGGGCATGCCCACAACCCTAATTGAGTTCCATAGACTGACTAAACAGAAACAGACGCACATTTTGCAAGTTTATAAGTCTTACCTGCGCAGTTGACAAATTTTAGCAGCGTGCGTAATTATATTGACCTATCAGGATGTAAGCATATGCTCACGACTATATTCCCCGAGGGGGTGGTCAGAGATCTCCAGAAACCTCAGAACATCCATCACCAGTAGTACCGAAACTCTGTCCAGTATGACAAGGGGTGCGCCCGTCGCCACTTATAATGGACAGTGGGTACAATACCCGCCGGATCCGACCGGATTGGTAATATCCATAATCATTTGCGTTTTCATTTTAAAATCAACTGTAAAACAATAAAGGTGTTTCTAGCAACTGTGAAAAAAATAATTATTGTTACGAAGTGATAGTTTCTATTGTATTAATAATGCAAAAAAAACATTTTCTTTTCATTATAATAAAATTGTTAAAAAAGAAACAAAATTAAAAAGTAGATCGATTTTAGGACCTATCAGTATAATATGTAACCAGTAGCTTAATTGAAAAAAATTTCAATCTTTGATTTGAAATTAAGCGTTGTTACCTACTTAGGTATTATTCAACTTCACGTTTAAATGTACGTGTAGGTGCGGATTGTTTTAGCAGGTGACTCAATAACGTCGTAAGCGACGTCCACCGCGAGAATTTTCATTAAAAAAGCGGTTTTATTCGATTTTCAAGCCATTTACCGGATCCGGACCGGATCCGGCTAGCTAGTGCCGGATCCGGTAGGCCGTAAATCGTGCCGGATCCGCCGGATTACCGGATCCGGAAAACCGGATTGCAATCCCTAGTTACTCGCCACTGGACCACCATGGCTTATTCAGGATCTTAAATACCTTGCCGCTATTGACTAATTTTTTTCGCGCCCTTTTCGCTGCTATCCAACTTTGCCCCCTTTGATTGCTAAATTACTTCGGGTTTTGACGGGGACTCGATCCTGAAGTGCGATTTTTGAACATCACACGTTGAAATCGGCAGTAGAAAATTTCAAAATTACTATATACTTCTGCTTTGCGCAAACGAATAGAAGATGAGCTCGGTACGATACTCGGTACTGTGGCCTACCGAGGTATACCAGCAGGCCGTGTACGTAGCGCTCGTCTGTGTGCGTGCGTCGATTCGGGCGCTCGCTCGCTTGTATGAAGTCTGTCTACTGTTTTCTTTCTTTTCTGTGGCGAGGAACCCGGTACTATGCCTGCTCATTAATTATTAACTAGGGTCCTCGGGATAATTGCCTTAATAGGCTGCCTTTAATTATGAACAATGCGTTTCCTCTTCACTTCGAGATACATTAAGATAATGATCAAAATATTTTGATCTCTGATATTGTTTCAGTTTATATTTTACTAGATTTAGCGTCTACCACGCATGTACAATGCGTACATTGGTACTTCCCATACGCATCAGAATTTCTTTAGCGTATGCAGGTTTCCTCACGATGTTTTCCTTAACCGTTTCTATGACATAGAATAACTCTTTGATACACATGATATCGTTCGTACGGATTCGAACTTGGACCGTGATGGTTGAGTGACAGTATTTCTCCGCAACGCGCCACCTACGCCCTTTCAGGGGTGTATTTCCAAATATTGCACTCCTGGGTAAATATATTTGGCCGCCCCTCGTGAGAAGCATCAAAACTAAAAATATGGAGAGATCGAAGCGAGCTAGAAATATTTCGGCTTTACGACTTGATTTGGCTGTTCATGAACTCTATCAGTTTATTTCTATGCAGGCAGTGTAATAATAGAAAACAGAGCGAGCGAAGCGAGCTCGAAATGTTTTCTCAATAATGATTAATGAAAATGACTTATCTCTGACCAGAAAACCGTCGGTCTGAGTAGTTACGCAGTGGTATATCGAAAACATAAACTAGAGGTATAGAGCGAAGCGGGTTTGAAATTTTTAGCACTCTTTTCTCTCAATCTGACTAATTTATATTGTTAAACCTGGAGCGAGCGTAGTGAGTTCGGAATTTTTTTACGTTACAGCTGGGTTATGCGGTATGTTAAGCAATGCGTTCGCTCTGTCGTGCCATAAGAATAGTTAATAACTGTATATTCTTATGGTCGTGCCTTGGTCTATACAAATGTTGCTGGGCATCGTGCCTATGTGTAACTCTTTGTAAAGGTACCAATAAATGTTTGTAAGTGTACAGGACGGCCAAAAACATCAGTTTTTCCTTCTCGATGAAAATGAATGTAGACTGCAATGTAAACTGTAAGTAATAACTAATGACACACACATCGTGCTCATGTTCGTATGCTAAGTGTTCATTGCTCGCTGGCGTGCGCTGAGTAATCAACTTTTTAGGGTTCCGTAGTCAAACAAGGAACCCTTATACCATTCTGGCTGTCTGTCTGTCTGCCCCGCCTCGATTAAGTACAATGAAAAGTGGGATGGAAAATATATTTTTTTTGTAAATTGATGGCGCTGAACGAAAATAAATCGCGCTATTGATTGTTTTTGAAAATTCATTCATTACCTATACTATCTAAGCTATGACGTAATAAGCTTTTCTTATAATGTCTACGGAACCCTATCCTGGGCGAGTTCGACACGCTCTTGGCAGGTTTTTAGTTTTTACCTAACTCACGCTCTCTCCAAGTTGTTTCAAAGTTAATACAATAGGTACAATCTTAGTATTACTTTCGTCTGGTTTCGAAACTTAAATAAATTTATGTAATAACATTATCTCTAATAAACATTCGTTATTTAATTTCAGTAATTTTGTTTTATTTATGGCAAGCTTAAAATTTATATTCACACTGAAAAATTCATAAATTCACCCTGGATAAAAACTGTTTTTGGTAAATGTATTAGAGCCTGGAGTGCGATTTTTGAAACTCCTTCGCTGAGCTCATCAGTTGAAAATGTCAAAATTACTATGGAGATATGCATCTTTCTACTGCTGATTTGACTTTCAAAAATCGCACTTTTGACATTTTCAACAGCTGAGCTCAGGGAATAAGTTTCAAAAATCGCACTCCAGCTCGATTAGTTTCTATGTAAATACACACTGGAAATAAACTGTGTTTTTTTGAGAAAGTGTTTTTTAGAGAAGTGCGAAACACAGATCTGCGCTCCAAAACTGGTATAGCGGACGTAGGCTTAAAAACAGCTCTGCTAAAGTGGGATTGGGCAGGACATATCTGCCGAATGCACCCGGAGAGGTGGACCAAGATGGCCACAGAATGGGTTCCACAAGAGTTGCCGACTTCGAGGAAGACCCAAGAGAAGATGGAGTGACGACTTGAATACCTTCCTGAACGGTTGGCCTGATTTCGCGTTGCATAGGGAAGATTGGAGGAAAAGAGGGGAGGCCTTTGCCCAGCAGTGGGACACAAAATAGGCTATTAAAAAAAAATAATAATACGGCTAGCTCGATTTACTTTACATGATTCTTGGAATTTCGGGTGTGAATTCAATGCTCAGCTCAGCTACACCGGATTTCTACTTCATGATAATGATGTCTTCCACGACGGACGTATCCGTCGACGGCAACCCTAATTGGTTCCTGGCGTGAGCTCGGATGTGTGGTCACAAAGAAAGTGTAGGCAAAAGGCGGGCTTATAGGACGTACTCTGATCAAATCGTTTCGTTCTACAAAAAGGTTAGGTGCGGACAAGAAGATTGGAATGCTCTATAGTGGAGCACAGACTGCCTAACAAGACGTGAAATATGACAATACTCCTTTGTGGTCGGTAATGATCGTTCTTTTCCGTAGTTGTTTTTAGTGACGTTAACTTTGTCCCTTTCTAATGTATGTCTAGGCATGACGTCACTCAATTGTCGTTCATGTAATTGTGACGTCATTGGAATAGAAAGGGACGCACGTAAAATTGGAAATATCGACGACGGAGACGAACGTCAAATTTTCTTGTATCAATGCTTGTAAGGAGGAGTGCTATCCTTTATGATTTAGATCCATGGGTGCGGAGTACTCGAAACTGACGTGAAACGTCGTGACCGTCGTTTCATTTGTATGAAAATGATGTATGAATCTGAATAAGGGGAAAGAGGTATGTAAGGATCGTATGAAGAGTCGTGACATGATACAGGGTGTAATTGATATCATATAATCATTTAAACTAAGAGTCTACCCATCAAACTAAACAACTATTACTATGGGATCAAACCGATCGGAGCAAAAAAAATCTGCTGTCCCATACTAAACTGCAATGCCTAATCGACTCAAATGTATGCAACAGCTGATTTTAATTTAGCTTAAAAGGATGCTAATGATATCAATCAATAATAAAAAAAAAGAGAATAGATAATCTGTTACACGCAAGACAATTCAGTTAGCCAGTCGAATTGTACGTTGAATCTGCGGTCTTGACATTTGGCATCAAGAGCTGCCAGCCTAGCTGTCTCGTTGCACACAGACCTAAAACGTAGTGATTCCATTCTCTTTGCTCAGACCCTTCCCTGACAGCTTTTAGCAAATGATACTTATAAATTTTTATTTATGTATAATTAATGGACTCTTGCTTGTGCGTTAACAGGAGCACTGCATTTCCGCCAGTGTCAAATAGTTTATGGGAGTATCTAACCCAATCTCAGGGATTGTTTTTGTTCAAAAACAAGAAGAGATTGAGGATTGCGGTGCCTCGTGGCAGGCAAAAACGCGACGCGCGAAAACCACGCGAGACAAGTGCTCGGGTAAGAACCTGCAACGTGACCTAGTTCAACATACAAATCAAAGAGTCTACTTGTTTCAGTAAAAGTAGATGTTCCATGCATTCTCCTTTACGAATGTTAAAAGAAATCCAGTCAAGTTAGAAGCGTAGCGAGATAGAGCACGTTTTTAAAGCGAGAACAGTTGAGTTGTCTGCGAGCAGCCGACGCGTTTGTGCTCAAATATGCCTTCGCTTTGAAAGCGAGGAAACTTTCTACAATTGCTTGTGTATATTTAGATACGTGTACGTGTGCTCGTATTTATATTGTGGGGGAGAACGTCCGGAGACAAGGGATGTAGGTCGTGTGCTATCTCCGTTTACTTTACACTCCACGCAATGTGGAATGGAATGAGGACGTTTTTGTCACTTTCACATAATATAAAAAGCATAGCATATAGCATAAGCTTTCAGTTGCGGCAAGTCTCACCTTTATTGAGAGAGCGATGACAGCCTATACAAGGTGTTACAAAAATACAAATTAACATTTAAGGGGGTGGTTTAGACCACCAAACTGAACAACTTTCACTATGGGACCAAAATCGAAATCGCGAAAAAAATTTATTGATGTTCCATACTCTACAAATCGACTCGAGCTAAAATATGATGTATGGGATATCCGATTTTTTTTCGCGATTTCGATGTTGCTTCTTCAGTACGCCTCCGATTTGGTCATCGTATAAAACAGCATAAGCATACGGATATGCTCACGACTATATTCCCCGAGGGGGTATTCAGAGATATTCTAAAACCTCAGAACATCCACGTAAAAGTAAAACAAAACAACAAAATTAATTTAACACCCAACGAAACCACCGGCCATTACAGAAACGGAACACAATAGCCACCTACGAACAATAACCAAAATAAAATTAATAAAAAAGCTTCACTTGTGTAACAACATCCGTTGGTCGGATGCAACGAAACTGCAAATTATTCGCACATAAAAAACATGCAACATGTTTTGTTTGGTTTCCAACGAGCGCGGGCACTCGCCGAACAATATACAGCGTTATAACAGTTTCTAAAAGAGAAGAATAAATATTTAAATATCAATTTAAATTCAACGCTATTTTACTTTGAACAATTCGAATAGAAAACTCTGCGATAAAATGTGTGCGGGTGCTTTATAGTGGGTTGTCTTTATTGCGGGACGGCTGCTGACTCCGCGGAGTGCATCGCTTGCATTGTGAACGGTTACTTAAGTGCCACATTTATAAAACGTCTGTCTCATTTAATGGAGACTGATCGGGTACACTTTTAATACGTCGTGTCGTGTACATTCTTCTGGGTCCCAGCCAGAAAATTTTCACGGCGTTGCTGAAAACGGTAGTGCAAAAGAAAGTCTGATACGTTGTTGTGTTATTTTTTTCTGGGGAGAACGTGTAGTCTACCATCATCATCATCATTTTCTTGCCCATTTCCCATTATTTGGGGTCGGCGCAATATGTCATCCTCTTCCATTCATCTCGCTTGGCCGTCGTTTCAACACTCACTCACAAGAAAACACATATCATCCTTCACACAATCCATCCATCTTTTCTTTGGCCTTCCTCTCCTACCACAGCCATCCACATTCATACTTAACACTCTTCTCGTAACATGAAATTCGTCTCTTCGCATCACATGCCCATACCACGATAATCTATCGTGTAGTCTACCTTGGGCAACATGTAATCTGGATCCTACTTTCCGGGGTACCTACGTCTGTCCCTGTCTCTGAAAGTCTTGAGCTTCTGGGCATGAGGTTGACCACGAAACTCAACTTCGGCGCTGACATCGAGTCTAAGGCCCAAACTGCGGCCAAAAAGCTGGGCATATTAGACAAGGTGAAGCGGTACTTCACTCCTCTACAGCTCAAGTCCGATCTTGTATAGAGTATTGCTGCCACCTGGGATGGCTCAGCCAAGTCTTAACTAGCCACCCTTGACTCGGTTGAACGCAGAGCCAGGAGGCTCATTGGTAAGCTGGTAGAGTCCAACCTTCATATCCTAGCCCACCGCCGCAGAGTAGCCTGCTTGTCGGTCTTCTACAGATTGTGCTTCGGTAACTGTGCCCAAGAGCTCATGAGTTTATTATTTAGTTAGATGAACGTCTACCGTAATTTGATTGACATATAACTGTAGTATCAAAAGCAAACATCATTGCTTAGCTAACCATCCAGCAAAAGTTCTGCCAAGTATGAATACATCTGTCCGAAGAAAGTACTAAAGTGCATAGTTCTGTTGTTGCCCATGATTATTGGATCTAGAAACATACAACTTTGACAATAGCATTCTTTTGTGATGAAGTCACTCAATAGGACTAAGCTGGCAACAAGGGATTTCCATAAATTCTACCTCTAAAATGTTAAATAGGTTGAGTCACCCAGCTTCGATAACCTCCTTTATAAAAATGTATTTCAGACAGCGTGTCTATAATTTAAAAAGTAAACTGTAGAGCTATTAGTAACCTAAATAAATAAATATACTTACAAGATCCATCATCTCTAAAGCCAGACGAAAATCGACGCGGCTTTTACTAAAAAATACAAAGTCGCAAATGTCCTGATATCAATAATGCAGGAAATATCTCTAACAAAAATGATGCTTAGCTTCGAGAGGCTTTCCCAGGCTGTTGTAAACGAGACTCTATTTCGGTGGGACAGCATCGGATTTCGTAAGTCGAGCTTCAATATTAAAGGAGGTTGGAGCCATTTCGCGCCCGTCTCGAGGTGATACGTTAGGCGTAGGGTTGCCACGAGTACTATACAGGGTGTTAGGAAAAGTATCATTAACCTTTAAACCTCATCTCTACCCATAAATTTGGACAACTTTTATGACGGGAGCAAACCTGTCAGAGTAAAAAAAAAACTGCTCTTCGATAATAAACTGCAATGCCTACTCGACTCAAACGAATGGAACAGCTGATTATTTTTTTGTTCTGATGGTAAAAGTTGTTCAGTTTGATGGGTAGAGTATGTGGTTTAAAGGTTATTGATACTTTTCCATACTTCCTGTATAAGTCCCACTGCAAGGGCACAGGCCTACTCTCAGGGAGGGTGTATATGGGCGTTAGTCCACCACGCGTGCCCAATGCTGAATCGTAGACTTCACATAGGTACGAAAGTAGGTACTATTTTTTTTCTTATATTTTTCCAATAAATATTATATAAGGTGTAACAAAAATCCCTAATAATACTCAAGAAGGTGCTTCAGACCATCAAACTAAACAACTTTCACTATGAAATCGCAATAAAATCTGCTGTCCCATACGTTTGAGTCGAGTTGGTACTGCAGTTTTGTATGAAACAGCTGATTTCGAAGTTGGCTCCACCCCTTAAGTATTACTAGGGTGTTAACTCCGAAAAAGGTGGCAACCCTAGTTAGGCGGACGACACACGAGCGGCTGCGATTTTAGAGCGTGCACGGAACGCGCCATATGTCAGCCCAGTAGTCACATTACTCTCCCCGCACCCGCATGCAGCCGAGGCGAGGGTAGTTTGTCTGTTCGTGTGACGTCCTGCAGTAGGGTCATACGTTAGCAGTGGATGCTGGCACCCCGCTAACATGAGAGTGTAATTTCTTTAAGGCTTAACTCAAAACTTATTCTCGAATTATAGGATAAGGCGGAATCGAACAACGTCGTAAGACCTGGAGATGCGAAATTGAATTTTAGATGTGTCCCAGATTTACGGGGCCTGAACTAAACCTTATTCTGTAGGCATTATTGCTTATTATACGACGATCTTTTGTGATTCTTTTGGCGTCTCGGGGTGGTCAGAATATTTGTTTAATCAACAACTTTTTAATGCAGTTGTATTGTTCCAGGTTTTCCAGGTGAAATGTCGTGTCAAAAGCATGGCTTTTACACTTCGATTACTAATAAAACAAGAAACAGACCAGCAGCCAGATGGTCCATCGACAGCTGTATAGTAGCCGGCAAACGGTATAGCATAAGAGATAAGTGTACTTTTTGCAACCATCAGCAGCAAGGCTGATTCAGTGTTTATGGGGTGTAGAGCATCTCTGTGATGGGGATGGACCAGGTCTGCCTGCATAACGTCAGTCGGTTAAGGAGTTACAGACGTTTGAAGGTCAGTAAAACATTCATACCTATAATATTATTGTAGTATGCACTGTAGCTATGTGAACAGTACAAAAACTGACATAAACTGCCAGTCGGTTTAGGGGTTACAGCTGTTCAAACATCGGACCTTTGAACAGCTGTAAATCCTAAACCGATTGATGAACCAAGTCAGTTTTTGTACTGTTCAGATAGCTACAGTGCATACCAATAATATCATACGATCAGCCTTGCAACTGATCATTAATTTTTTACTGACCTTCAAACGTCTGTAACTCCTAAACCGACTGACGTTATGGTCCATCGCCATCACAGAGATGCTCTACACCCCATAAACACTGAATCAGCCTTGCTGCTGATGGTTGCAAAAAGTACACTTATCTCTTATAACAGTAGATGAGACTAGCGTGGGCCGTTCTACTTGGCGTGAACATTAATAGGCTGGGCTGATGATGGTGATTACGTGAGAACACAAGTAACAGACATCCTGCCGATGCCAATCTACAGCGGCATTGGTTGCCAGATGACCTATGGGCCAAAACCACCCCAGCCAAAACGAAATCTGCATCGAGGCGGACCTAGAAGAAGGTTGCGGGATGGAATCGATAGCTTCTTCATTCAAGATCTTGTTTATCGAAGCACAAAACTGGGACGCATGGAGAGAACGGAGGGAGGCCTTTGCCAGAGACGGCTTATACAATAGTAATTTACACATGAGACTGTAGTGAATCTTGTTCTTATATTTTTGATCGGTACTTCCACATCCAGAAGCCGTGGTGATTCAGTGGCGATTAACCTTGCCTGCCGTGCAGGAGGCGATGGTTCGATCCCCGACCCGTACCATTGATTTTTGCGAAATTCAACGATCTGTAACACCACTGGCTTTTCGGTGAAGGACAAAATCATGAGGAAATCTACATGCTTCCATTTCGAAGCATTGTACCCACTGTCCATTATAAGTGGCAACGGGCTCAGTTGCCGTCACACTGGACAGAGTTTCGGTACTACTGGAGAAATAGTACCTACTATGTGTGTGGATGTTTTGAGTTTTCAGAATATCTCTGACTACCCCCTTTCGGGGAATATAGTCGTGAGCATATGCTTATGATGCTTACTTCCACATAACGTTTCTAGTTTATATGTGTAGGTATATGACATCTAGACCAGACATATAAAATCATTGATCTAGACCACGGACCTGAAAAAAAGACGGACGTAGTGTGACACTAAAATGATGTGAAGCATGCAAGGTCCAACATTTTCGTTTGTTCTACAAGGGACCTACACTCACACAGATGCACTAGCTCTAGGCGCAGGTCCTACATCCGTCACCGTTTTGTACTGCGTGACAGCACGCACACAAAAGAAATGGGTGCTTCACTCGTGATTAGACGAGATTACGTCCGTCTTTTTTTCAGGTCCGTGATCTAGACTAGATATTACGTAAAAAATACTAAAAGTGAAAACGAAATAAGATTGACCTAAATTACACTGTCAAACGCAAGCACGTAACGAAAAAGATTATATTACGTAACAAACCATCATATAATGTAGAGACTTTAGTCTTAAATAAATAAGGCTGACTTCGGCTCATAATAATGAAAAATGTACCTATTACATGTTTACTTCTCTAGCATAGGTTACCCGCGACTTTGTTAGCACAAAATATCAAATACTTACCAGATTTTAAGTCAAATCATTTGCTATAAAAAAAAGTTTTTATCAAAATCGTCTCAGTAGTTTTTGCGTTATGCAATTAAACAGTTTCTTCAAACAGTAACTTCGTTTAGCACAGCGGGACGAAAATTGACGCTTTCCGTCTGGAAGGGAGAAAAAGAAAAATAACTGTGACTCTGTCAAGGAAATAAATTTATTTTGCAATTAGCGAATATCTCCCCGCTTCCTACCTCCTACCTCCTACCCAACCCACAGCAGCCGTCGCTCTCTCATTAATTATTATGAAAAATAATGAAATTGAAACGAAATGAAAATTAGATGTTTAGTGATGTTAAGGTGTATAAATGGCTCACAAAAATGTGCGTTTATGGCTTATAAATATGGCGTATAAATACTCTGTCAGCAGGTAAGTAGGTTATACAGGGTGTAAACTTGAATTCGTTACATACAGAGTAAATTTTATATCACTGCGGATAACTTCTGCATGTATTCTGATCATGAAACTGAACGACTATCACTAAGGAACTTCAAAATCCCGAAAAAAAACAGCTATCCCATACATTTTAATTGAATAGGATTGAATATTTGTATGGGACAGCTGATTTTTGATTTCGAAGTTGGCTCCTTAGTGAAAGTTGTTCAGTTTTATGAACAGAATACAAATGCTGAGGTTATCCGCAGTGATATAAAATTTACCCTGTACCTATATAGATTATAGGGTCCTTCTTAATATGCTAACACTTTTTACGGGGATGATCAGACCGTCAATCTGTACCCCCGTATACTTTATGGGGTGCTTCAGACCATCTAATTGAACAACTTTTACTATTGTACGAATTGTGTAAGTACTCACTTTGAGAACGCGAAAAAAAAACTACTTTTTCATACATTTTGGTCGAGTAGCTGTTGACATAAATGGCGCTCGGCCTGTGGCTCGCTTGGCGGCAGATTGATCCCGGAGACCAGGTCCACCAGGTTCCAGGAGGCCGCAGGTAGCTCGGCCTATATCTATAACCTGGGTAACTAAGTATCTATTGTGAAAAAATGCATCTCCATTGTTTTCTCTTTCGCTATAAAACCGAGGGCACAAATAACAACAAAACCTTTCTTTTTCAAAGCGGGTTAAATTTAAAACGCGTTCGTTTCATTACACATAAACTAACCGAGACGCGACGGGGAGTGGGCTCTGTTAATTATTATTCTGCTTACTCCGCTGTTTCTACTATAAGCTCTGTACTGGCACAATGCAGTTACCAAGCAGTAGTGACAGAAGACCTACAATATTATCACTTACGTTCTCCGTTTGTTATACTGGGTATAAGGAAAAGTATCATTAACCTTTACACCACATACCTACTCTACCCATCAAACTCAACAACTTTGACAATGGGAGCAAACCTGTCAGCGCAAAAAAACGCCTTAATTACTCTCCCTCGAAGACTGACAATAGTAACCCGAAAACAAAAATATGGTAATTAGGAAGAAACCATAAGGGTTGAACTACACATGGCCGCACGCGATAGCACTTTTCCGTCGCTCCATCCCTTTCTGCACTCAGCGACGGAAAAATGCGATCGCATGAGGCCATGTGTAGTTCAACCCTAAAGGTATTATACCTTACAGGAATAGAGCAACAAACATGAGTTGTCAAATGAAACCTTTTTTGGATGTTTTTTGGAGACTATTCGCAGGCAAAAATTCGAATTATTGTCTATAATTCGAGTCTAACGTGAAATTGTGGATAAATTAATGAAGTAGTGTCAGTATATTTCATAAAATTATCTACGATTTCACTTTAGATTCGCAATTATTTACGGAAACCGAATTGTAAAAATTAATTAATGACTAAAAAACGGTCCTATTGGATGGATCTGTGTTGTCTGAAATAAATAATTTTTAATTTACTTAATTTAAAAATAAGAAAAAGAAAAGAAAAACGCGACGCGAGGCAATTAAATTTAATTGCCTCGCGTCGCGTATCTCTTTTCTATTATACAGTGGTGCCGCTAGGTACATCTCGCTCACTCAGCTGTATGTTCCTCTATTCTTGGTATAATACCTTTATGGAAGAAACACATTTTTTCCGACCTCCCCCGCGGGAGTATAGTCGTGAGCATATTTTATATTTCATTCAGCAGGGTGCTTGATACTATTAGGTTTCTAACAGGTCCGAATTTTTAGGAAGACTCAGAATACAAATGATTCTAGTGCTTCGGAATAATATCCCGAGTGCCCTATACTAACTGACGGCTGAGATTGCTGAGTGACGGAGTGCTCGAGAGGGCAACACTCACAATATTTCATTTCAATCCCGCGGTAATTCTGAGTGTCCGGGCACAAAAACTTGTCGCCTTTTTTCCAGAGACACAAAGCGGTTTGATATTTGAAGGTTTCTTGAGCTACCTAAGGATAATCACTAGTAGTATAGGCGGCCGTGAAGATGTCGCATCCTTTACTCGGCTTATGAATAATTCAGTTTTCATGCAATAGTTTACTATTAGAAGATGCGAAAAAACTTGGCCGTGCGGTGGTTTGAGAACGAATTCAGTAAATAAAAAATTTTACAAACAAATTATTCAATCAGTTGAAAAAAATTGCCTATGTTGAAACCATGATAATTTGATTCTGCTCTCGATTCTAAACAAACTACTTTCTAGTTTTGCGTTAATTCATTAACTCGTTGTATACGAATATACAGGTTCTTATTTATGGGTAATTCTATGATGGAGCCGATTTAAGAAAATAAAAGTAAAAATCTACTTTTCTTTTATTATTGTGTCATAAAGTTTTAATCAGAAGTAAAGGAACATTCTAAAAATAGCAACAGAGATCAATATTAAAAATTAAATCGAAGAAACCACTTTTTTAATTTTCATTACTAGACAGAAGTGACCATAATGTCCACAGGAATGACACTTTCGGTTATAAATCGTGATTTATTCGCAAGTTTGTGATAAAATAGCAATTGGCAATAGAAACACAAAGTTATAAGTCTAATAATCATATTTTTTGTCCGACAAATTATTAAAAACAGCAACAAAAAAATTAAGTATTATGTGTCGACAGTAGTGACATCACTTCTGTCGATCAATTATAAAAAATGTATCGTCACTTGAATATGGTCGTAAACGAATACGTTTTTGGCGCACGTGTCTGAAAAAACCACCACCAGAGTCTTGAATGTCTTGATCTGTACAGTTTCCTCCATATCGGCACCATTTTCTACGCATTATCTTCATTTCCATTGTCATGTTAGCTTCTTGCCACAGTAGGTGGTAAAGTAACATTGTTTACGTTATCCCTTTACTAATCTTAATCCTTATTCTTCCTATAATTTTATTTCTTATCTTTCTACCTTCTTTATTCTAATTTAGCTTGAGATAATTAGGATCTCTTTTTCTAATCCACTCCGCAGCTTTTCGCCTTCTATTTTATCCTAATGCCGATTAATCCGTTCCTTTTTTCTCTGTCTATTGATTTATTTAATTGCGTCTAAAAAAACGTAAGGCTTCGTAAGAATATACCATTTTAAGTATTATTTTATTAAATAAGACTCTATCCAGACATGACGCGTATTACTCGCGTTCCGAAGATAATAACATGATCCCAACACACTGCATTATGACCGAACACGATACTTGCAGCAATGTACTACAAAACACGTTGAAATTTGCGGCAAAACCACCTTTTCTGGACAAAATAATCATTTCTGTCGACAAACCATCGACAGGAGTGATGTCGACAGAAGTGGCAAAAATTCTAAAAGATGGCTTAGCAATTATGTTTTTGAGGCTTTGTTGAAGAAAATTTTGTCAGAGTGATGAGATCCTTCTTTAAGACAAGGCCACATGATAAAAATGGTTTATAATATGTTAAAAACATTTATGATGTTTCTTCAAGAAGTGACGCGGCAACTTTTACATGCTGTAGAACCACTTTGTAATTAAAAACACCGAGCGCAACGTGCAGGTTATAAAAAATATTATCTTTGGGTGATGACAGGTATACTAGAGTGTTGCCAAATAAGTAAATACAACACACTTATCATACATTTTTGATATATCTCACTCCAAACCTTACGAGTCGACAGCTGATGTGATGAAAATTTTGTAACGGTTGTATAATCATCTGTAATTTCCTATTTTTCGTGGTTAAAATTATAAAACTTAGTAAATAAGTAGTTGAGGATGTGCATGATTATGCAATCAGGGAATGTTAATCTGTTTACTGAACAAATATTTTTTTATCCATCCTTAAACTTTGGGAAGGCGTTTGCGAACAGTCGACAGAGCGTGACAAATCACGTACTGTCGGCTAAAAAAATCCAATAAATTATGTATTTATGCGTGTAATTTTTGTAGTCACCTGTAGAACAAGATACCTCATTGCTTGTAACAATACTAAGCTGGTGTGAGACTCATATTTATGGAGTTATTTTGCGCGAACAAAAAAATCGGACGTTCGTAGAATTACCCTTATATGCTGATTAACTTTATCTATTCGAAATTTCCACTAACTATTAACTATGTAGATATGTACTAAGTACACCTATAACAAAATATAGCGAAATGCTCTGACTTTAATTTTAAACGATTAGAATTAATAACAGCATAATTTATGTTATTTATTTAGACTGTACCTCTATTGGCGAATTTATTTTTAATTTATTGAAATGTGGTTTATATTAGCCTGTTTTTGCCCCACTAGAGGTCTTCTGAACAACATTATCTGTTCATAAACCATTATAATTACGACCGAGAGCTTTTCTAACAAATCAAGCTCAGTAAATGGTGGGAAGATTTAATCCTGAATAAATGGAAGTGTTAAAATATGGCGGAAGAATAGCCGGCGGCCGCGCGCCGCCGAATTATGTGCCAAATAAATTATACGAGAAAGGGTCTCCACTCTACACTAAGGTTGTCAGGTCTCCAAGATATTCGGGATTGTCAAAAATTTTTTGTATAGGAATTCACGCTTACCCCCTTCCATATTCCGGGGCGACCCTCTGGGCGTCGCCCGGTGGGCAGGTCACTGGATAGACCAGAACTCGTAGCATGTGACACGTGATACGGCTTTATCACGTCTTTTATCTCGTTCGTTCACGTGCAAATAGAAAGAGAGCGAAGGTGTGATAGCGCTTTATCACGGCGTCATTCTACCTTTGCAGAGCGCTGTTTAATAAACGCGAAGGAGACGCGAAGTGACAATTGGCAACAACAATTCAGAGTACATTGCTGAGAATGACACAAGTTTAGCGTCATTAGTAACCAGTAATGTACTCTGAAGGCGCCGCGAGAATGCGTGATCTTGACTCGTAACTCGCTCCTAGGTGTATCCCCCCACTGAACAAACTTTGACCCTTTTTGAGCCGACCTACTAGGGCGCTTCGACGTCACAGGTGTGAAAAGGTAACAGAACAGGAAAGGAAAATCTTCCTTAAATCTCCTGATTAAATAAAGAAAGCCGATATGACTTTTTGCTTAAAAGCACTATGCGATATTATGCAAAAACAAAAAGTTATCAGAACTTTCGAACCGTTGAGAAGGGAACCATAATTCACTGCGGCTAAAAGTTTGGAAATGACCTCCGCCAAGCGTCTGTTTGATTTGATTACTTCCAGAGACAAATATAATAAATACAGGATTTATAGAATAGATAGAAGAAAGACATATTTTCAATTTACCCTAATTCCAATATGCCCTCTAGTTAAATAGTCCCGGATAAAGTGGTTATAATATCTGGTAACCCTATCTCCGGAGGAAGCAAGGGTGCGCACGGGAACATTGGAGGCATGATTTACAACTAGATACGGATCTTATCGTAATGTGAATTGAAAGAGTCTCTACGACCCGCCCGGGCCCGACCCACCTCTGTAAGGGACGGCTTCTGGTTGTGTGTTCCTGTGATGTTCTGCTGATTACGTACCTATGTAAGTTATGTAACAATTAAGGTGCCGGTTAACAGCCGACCGCATACAGCAGCAGCATACGACGTGTCGCTCCGACACTACTGGTTTGTATGTAGTTCTATGAAATACCCTGCGAAGCATCCGACACGAAGCATGCGACGTGCTGTATGCGGTCGAGCCTCGACCGCACACCAGTAGTGTCGTCGAGTGCTGCCAGGCATGCGATAATTATCCTAAATTCACGAATTTATTTTGTGGCATGCGATAGAAAATAAAAGTCGGATAAAGCACGATAATTCATACAAATTCCACTATAATATTTAATTTAATGAAATCTTTATTTCCAACCACATTTTCCGTTAAATTCCAACGATACCTAGGTACATCATACGGGCGTTCGGTATTGGGTGAAACAGTGTTCAAATATTATATAGGGTCCTTCTTAATATGCTAACACTTTTTTAAGAGAATGATCAGACCATCAAACTGAACAACTTTCTCTAAACACTAACATTGAAATCACGAAAAAAAAAACAGCTGTCCCATACAAAAGTGCTAACCTACTCGAGCCAAATGTATGGGACAGCAGTTTTTTAATTCTCGTTTTCTATGTTGGTCCCATAGAGAAAATTGTTCAGTTTGATGGTCTGATCATCCCCTTAAAAAGTTTCAGCATATTAAGTTTGAACCTGTATAAACACGATAGTTTCGCAATAAATTGATCGAAGATCTTATAAACAGCTATTTTTGAGTTTAAGATGATATTCCTGCCAGCGCGCACGAGCGCGATGTATACAAACGAAGTTTCATCCTAATTTCAATGAATTAAATTGATCGAAGATCTTATAAACAGCTATTTTTGAGTTTAAGATGATATTCCTGCCAGCGCGCCCGAGCGCGCTGCATACAAACGAAGTTTAATCCTATTTTCAATTAATTAAATTGATCGAAGATCTTATAAACAGCTATTTTTGAGTTTAAAATGATATTCCTGCCAGCGCTCGTGGCGCGCTGCATACAAACAAAGTTTATCCTATTTTCAAATAATTAAATTTGTTCACGCTAACTCTAAATCTGACATGGACGTCTACGGGAAGGTGCAGGGAGCGCGGGACGGGGGACCGGTCAGCTGGCCGGGTCAACGGACGAGCAGACGCAATACTACTAGCGGACAGAGCGCTCGCGAGCGATCGTAGAACCAAAATTTAAAGTGAAAACGTGTCTTAATTCAATAAACCGTTTTATCAAAGTCTAACTTTCACTTAATGTTCCAATCCTGTACAAAATTGATCGAAGATCTTATAAACAGAAATTTTCTAAATAAATATCTTTTCTGCCTTCGGTATGTAATCTACTACTTATAACATTTTAAGATTTTTTTACTCCAGCATTTTAGAAGTAAAGTAACCAAGACCCTAAAATCTTTAAAAAAAAAATGTTTTTGTATGAGGATCCCCCTTAATTTGATACATTTTGTAATTTTTATTATTTCTAGCTATTACGGTTCAAAAGTTACAGCCCTAAATAGGTAGGACGGACGGACAAAGTTTCCGTTTTCACTCTTTGGGCACAGAACCCTAAAAAGGTGAAAAGGAACCAGGCTACTAAGTTCACTGATGTTTGTAACAAGGATTCTGAGTATCCCAAAGGGGAGCACGGTCGTAATTTAATGTGTCACTTTACCCCAAAAAATACCCTAAGTCGGCAACACTGTTCGCAGCTGCTGTATGCTGCTGCTGCGTGCGGTGGGGTTCGAATTCATACCCCTCCGACGTGTCGGAGCGACGCGTCGCTCCGACGTGTGATTCCGACACGTCGTATGCTGCTGCTGCATGCGGTCGGCTGCCAATTTACCCCATTAAGATTGAAAAATTGAAAGATGATGTGTCAACCTGATTATTTCTCTGCCATATACTCTATTTCAAATAGCAACGACATTTTAAGGCTATTTTGAATTCAAGAAACAGAGATTTGAAACACTTATTATTCTTAGGACAGTTTTTGTAAGTGTAGAGAGCGTCCCGAGAACTTACCACGACATCAAATAAATGGTCTTCTCCGAAAGGGACAAGTGCGTAGCACTTCTCTTATGTAATCCGTGGTAGCGCCCTCAACCGACGGAAGTGCATGAAGAGATAATGAAAGTGGATGAGGCGAGAGAAGTATTACCTATTTCAGAATCGTGTGTGGCGAGCCGTAGTCTCTGCCTAGCCCTGTGGGATAGTGGCGTAATTATATGTCTGTTTGTATGTAGTTTTTGTAACGTCCAAAAGATATGTCGGATAGTATATCTTTCTGATAAATAAATTGTATTATTTGCTAATCAAAATTGGCCAGAAAGCCAGTAATCGGAAAATCTTTTCGTCCTCATATGGAATAAAGTGTAGTGTAGGTATGTACACCTTATATAAAATATTTCAGATTTTATAGGGATATACAGGGTGTAAACCATGTGTAAAATTAAATGCGTGATGTCACCACGGAATGTGTTTACTATTGACATCTCACTTATTCTAATGGACGGTTGGGATGTCTAGTATAGTTTTAATGTCTTGCTTTATATTAGTAATCTATCTCTATACTTACTTTATCTAAGGTACCAAATATATTTTAAAAACGCAAATTAAAATTGTGGAAGTGCAAAGTTCAGAATAATAGGTACTAAATCAATAAACATAATAACGGGAACTAATAAATCGTTCCGGTTCACTAAATAAATTGCCCGACCGTTCGTTTGTTTATTCATTTAATTGAACAAATTCCTGCTCTAGCTACCGAAGCTGGGCTGACAGCTCAGTGGTTACAAGTTTGGTTTGTAACTGTTACGTTTAGGGTTCACACCACACACATATCACGTTAACATTCCGCCGACCTTGACTCTTTCAGAGCCGCTTCACATCTTCTAAACTACGTAATTTTAGTAGGTATACCTATTTCTGACTGGGTTATCCTTCATTATGTCACAGTGTTATTAGTGGTATTAATACAGCCTGGGCGAGTTAACTTGACACCTGGAGATAGAGAGGGAGCGAGAGATAAATACAGGGTGTAAGGGACAGCCCTCCGCAAACTGAAACGGTGAACTCAGACGATCAAACTGAACAACTTTCTGACAACTGAACAAAATCTGCTGTCCCATACATTTGAGTCGGGTGGGTACTGCAGTTTTGTATGGGACAGCTGAATTTTTTTTGCGTTTCCTGAGGTGGGCTCCATAGTGGTTCAGTTTGATGGTCTGAGTTCACTGTTTCATTTTGCGGAGGGCTATCCCTTACACCCTGTATATTCTGTAGTATGAGCGATCTCTGGAAGGACAAGGATGACGTAGAAAAGAGGGTTGTCAAGTTAACTCGCCCAGGTTGTACTTGGTCGTAGTCTTCCCGTGGGAGTCAACGCAACAAGGCAACTACTTAGTTGCTTCATACGACTCCCACGACAAAGATTATTAAACACTCTTTTTGTAGAAGAAAAGTTAGCCCATCATTTGACACCCGGATTTACGCTTTTACCCAATCGCGAATAAAATATAATATGTTATTCCAATAGAAAATTTCAATAGCTACTGGACCCAAATATATTCCAATTTTGGTTCTATAGTGAAGTTCTTCAGTTTGATGGTCTGAAGCACCCCCTTAAGTATGTACAGTCAAGAGCACGTCAAGCTAGACACCTTGGACTTCGTACTGTTCTTATGGCGTTCGTATTAAGAAACAATATCGCACTTCGATTGTCAAGGTTGATGTGCTCTTGACTGTACCTAACGCTTTTAAGTTTACACCCTGTATTCGTTATGTATTCTATTTCGTTGTCTGGCAACGTTCGTATCGTTATGGCACGTTAAGCCGTCGGACCCGGCTACTATCTCTAGTAGTCGTTACATAAAATCCATGTCAGAGGCCGTAAGTTGCTCAGAAAAAACTCTCGACACCAGGGGGTCTACACGGACTTACGAACTTCGCAATTGCGTGAACGTTTTCGTTCCAATGTCTCCTCTGTTACAATTAAGTTCGGACCGAAACGGTCGCGATATATCGAAAATCGAAATTCCGGGGCCAGGGTTTGCTGCCCACACGTTAAGAAGATCGTCGTCTAGTCATCCTACACAAGTCTAGAATAAATTCTGGTATTTCAAATAGGACCTGATAATCCTGTGTGTACCTAATGTTAAAGAAAAAAAAAGCTTTTCATTAGATAACAAAGTGTTAGACAAATCCCTACGTCCTACTAGATCTCTCGCAGTGTGAAAGTATGAGAGAAACGTTCCTCGAAAGAACTGAGAATGGGCAGTATGGAGTGTACTCAGGGAGGTGGGGGCCGACGGGGTTTGTAAGGGTATAAGTGAGTTGAATAGGTTGTTTGTTTAGGTTATAGGTAGCGTCTAAGAGCGAAGGTTTTCTTATAGAGAAAATGTGGGAGAAAAGCTAGCGATCTACACGGAAAGAAATACCTAGTCGCTTTTTTTAAGTAACTAAGTAAATAGTTTATTTCGTAGTTACCTAAAAAATTTACACTGATATAGTAAATGTCTTGCTATAAGCTTGGATCGAATAATGTCTAATTCAATATAATTTGTTTTCTTAAATATTATAATTTTTGAGTGTCACCGCGTAACTCCGTTTTCACCTGAAACCCTCTTAAAGTTAAATAACAACTAACTAGGTAGTCTAGGTACTTTGGTACTTAACATTTTCAAATACATTTTAATAGGTATACCTAATAGGTACTTACTTATTATTAAGTAGGTTCTTTGACTTCTTTTTGTTCATTGTAACAAGGTATTATTTTACCTTGTTACAATCAACTCAAAAAGTATCTGATAATTAGTAGGTAGGTCGATCGGTAATAGCTCAGTAGGTATACAGTCGTAGTTTATAAGCAAAAAAGGGAAATTCAGACCTGGTTAGGTAGGTACAGTCTGAAAAATAATCAAGGCGTTGCATGTTCAGAAAAATAAATTAAGTAAGATTCAAAATGTTTGCTAAAAACTGTAAACCATTTTAATCTTCGTACCTAATAGCGTTTATTTTTGTGATTCGTTTCAATAAACGAAATCCAATCAATTCATTTCATCGGTCCACTGAGTTAACGTTTTTTTTTGTCCTTTTTTTCGAACTAATGCGAATGGTTTAAGCAGTTTACACTCATGTGATAAAGTCACATTTTAATATATTTCTCATTTTTCGAAGCATGTTCCTCAGGGAAAGTTCAATTCTATTACTTATAATTATTTTTTTTAAATATGGATGGTTGGTGATGATTTTGCCAATGTCGAGTTTTTGTAGCAAAAGTGCTTGACGTTGTACGGTTATATAGATATTTTGGTGACTTCAAGGGTTGTTCTTATAAAAGAACACTATCGTGAGCCACCACTGGGGCCCCGTTGTAGACCTGGGAGGGGGAACCAACAATCGACGAGCGACGCGACTACCCAATAGCAGAGCCACAACGCGACTCCTCAGGGAACGTTTTTTAGTTTTATTACCTGGATAGTTTCACTACTGACAATTTTATGGTAAAATAAAATAATATATAGGTGTAGCTAATTCCTGCATGCAATGCATGCAATGTTAATGAGCAGTCGCGATCGGTTTACATGATATTGGGCTAACAAAAACATAATTGGAACCATAAAGTTATTGGTACCAGTTGGAACTTGTGACCTAGGTGGGTAGGTACAGTACGACCAGGAAAATAATTTCACTCGTCAAGCGTTGCGAAGCAGGCCCGAGTCCCCGACAAAATTCGAAGTCATTTAGTAAGTAATCAAACAGTGCAAATAGTCGGATAGCAGCGAAAAGGGCGGAAGAAGACCCCCATCCTAAATCCAGTCCTGCGTCGACATTGGCAATGGCAGGACATCAGATCGCTTGTCACGTCTCACGGAGCGCTTGGGCCGCGTCCATATCACACATATCTCGTCCGTGTTCCTCCCAACCGCCTACACTGCCCAATATCATCGTTCCCAACCCCCAATGAGCCTATTTATATTCCCCGCCACAAATACTTCTCCCGTTTCAATTGTTAGTCACTTGATTTGATCATGTTTGGCAAATAGATAAAGGTTTGTAGTGTTTATTTTTGGGCCGTTATAGGAGTGGTTTGGGCAGTGACAAATGTCTTTGTTTGTTACACTATTGTAGGGTGTGTATTGTTTCCGCTTCAATGGTTCGCCGGGGATATGTTAACAGAAACTGTCGAACACAAGAACATAAATCCTATATCAAAACAATTAACGGAGAATAATATCTGTTAGTATTGGCAAAAAGGCTCTGTAACCAAGCGAAGAAGAAGCGATTGAGTGGAACAAAGAGAACATGCGTAAGTACCTACATAATTACATAAATCACGACCACAACATTCCACCAACCATTCGTTGTGTTCAGAAACGATGCTAGTTACCACTAACAACTACATAATGTAGCAAAGGCGAATCTTTAGCATAGGTATTGAAGGTGTCAAGTTGATAGGTGGTGGCTAGTGTTTTTCCCCTTTATCCGATAAAGGATTCCCTGAACACGTACCTACCTCTACCTACTGTTTCTCTAAAGGGGGCTAAAAGGGATGAAGTTTATCCCATTTAGCTCCCTTTTACACAAAAGTGTATTTATACATCTTTTCGTTGCTGAAATAGGTAGGTACGAGTCGTAAGACACCCACGGGTAGAAATGGCGTGGTCCTTTCTAAGCCGGAACTTTTTCGTTAGTCGAAAATCAAGTTCATCGTATCAAACAAAAACATTTTAACAAAAAATTAAAACCGACTTCAAAACTAAAAAGGTAAAAATAATAATATTGCAGTCGTTGACTTTTGCATTCAAATCTATAAGAACATTAATTTGTCTTATCAGACTCGGTGTCAAGTCGGTACGATTCCCAACTGGACTTGCAGTAATTTTTTGGCTTGGCTTGGCTTGACACCGACTCCAATAAGACAAATTAATGTTCTTATAGATTTGAATGCAAAAGTCAACAACTGCAATATTATTATTTTTACCTTTTTAGTTTTGAAGTCGGTTTTAATTTTTTGTTAAAATGTTTTTATTTCAAACTTTTCAGTGTTGAAATCTAGGTGAAATACATTAGTTCGACTAAGATATCACTCATAGTTACTTCAATGCAAAGGATACGGTGTACGCTGTACACCACACTCGATTTAAAAAAAATTCAACCCATGTTTCGTACAACATGTCTTTATGCCATATTTCTATTCAATAGATGCAAAAATGAGCGAGTTATTGAGGCAGACAGAATGGACGAAAGTATAAGGGTTCCTTGTTTGACTACGGAACCCTAAAAACGACGAACATTACCGACCGCCATGATCAATTAAATCTATGTGTTTCGGTACCTATATCCATGAAGTTTAAACCATAAAGTTATTATACGTTTAAACACAACAGTATGACCAAGAAGCTTTAAATATATAGGCATATACAGCTTCGTGGTTATGACAGTAAAAAAAAACATAGTTTGACAGTCCCCATCAAAACATTTATTTTGATGGAGTGCGATTTTTGAACATCACACGTTCGAATTAGCAGTAGAAAGATGCATAATCTCCATAGTAATTTTGACATTTTCTACCGCTGATTTGAACGTGTGATGTTCAAAAATCGCACTCCTGAAGAGAATCGACAAACAAAAACGACATCTGTGTCACGGACCTGAAAAAAGACGGGTGTAATATCCTTTTATTACATAAGTGAAGCACCCATGCATTAAGGCCTCCGCTCATTGCAGCGATATTATCGAGCGATATTATATCGCTGCGATTTTGCGATAATTGTTCTCAGTACATTTTGTATGGGGACGCGCGCGATCCTACACACTGCCGCGATATTATCGAGCGATAATATCGCTGCGATTTTGCGATAATTGTTCTCAGTACATTTTCTACAACATTCAGTGAAGGGCGCATGCGTGACGCGAATCGCGGAATCGCTGCAGTGTGTGTAAGGTGTAGCGATATCGCGGTCGATAATATCGCAGCAATGTGCGGAAGCCTTTATATTGTGTGTGCGTCGTAGAAAGAGAAGGTAAGTACTAGAAAGAAGCACGTGTCGTATCATACTCACTCAGTAAGAGATGCACATAGCAAATTCACTCTAGTTAAAAAAGGAGATCGCTACTTATTGCTGTCCTTATCGACGTAACCACTTTTTTGTTTGACGATGGGTGTCTGACTCCGGAAGCAGATTTCTAGCTTCATACAAATTGTATAGGATTTTATGACTATCGCTATCTCATACGCGTTTACACTTCACATCTTTCTAGTTTAACATTACGTCCGTATTTTTTTCAAGTCCGTGATCTGTGTACCTACATATATTTGTTATGTTGTAAATTTTTTCAACAAGCGCTGAATCAATTTCGTGGGACCACCTCAGAAGTATGAACTACCAAACAAAATAAGAATCATCAAAATCAATTCACAATTGGCGGTGTAATCGCGTAACAAACATACAAAAAAAAAAACATACGGGTCGAATTGAGAACCTCCTCCTTTTGTTGAAGTCGGTTAAAAAGACCCCTTCTAAGCCTGAACATTGTGATGGGCAACTAAGAAACTCTACATTGCGCGTGGCCCGACATGCACTTGGCCGGTTTTATTAGCTGTGATTTCTGAATCAAAATGTGCGTTATGTTATTGCTACAGAACAGTTTAAAAATTAAGGCAACTATTATAGTCTCACTATAATGTGAGAAGCAGAAACGAAACGCTTGCTGTCAATTTTTAGTGTTGTCAATACTGTTCCATTCGCGCTAATTTAGCGCTTTTTAAATCATCAAAATAACCCTGATTAACCCCAAAAAATTACATACCTACATCTAACATCTAGGTACTCACGCGTCCCATTGGGGTAGGCAGAGATAATTGATCGCCGTCGGCTACGATCCTGACATACCTCTTTTGCTCCTCTTCCACAGTCATAACATAAGTCGTTTGTTACACGCTCGTAGGTTTCGGGTATATGAATTAACAATAATGTGCCCATATGTATAAAAGGGGAGATTTACACTGTCAAGCTAAAATTTTTTATCGCTATTTCTGCTTTGCTACCATTCTGAAGTTGTTGTTTGAAGGTTGAACCACCCATTAAATAAAAATAAGACTACACATTCCTGTTACACTCTGACTACGTAAATTGGAAACGTAAGTAGGTACCTACGGCGACACATCAAGCTACGCAAAACCAATATAAGCTGGCCGCACATAGGGTGAATAACGAATAACGTGGCGTGGCCAGCTTATATTGGCTGCTTATGTCGCCGTGTGTACATATATTATTAAAGTCCCCCATGTACACACGGTGACACATCAAGCTACGCAAAACCAAAATAGGCTGGCCGCGCGTAGGTAGAGTAATGTTAAATGTCGCGTGGCTAGCTTATATATATTTATTTTGCGTACCAAAATAAACTCACCCCGCATAGGTAGAGTAATGTATAACGTCGCGCGGCCAGCTAATGTCTGTTTTGCGTAGCCTGATGTGTTGTCGTGTGTACCACATAGGTACTAATCAATTTTTTATTTTTGTCGCAAAGAAACTTTAAAAGCTTATTCGTTTAGGAAATTCTACAAAAGAAATTCTACTCAGTAAAATGAGAGCAAGGACTATGCGACAAAGTGAAAATTATTACCACTGAAAATTAAAAAAAAATGGAATACGTACGACGACCTTCAACGATTTCAATAGAGTACTTTCACTATTTTTCAAAAGCGCGTTCACACTGAAGAGAGCTGGCAGCACCACAGCTGTCAGTGTCAGTCTGTCAGCTGTTTGCAAAGGCTGTTTGTCAGAGAAATCAACACAACAGTCACTACACAACAAATCTTGCGTGAAATCGTTACAAAAACAAGTTATTCAAGTGCATAATCGAAGGGTAAGTGTAACAATTACATCACGCTACATTCACTTCGCGTTCAAAGTTCGCAAAAGCAACTTTTCATTAAGTTTATGCACTTCTAGTCGAGATCTTGTTACGTGCATACTTTCCCATTTACCTAACTCATTTACATTCAATGACTGCGTCGTGATATCTCGCTATTTCCTGCCTTTTCAGGGTCATCTTTGTTATGTATCACAGCGGAAGAGATCGACCAATGTTCTGAATATTAAAAACGTCCACAAACCATGAAGAAAGTCGTACTATTTAAAAGTGTCTCAGAGGACTATGAGAAAGCATTCAGTGATAATAACTATGAAGCTATATTTGTAGAGCCGCTGCAGTTTATATTCGTGAACAAAGACGATTTAAACAACAAGCTTTTGCAGAAAAATTATGAAGGAATGATTCTAACAAGTCCTAGAGCTATAGAAGCGGTAGCGAAGTGCTGGGACCCGACGAAGTTCGTCATATGGAGTACAAAGAGAGTTTATACGGTAGGAGACGCAAGTTGCCACAAAATTAAACTGCTTCTAGGACTTGATGCACTCGGGACGACGGCGGGTAATGCTGAGAATTTAGCCAAAATTGTAATGGGAGAGAACTCAGATACATCGAAATTTTTATTCCCGTGCGGTAATTTGAGATCGGAAGCACTACCGGGCTCGTTGCAGTCGAAAGGAATCACAATTGACAGCCTGACGGTGTACGAGACGATGGAAAATGCGAATTTACGAAGCGATCTAATGGAGTTAAACAATTCGGAATCAAATCCTTGTTGCATGGTGTTTTTTAGTCCATCAGGGTGTGAATACATTCACCGGCAGCTTCAGACGTTTAGCAACAGACTGTTTCATCTACCGCACTTTGCGATTGGGAATTCTACTGCGCATAAGATAGAGAACCTTGGGCTGGAGATAGCGGGAGTGGCGGCACGGCCTCGGGCCGACAGTGTCATGGAGTCAGTTCACAGTTACTTCACAGCGGAAGCGAGTTGCAGCTAGTGGTTACATTAGAAATGGTGGTGGTGATATTATTAGACTTTATATCTGTTGTTACAAATTTTATTAAATTGTATTTTATAGTAAAATAAATTTTTATTATTAAGTATGCATTATATTTCATGTTTGTACAAATTGTAAATTATCTTAAATCACTGTCGATATATGCATAGCTAGCATGCCGCAGTGATACAGCGCTATCACCAAGCTATCACACCTTAGCTCTCTTTCTATTTGCGTGCGAACGAACGAGATAAAAGATGTGATACAGCCGTATCACGTGCAGCATACTACGAAGGCAGGTCATTCTAAAGGCATAGGGACCCTGTTGCCGGTATGGAGTTATTAATGGATCCAAGATCTACATAGTTAAGTCTCTCAATAAATATGTCAACAGATATCTTGAAAACTAAAACAAGGTCCGTTTTCCAAAAGAGAATGTCACATATTTGTGTGTCCATAAATTCTATACTTACTAGTATTAACTATTTTGGAGGCAAATTTTGTGAACAAACTCTTTTTACTTAAAAAAAACTAGGTATACAATCTAGTAAGACTTGTCTTATAAATAAAAAAAAATCATACGCAATAATTTATAGCACCTACGTAAATAATATTATATTATAGCGAATAAAATTAATCTACTTATGAATCTATTGTTTATTCTGGTATTTCATTCGTCTTTATTACAGGTTTATAATCAATCATTAACATTATAGATTAGCTTTAGGCACAGAATTAATACTAATACTTTAGGTACTAAATACAAACAGACACATACATTACATCAGACCTATAGGAGTTTACTATGCAAGTGAACCCCACACACACATAATTATCCCGCAACCCAGCCTCTCGCATCTTTACTATTTCTTTTTACTAGTACCGTTATCTAGCCGGATTATATAAAAAACTAAAAATAAAATCAAGCTGTAAATATCCCCAGAAATCAAACACAAATGATGAATCTCATGCACCAAGAGCACATGAATACGTATCCCCACAGAACCGAGGCTTCATACAAGCACTCACACTCACTCGAGGTATGTGCGCACCTGTTTGTACGCCCTCTTACGGGCGCTATGTGTGAGTGCACCGACAGCGGACGCTTGTATGAAGCTTTCGTTCTGTAGGAATATTTATTCATGTGCCAAGAGTACTGAGACCATAAAAAAAGGTCATAAATATTAACTAATTCTGATAAATAAATACTAGTTTTTCCGCATCGTTGGTGGTAAACAAAGAACAAAGACTGTCACTTCATATTATGTGATTGCGTCACCAAACAATTAAAACAAGACGCGACGTAAGTAGTTAGAACTTGTTAGAATATTTTAATGCCATGTGTAAGAGACCAGTCTAGAGTTTAGACTGATCTCTCTCAGATGGCATCTCATTTACTTCCCAAACAGATCGGTGGAAAAATGGTACAATAGGACATCATCTTAAAGGTACTTGCGGCAAAATTTTGCTAAACCCGGCGGCGGTGTAACCCCTGTATAAATGTTCATTTCGTTCACCAAACAAATAGGTGCATAAATTTACGGTCGGATCTTGGGCTTGAAAAATACGATCAAACGTCTAGTTCAGCGGGCGGCAGACGGACGGGCTCGCGCGAGGGCCCGCGCGCCGCGTCCCAGCGCCGCATCACCGCCGTGTACGTGATCACCGCGCTCCCCGTCACCATCACCGCGCTCAGGATCGATAGCGGCTGGAAAGTTGAAAACTATTGATGAGCCAGGGCAGGGCAGCAGATTGTTATGGTATGGACCAAGGCGAGTAGGTAATGCCTACAAAGATGGGATCTCTAGATCAAGAAATCGACCAAGCTTGGACAGTCTGTATCTAGTGTAATTATTGTGATCTCTGAATCTACTTATCTTTTTTTTTTCCAGAGACCAAATCTTGGATCACAATAATCACACAATCTCAACTGATTGAGCGCTGACCCCTATAGTACATCCATTTTTGGTTTAGGGGTCAGAGTTTCAAACAAAAAGTGTATCTGCCTCTTGTATTACTTGTATGCTTGCTTGTATAATAAACAAACAATGTGTGTAATGTCTATGTAAGTAGGCTAAATGAAATGCAAATAAACAAATTTTATTTATTTATTTATTTATTAACATTAACATACAGTCAGATAAACATATTTTAGACGCATTTTGACAGGGAGATAGCCTGCATCTTGAAGACGAATATAGACAAACATATTCTACGCGGACAACGAAGTGGCCGGAAAACATCTTGAGTAAGGCATACATTACACGGTAGGTTTTGCGTCAGTCAAAACCATCAGTCATGAATGACGGTGACTGACGGAATGAATATTTATATGATATCGACATCATGCAACCGCATTACACGATAGGTTATTCATCAGTCACAGCCGTGACTGTGGTAAAACTGACAGCAAAACCTACCGTGTAATGGGTGCCTTCGGCCTTGACTGCGCAAAAATAAAATTAGTACCAAGCAAAAGCGCTACTGCGCAGATCACACCTCCGCATTTTTCAAGAATAGATGTTTTTCGGGTACTGTAACAATCGCATTGAAATAGCAACTACCAAAATAACGAAAACAACTTTTGTAAAGCAAGACCAGTAAAATAAAAACCTGCTTTGGTGGCTACAAACGACTATAACCTTTAAAGACAATATTTCAAGTAGTTACAACAATTAGTTCCAGTGATTTTCCGCAACATGGCAAATATATTATTTTTCTGGTCAGGCTTTCAAGAATTTCTCATTTAAAAGTAAAGAAAAAGTACAGACCGCATTGAGGTAGTTAGCGACCGAGTTCATCTCACAGAATGTGATGCCGAGCACGGCCGACACCAGCAGCAGGAGGCCCACCACCGACGACACCACAAGGTCCTGTGGACGATGTGGATAGAAAACCATCAGCCGATAGACGTCCACTGCTGGACATAGGCCTCCACCAAGGATCGCAACAACGACCGGTCCTGCGCTGCCCAACATTCCCGCCGCCTTCACCAGGTCGTCGGTCCACCTTGCTGCGCTTTCCGGTACGCGGTCGCCACTCGAGAACTCTTCGGCCCCATCGACCATCGGTTCTGCGAGCAATGTGCTCCGTCAATTGCCACTTTAAATTAGCAATTCTTTGGGCTATTTCGTTTGCTCTGGTTCTTCTGCGAATCTCTTCATTTCTGATTCGATCTCGCAGAGTAACCCACGCTTTGGGTGACTTTCAGTCTTTTTATGAGGCCTTGAGTGAGCTACCACGTCTCAGTTCTGTATGTCATCACATTGGTCAAAGACTTTCGTCTTGAGACACTGCGGTATTTTGGACGTGAAGCTACGTAGCTTCCCGGTCGAACATTCATATACCTACGTACTTGTACTTGCTGCAATGCATGCAACATGCATTTGGGGCACATAACGCTTCTATCTATGCAATCACAATCGCAGATAGCAATATAGTTACCGGAGCTTAGATGGTATCAATTTCTTTAATGTTTACCGCTAAATGTATCATCATTCATCGACTCAATCTTAATAATTACAAGGGTGAACCGATACCCACAGGAATAATATTCTGATGCAAAGTTTATTTGAAGTCCACCAATATGCATTTCGCAAAAAGGCTGTACCTGCCTATTTAAAGGTGTAACAAAAAGGTGGGTGGAATGTAAAATGTTTTACCTGATGAAGAGGGAGCCTAGCCATTCGCCCACAAAAACCCTGCACAAGAAAGCCTTATCTCTTACTCGATTCGTACGACACCCACGGGAAGACATGGGGTGGTCTGAAACATTCCGGGGTGGTTCAGACCATCAAACTGAAACTATGAAAGTAAACCTGAAATCCTGAAATAAAAATCTGCTGTCTCAGAACTAAATTTGAGTCAAGTAGGCATGGAACAGCAGATTTTTTGCGATTTCATGTCTGAACTACCCCTGAATGTTTCGGAATAGTAAAAAGAATCATTCTGTAACTATAATCCTGACGTCCATTCTGAACACACGGCACCTAGCTATTCAATAATCTGTGATCTGAACTTGCAAAATGTAGAGTATGGTATGTATGCATGCACCATAGAGAAATTACACGCTCTTCGTAGACGTCGGCAACGTTGTGAAGCAACGTCGCGCGTTGTTTTGCAGCGTTGCCGAACATGTTGCGCGTCAGTTGTTGCCTAGTGGATACGAGGCTTAAGGTATGCACTATGCAGACAGACTACAGACCGTGTATAGCCAGCCGGTGGGCGCCCGCGCCGGCACTGAGAGCAGCGCGCCGGCGCAGAGCAGGGCGAGCGCGGCGGCGCCGGCGAGGCTCAGCGACGCGCCCGCCAGGATGTATGTGTGTATGCAGACTGAGACTACAGACCGTGTATAGCCAGCCGGTGGGCGCCCGCGCCGGCACTGAGAGCAGCGCGCCGGCGCAGAGCAGGGCGAGCGCGGCGGCGCCGGCGAGGCTCAGCGACGCGCCCGCCAGGATGTATGTGTGTATGCAGACTGAGACTACAGACCGTGTATAGCCAGCCGGTGGGCGCCCGCGCCGGCACTGAGAGCAGCGCGCCGGCGCAGAGCAGGGCGAGCGCGGCGGCGCCGGCGAGGCTCAGCGACGCGCCCGCCAGGATGTATGTGTGTATGCAGACTGAGACTACAGACCGTGTATAGCCAGCCGGTGGGCGCCCGCGCCGGCACTGAGAGCAGCGCGCCGGCGCAGAGCAGGGCGAGCGCGGCGGCGCCGGCGAGGCTCAGCGACGCGCCCGCCAGGATGTATGTGTGTATGCAGACTGAGACTACAGACCGTGTATAGCCAGCCGGTGGGCGCCCGCGCCGGCACTGAGAGCAGCGCGCCGGCGCAGAGCAGGGCGAGCGCGGCGGCGCCGGCGAGGCTCAGCGACGCGCCCGCCAGGATGTATGTGTGTATGCAGACTGAGACTACAGACCGTGTATAGCCAGCCGGTGGGCGCCCGCGCCGGCACTGAGAGCAGCGCGCCGGCGCAGAGCAGGGCGAGCGCGGCGGCGCCGGCGAGGCTCAGCGACGCGCCCGCCAGGATGTATGTGTGTATGCAGACTGAGACTACAGACCGTGTATAGCCAGCCGGTGGGCGCCCGCGCCGGCACTGAGAGCAGCGCGCCGGCGCAGAGCAGGGCGAGCGCGGCGGCGCCGGCGAGGCTCAGCGACGCGCCCGCCAGGATGTATGTGTGTATGCAGACTGAGACTACAGACCGTGTATAGCCAGCCGGTGGGCGCCCGCGCCGGCACTGAGAGCAGCGCGCCGGCGCAGAGCAGGGCGAGCGCGGCGGCGCCGGCGAGGCTCAGCGACGCGCCCGCCAGGATGTATGTGTGTATGCAGACTGAGACTACAGACCGTGTATAGCCAGCCGGTGGGCGCCCGCGCCGGCACTGAGAGCAGCGCGCCGGCGCAGAGCAGGGCGAGCGCGGCGGCGCCGGCGAGGCTCAGCGACGCGCCCGCCGCCGCGACGCCGGCCGCGCTCGAGCACGCGCCGCCCGCCAGGATACCCGTCGCCGCGCTCAGGCAAGCTAGCTGCGAAGGGCAACCACACTGGCATACAGGTTGTTAGGCGACGGCGACGGCGCCTGGAGGCGCGGGCGTGATTCTCCTTTACGACAAAAACGACGCTATTCTACGAGGTAGGTACTATAAGTTCGTTCGTCGTTCGAACGATCGAACGTTTTGTATAAAAAGACGTTAAAGATTTAGGAGTTGCTCTGTGGCTCTGCTATTGGGTGGTCACGTGCGCGTCGGTTGCCCCATCCCCGGTCCACAGTGGAACTCCAGTGGTGGCTCAGGATATTGTTCTTTTATAAGAAACAACCCTTGAAGTCACCAAAATATCAATATAACCGTACAACGTCAAGCACTTTTGCTATAAAAACTCGACATTGGCAAAATCATCACATACCCAAGATGGCAGCCATATTTTAAAATATAGAATAGTTAAAGATTTAAAAATTCCTATACTTACACAGTAAATTTTATATCACTGCGGATAACTTCAGCATGTATTCTACTCATCAAACTGAATAACTTTTACTATGGCGCCAACATCGAAATCGCGAAAAAAAAACTGTCCCATACATAGGTATTGTATAGTTTCGTATGGGACAGCTGATTCTTTTTTTCGCTATTTAGAAGTTGGCTCCATAGTGAAAGTTGTTCAGTTTGATGTGCTGAAGCAGAGTGTTTTGTTACACTCTGTACAGGGTGTAAGCGATAGCCTAGCAAATACTGAAACAGTGAATTAAGACCATCAAACTGAACAACTTTCACTATGGAGCCACCATCAGGAAACTCGAAAAAAAAATCATCTGCTCCATATAAAACAGCTGTCATGTAAAACAGCAGGTAGGTTAGTATACCTACCTAACCTATAGGTACTCAACTCAAATGTATGAAACAGCAGATTTTTTTCACGTTTCCTGAGGTTACCTAATCGTAAACAACTTTTACTATGGGAGCAAACATGAAATCACAAAAAAAATTTGCTGTTCCACCTAAACTGCAATGCCTACTCTACTCAATTGTATGAAACAGCAGATTTTCTTTTTGCGATTTCAGCTTTGCTTGCTATTTGTACCTATTAGCACTAGAAAATGTCTGATGATGCGTGAGTTAAAACCAGAAAAATATAATTGCTTCCTGCCTGGCAATATGCGGACTTCATTTGAAGAGGTGTTTACCTTTTCAAATTAAATTCGCAAGTACATAGAATAGAATAGAAACTTTATTTTTCGACCAACTGGGATCACAATTTTGTTAGTAACATACTTAGCCTATTGTTAGTTTATACACAACAACAAATTAATCTATTATAATTGTTTGTTTGTCAACACGTGAACCATACAGCAATGGTTCACGTACTGACAATCAAACCTACTAGCAAACATGGTCAAGATGCTGTTGGCGCTGGCTCTCATCCTACCCACGAGGGATGTACACCTTTTGCGCATAGTTGTGTAGAAACAATCTACTCGCGCATCGGCAAACATCCCCGACGCACTACAGAATCGCGGCAGCCCCACCAGCACCCTGAACGCGTTATTAAACTGAACTCGCAAGGCGTTGTACATATAGCAATGCAGCTTAGATATTGTAAAACCTTAGATTATCAAGATAGACAGTCAAAGCTACGAAAGCGTCGAAAAAAATAGGAACCAGTACTGGTTCCAAAACCCTATACATATACACGCACACATACATAGTTAGTATGGCGCCTCACGCACACCAACCTAAGAAAGTTAGCCCCTTTTGTTTTATACGGAACAAGTGTGAGGCTCATTCTAGACATATACTTTTTCTAAGTGTAAAACATACAATCTATAATATGTAGGTACTTACGACGGACAAAACCTTCAGTATTCCTTCAGGCGACGAAAAGAAATCGGTCTCCGTGTAGTACGCTCGCAACACTTTGTTCTCGGAAATCTGCATTTTTCACTGATTCAATTAAATATTCACTGATATGTACTTTTTAAACATTTACTTATTACTTTTATTTATTTACTTATTATCATTTGTGTTACTAAAGATCATTTTCGAGAAATTTGCCCTTCAGTGGGACCCTACAAGCTAAAAGTTTACTCTAGTTGCAGCGAGTATATTCGTTCGTCAAAAAGAACTAAAAGGCACTAAAAGGTAAATTCCTAATGCTGTTTTCGGAATTGATTGATAAGAATAATCTTACATCAAAAGTAGGTAATGATTAATTAATGTTGTTATTTTAATGCATATTGTTGATTATTTCAATCTAAGATTAGGAGCACTGATTTATGATAACGCATTATTTACATAAAAGAAATCGATCCAAAGTGACTAATCTGTACTAGTATGTACCTATCTATTGAATATAATAAATAAACGAATCTAAATAGATAACAAATATTACACAATAGAATGGTTACAGTATTGTACAAACACAGATGACGGGTTAATACCGTGTTCATAAAATAACACATCTGTGAACACAGATCATCAGAATAGGGTGTTTTGTCAGACCTTGTATAAATATGAATATACACACGGCGAACAAAACCAAAATAAGCTGACCTCGCGCCAGCTTATGTTGGTAGTTGGTAATGAGCTTGATGTGTCGCCGTGTATACAAGAACCAGGCGAAAGAGCAAATTATAATTTTTGGACGCAACATACAAGTTGCGTAATATACTTAATCATTATAACGGGTTCTTACCGCGTTTTTATTTATTTTGGAGTTCCCGATATTTCGGCAGTGTTACAACTGCCATGATCACGGGATAAAAACGCGGTAAGAACCCGTTATAATGATTAACTTTAGCTTAATTAATAACCGCGTAACTCTAAAAAATTGTGTTGCGTAATATACTATTTTAATAATAAGATCTTTTCAATAAATTAAAAAGATGACGGGTTTAGGTCACATGAGCTATAAAATACGATAGTATACGATACTCATGACATAAAACCATTATAGCACGCCATTTATTGCCCCCGCTGCGCTCGGGCGCTAACTTCGCCGTGCTATAATGGACTACATAAGTCACACTTATCATGCACAATAATTAACACACAGAGGGCAGGAAAGTAAGAAAGGTCTCAGATGTCATGAAAAACATGTGGTCTGAGGCTTTCTTATTTACTGTCCGAGGTTAGTATACTATTTTTCTCCACGACGGAGGTGGAAAGTGGTAACTTCGTTTAGCGCAGCGGGACTAAAATTTACGCTTTCCGTCCGGAGGAGAGATAAAACTATTTAATAAAACGCAGGATTGTATAAAAACCATATATTATCGTTAAAATTTAAAAGTAAAAATGACTCGCAAATAGGACTAGACTAGACATAGTCACCGGTCACTCGCGGCCGTCCCGCGTGCCGGCCACGCCTGTCCGTCCGACGCGACGCGACGCGACTGTCACTGTACCTGCTACTATACCTGCTACTGTACCTGCTACCGGTACTAGGTGCTCGCGCCTCTACCTCGGCAACCCGCCGTGGAATGTAACATAATAGCCCAAGACTCGACCGTTAATTTATGCAACCATTTGTTTGGTGAACGAAATATGATTTAGGTAGAAGTTTATACAGGGTTTCATACAACGCCGCCGGGTTGCCTAGCAAAATCTTGCCGCAAGTACCTTTACAATGATGATTTATGGTACCATTCTTTTCACCGATCTGTTTGGGAAGTAAATGAGGTGCCATCTGAAGGAGACCGATGTAAAGAACTGGAAAAACTAGGGTAGCCACAACTTCACAACTCTAGGGTTAAAAGTGACTACTTTGAACCTGGCAACCCTAGAGTTGCGGCAGACCGTGAGTTGGCAACTCTAGTTTTTCCAGTTCTTCACATCTCCGTCTCCTTCAGATGGCACCTCAATTACTTCCCAAACAGATCGTTGGAAAAAATGGTACCATAAATCATCATGGTAAAGGTACTTGCGGAAAGATTTGGCTAGGCGACCCTGCGGCGTTGTATAAACCTCTGTATAAACTTTCACTTAAATCACATTGCGTTCACCAAACAAATAGGTGCATAATTTTGCGGTCTATCTTGGTACATAACAAGTGTCTTCCGATATTTGCTTACATTCATAAAATAGTTCAAAACTTGATGATTGATTACAAACATAATTTTATACAGTTCAATTCCAAAATCGATATATAGATTATTTTGTGAAACGAAATAAATTTATGGTGATATGTATGATACAATGCAGTTGTGGATTAAATTATTGGAAATATTTGCGGCTTATACAGCATGATTCCGGATTTTAGGTATATTTTATAATTTGAGGTATCCACGGAACATAAAAAGACAGAGAAAACAGGAGTGCGTTTTTTGAATCTCATTCGGTGAGCTCAGCTGTTGAAAATGTCAAAATTACTACGGAGATACGCATCTTTTTACTGCTGATATGACTTTCGAAAATCGCTCTTCTTTAGTATGATTTTTAAAAGTCAACTCAGCAGTAGAAAGATGCGTATCTCCATAGTAATTTTGACATTTACAACTGCTGAGCTCACCGAATGAGATTCAAAAATCTCACTCCAGTTCAATTAAGATCCCAGCAGTGCTGCTCTATAAAATTTTAATCAATTTTTGTATTATTTTATTAGCAAAACCTTGTCAAGGCCAGAAACATAAAAAACCTGGTTTGGGGGTGCTGCAATCGACTATAACCTTTGTCAGTGTCATTAGTTCAAATGATTTTCAGCAACATGGCGAGGATTTTTATTTATCTGGTTTTACTAAAACTTTAGATGCTAATATCTTCGAAACGTGGCCTTTTACAAGAATTTGCCAAAGAACATTTCATGTTTGTACTGACGTTAGCTATCGATTTCTGTAAGAATTATCCGAGGACGCCATTTTACGTAATGGCAGACGAAAACACGGCCAAAATTATCGTACCCTCTTTGAATGAGTTTTATATTCCATGGTATCCAGTCTCTAAAGGTTGATTATGTGTTTGAGCTTTATTATAAAGACAATTAGGACCATAATCCTGAACCAGTCTGAACTAAGCCATGTTGTAGCAAACAGAAAACACGATCTTTGGTCAAAGTATACCTCTCACACACTGTCTCTACCCGAATGTTCCGGTACAAATAAGTAAAAACTTTGTAAGCTCGCCGAGCGAGTTCAAGATCGGACAGTATAAAATTATTTCCTATAACAATTCTTATTATATTCCCAAATTTTTTCTTACTTCTAACTATATGTCGCTTATGAACAATCATATAAATATACATGCAAACGATTTCATCAGTTTCAAGCTTTACAAGTGAAATAAAATCTGACATCAGTACGTACATAATATAATCATCCGTCTATACAACAACTATTACTCTTAACACAATATAGATACTTCGCTTACAAGTAAAAATTTACCCTTTGCATACATTTTGTGTATAATATTTAGTAATTAATTAATTGTATATATTTTGTTTGTAAATTACGCAAACTGGACGAAGAGGAAATGAGGACAAAATGTTACTCGACACAATAAATAATCTAGGAAATGGACTATTAATAAGTTCAGTACAATAACGTGTATAAAACATTAGATCGAACGCGCGATAATCTAACATTTGTGCAAAATACTACAGGAGTAACGTCGCTTACTCGAACGATGTCGCTTACCAACACTAATGGACTAGCATCAAATCAGACTTGCGAAATAATACGCGTTCAGCCGTACAGCCGACCGCGCAGGTACGTGCAGACGCCCGTATGTGTAACGCGCGTTCATATAAAGCGAATTGATTCGCGCGAGCGTCGCGTAATGCTGGCTATTGCCTATTTGACAAATGTCACACATGAACATGACAACACGTTTCCACGTGAAAATAGGCAATATAACTATAGAAATGTGGATCCCAGTAGACGTTTTAGTTGCATTTTTGCCTTCTTTTAAGTGCGTCGAGAACCAACGGCAAATAAGTTATGTGAAGTGCCAGCATAAGAGCAGAACTCTCTTCAGGAGCTTAATGCAATTTAAAATTTAACTTCTGTTCAATAAAATACATGTTATATCGATTGAAAGCAACCACGTAAGCATAGTACTCGCTCAGCACACGCATAGTGCACGCGTCGCAAACGCATCGCGCGATATAATATGTACTTTAATGAACAGTAGTTAAATTTCAAATGGCATTAATCTCCTGAAAAGAGTTCTACACTTACGCGAAGCTTACGCGACGTTCGCGCGAAAAAAAACGTCTCATTTGAACTCTCACGTACAGTTGTGCAGGGAACTAGCCGCAACCTGCGCGGGCGACCGTACGGCGCGCAACAGTGACGAATAAAGTAAAGAGATCGATAGACTAGACAAACAAATGGACGTGAATGTAGGCAGAAGTCGAGTGGCAGTATTAGACGATCCGGCGCCGGCGCACCTCCCCGCTCCCCGCTCCGCCCCTCCGTCCCAACGCACCGTCTATTGTAAACACCATTTTTTTTGCATATAGTTTATAAGAGATCGATCATTTTGATCCGTCGATTTTCGCTTGCTGTCTTGCGTATAAGCCTGTCTCGTTTTCGCGACTATCATAATTTTAATGCCTTTTATAGTCATTCTCTTTCTACGTTTTGATCATTCTAAGTACAGGAGTAAAACTCCGGCTTCGATACGAGTGTCCATTTTTCTGTAAATGAAAGTTAAAGTTGGCCTATTTCGGGGACTTGAAAAATAGAAAAAATATTATAAAAATAACTGAAATACTTGTATTTCAATAAAATACAATGATTGTAATACAATGATAAAATATAACATATCTATTTTTAACGTTTCACTGCGACTAGGTAGCGAAATATGTTCTTCTTTTTCTCCTATTTCTTTCGATTTTTTTTATTTAGTTATAACAGTATTAGATGGAGATTTTAAAAAGTCAAAAATATGTAGGAAGGTATGTTATCTTAATTTATGGTCAATTATTGTATAAGATATTGACTGTACAATAATATTGATTAATTAATCAATTAATTTTATTGATTATTGTTATTGCATAGTATATGTTCACGACTGTATTCCCCGAGGAGAGATATTCTGAAAACCTCAGAACATCCACTTTTCACCAGTAGTACAAAAACTTTCCAGTGTGACGGTATAAGTATAATCGAAACACAAATAATTTTGTTGTTTTTTTTATATCCGTTTTTCTATTTTTAATGAGCCCGTAAATGGATAAACTTTGACATTTATTTACAGAAAAACAGACAGTCTTATCAAATCCGTAACTTAACTCTTGTACTTTAATTATGAAAACTATCTATTTCTCCAATAAAAACTACATGCAACAAAAATGGTGTTAACAACAAACTGTATCACCATCCAAACCCAAACCGATTACATCCGAACACATTATAAACACTCCGGCAATATTACAAGTTACATAGAGTACCGGTCCTAAATCATTCGCTATATCCACTTCTAAACGTAACTATATCATAGTAGAGATTAGTCGCGGGGTAGAAGATCTCCCGAGCTTTTCCCGACTGACTGTGAGGTCGCTAGTATGGGCTTCCAACAGACTAGGGTCCCGAGCGGAACATAATGCTATGTGGTTCTACCACATACAGACTTGGTGCAATATCACATAATAGATTTTTGAGCTTAGGAGTTAACGGAACGATATCACAGCTGTATCGCCGCGATACCGCTGGGACATCCCCGCGATATTTCTGAGATCAATCATGCCCTATATCCGGTCTTTCGATTTTCGATATATCCCGACCGTTTCGATTTGAACTTCATTGTAATAGAGTTGACATTGGAACGAAAACGTTCTCGCAATTGCGAAGTTCGAATGTCCGGGTAGAACGCCAGTATCGCGGCGATACCGCTCAGTAAAAATCGCCATTGATCGCTGCTGCGAAGTTGCAATATCGCATACGCTCAAAAATCGCTTGTGTGATATAGCTCTCAGAGACAATAGATGATGCAATCTGAAGTTTAATGCGAACTAAGTACGAGCCAAACAGTAGTACCGTACTATCAGTATTTGCTTCAGGCACAAATTACTTCGTCACAAATCACTTCTTTACGATACAAAACGATAAGTTTTCACGCTTTAATCATTTACTGCCAGACGGTACGCGCGAAAATGTATCTAATGTCGCTTGACTCAGCGATGTTATTACTTCGTACAGCAGGCTGGAGGACGTATGCGACGGCGAGTGGCAGAATTCATACAAGCGTATCACTTACGATGCGCCAAAGTGTAGGTTATTTTACTTATCTCAATTCCTACGGTCGAGTGACGGAGGCTTGGTTCAAGCTCTGTCTATTAAAGTTATTCTTAATTTGCCAAACGCATGTGCCTCCTCGGAGATGGACGCCCAAAACCGGGAGATCTTAGGTTTCTTCCCTCAATGGTATTGCCTCCTTCATTGACCATGTATTTGAAGGGTGAGGAAAGCAAAAAGTATTGGGGCTAACACAAAAGATCCCACTGGGTCGAAGTGTTGCTGGCTTGCCAGCCCCCACAACAAGATAAGATACTTTGCAAAGTAGCTTGATTGCGCAATCAGTTATCTTCACATTTAATTACCTCATCCTTAATCTGAATGACTCATGTTTGTACATCTGAAATGTAATGCTTTGGCTTTTGGTTGCAATCGAAGACACACGTAGTTTCGACATTAAAAACTTGCATGATCTTTCGTCTCTGTCTCTATCACCTCCCGTGAGTTGACACAGTCTGTATGACTGTACATTGCAAACATTTTCTAATAACAACAGAACCAGACAATTCCGAAGCTCATATCCTTCAGTGTCAACTCATGCTAGGTCTGGCGTCACATGTATAAATATCCCTACAAAACCAAAGTTTCATGCAAGCGGGGGCAGCAATGATATTTTACTAAAGACATATGTTACTTTTATAGAAAATGGCGCTTAAAATTGAGCCGAGCCACAGCCGTCTCGTTCGTAGGATCTATTGCTTGACGCGGACTATTGAAAATTGAAACACATCCCAATTGGGTCGTTTCCTAGTCTTCATTTTACGGATGCTATTATCATATCGACTTTTTGTGTATAATATCATTGGGCGGCGGTATTTCTGACGCTCGTATGAAATTTTCGTTCTGCAGAGATATTTAGGGTCGAGGCACATTGACCGACGGCGGGTCCATACAAAAAGCACGTTTAGTATGGGACACCGTTCGCATTCTCCGCCGTCAACGCGGCGAACACGTTCCCATACTAAGAATGCCTGTCCACTGAAGCGGAGTGGAGAAATATAAACCAATAGGATTGCATAAAATCTCTGAGCGAAGATTTTATGCAATCGTATCGGATAATATTTCTCCGTTTTTTCGCTCCGCAGCCTCGTTCCGCGTCAGTGGACGGGCATCCTAATCGTGGTTTTTCGTATGGGCTCGCCGTCGTTCGCCGTCCGCCCTTATTCGTATGCTTGCGGTACCGGGCTTAGGTAACATACACTCGTCCCGCTCGTAACGGAGCACGGAGCACGGAGCACAGAGCACAGAGCACAGCACTAGGCACTAGTCACCAGTCACTCGTCACCAGGTTCAGGTGGTGGCGTCGGGCGCTCAGAAGTCCGTGGTGGTCGGCCTTCACTATAAGGGGTTGGCGCGCGAGGTGGAGGGCTGCGGGGGCGGGGGCGGGGGCGCGGGGTGGAGTGGCACGGCGCGGTACTGTGCGCCCTGCACCGAGCGCGCGGAGGAGCGGCTCGGCGCGCGCAGGAGCGGACGCAGCGAGAGCCCCACGTACGTCACTATCGCCATGCCGAACAACGCACCGAACATACCCAGCGACTGCAATTATACGTTCATTACATTACAGATACCATTAGCATAAGACATATGAACTATTTTGGCAACCAAGGTTGATTCAATATTCATAGGGTGTAGAGCATCTCTGTGATGGGAATGGACCAGGTCTGCCTGCATAACTCCAGTCGGTTTAGGAGTTACAGCCGTTCAAAGGTCTGTATCAAATGAACGATCAGCCGCAAGGCTGATCATAGAATATGCAATATAACTCTGTGAATAGTACAAAAACGGTCATGTTCTGTCAATCGGTTTACGAGATACAACCATTCAAAGTTCCGACCTTTGAACGGCTGTATCTCCTAAATCGACAAATAACCTATGTCAGTTGTTGCACTGTTCGCATAGCTACAGTGCATATTACAATAATACTTGCATATTCATGCATATTAATTTCTAGCAACCATACCCTTTGAACAGCTATCTAAACTATTATAAAACTGTAACTTAAGTGTGTCTGTACATTGAAGATATTTACAAAAAAAAGGGATTACGATATGGTTTTTAGGTATCCCTAACTCGAAATCTACCTTTTATAGAAATTGTGTTTGTTTGTTTGTTTGTTTGCTCGCGCATCACGCAAAAACTACTGAACCGATTTTGATGAAACTTTTTTTGTTTGATAGCTTATGATCAGACTTAAAATCTGGTATATAATTTGTGCGGACGAAGTCGCGGGTAAACACTAGTAACTCTTAAACCGACTGAAGTTATGCAAACAGACCTGATCCATCCCCATCACAGAGATGCTCTACACCCTATAATAGCCTTGCAACTGATGATTACCAAAATTCCTCTTATCTCTTATACTACATCAGAAAACTTAATTATTGCTTTTCTAACAAGCTGTACGAGTCTGTAATTGACAAATTTTTTTTTTAGAATTAACAGCAAGTAATGACGCCACGAAAGAAGCTTTGAAAATAACGTCGTTAGAACATCTGGCGGTTCTATCTCTTCATCATCTTCATCATCATCAAAATTATTTAAGTCACTCTGCGATCAAACTGTGATTCATTGTACCTATAAGCAATGGCTAGAAAGTCAGGACTGAGCCCTCAGATTGGATATGTATGTGGCTGTCAAGATCTAACTTACAGCCGGATGGTGTGAACATCAGAGATGTTAACGAAATCTGATGCCATAGCATGATGCGTGCAATAAGGCCATATCACAACTTTTATCTCATTCATTCGCGCGCAAACCGAAAAGAGCGTGTGATTACGCATAGCTGTGTTTGCCTGTAATTGGGTCTACTTCGTTTAAAGAATTATGAACAGGATTGTTATTTAATATTATACGATGTTAGCCTGTTGGCAAACCTAATAAATAAATAAATAATATCACGCTACCATGCTATGATCGCTAAAGCCGCTCGCCGTATCGCGAGTGAGGTCGGTAGTACGAGTAGGACACAAATAGTGTGAGGTACATGTATAGTGTATAGTATACGTACGGCGGCGGAGACGAGCATGTCGCGGGTGACGGGGGGCGCGGGCCGGTAGTCGCGCGACGAGAGCACCACGTACAGCGTCAGCGCACCGCCCACCGACAGCGACACCGCGCTCCACAGGCTCGTCGCCAGCGCCTGCAACCAACGTCACACTGTCACATACTGCGCGCCGAGCTGCAGCTGAGGAGAGCCGGTACGTACGAGCAGGTCCCAGCGGAGCGGCAACAGCGCGGTCAGGCCGCCCACGTGCACGGTGAGCAGGGCCGCGTGCAGCAGGCTGGAGGACAGAGCCCCGAGCTGCAGTAGCTGGGGGCGCGAGGCTTGAGGCAGCGCGTAGAGGCGCGCGCCCACGGCCGCCCACACCAGCACGCACGCGCTGGCCGAGCACAGCTGCAACCACAAGCATGAGCGTAGTGTAGGCGATCAGTAGATGTAATACAGGAAGAATAGGCTATTTTGGAGACAAAATTTGTACATCAATGAACTTTGTTTTCTGCAGGATCTGCAGAGTCACACTCACCAGTATCAGCAGGGTGAGCGCGCCCACGGGCGTCAGCAGGTATCTCAGGCGGCAGTAGAGCGGCGCGCGGCGCGCGGGGCGGGGCGGGGCGGCGCGCGAGTAGTGCGCGTGCGAGTCCCAGCTGCGCTCGGTGAGCTCGGTGCCGGCCGGCGAGCGCCCGCCACCCTCCGCGCCCCCGCCCCCGCCCCACGCGCCCAGCCCGCTACCCGCTATCTCGAAGTCCTGCGACAACCGACCACATAGTATCAGGACACGTTGACCGGCCATCGAAAGCAGGGCCATATAAAAAGCACGTTTAGTCAAGCCTGTCTCACTCCACCGCTCAGGTACACTTAACGGCCGATTCCCGCCGAGTGATGAATAGCAATATGGTTAAGCAGGCACTATACTCTCACGAGAACTTCTCGGCGAGAATTCCCGGCAATAACTTCCAAAGGAACATTTCACGACGCCGCAAGAACATGAACACTCTCATTCTCGGCCTTATCTTATCTTGTTGTGGGGGCTGGCAGGCCAGCAACACTTCGACCCAGTGGGATCTTTTGTGTTAGCCCCAATACTTTTTGCTTTCCTCACCCTTCAAATACATGGTCAATGAAGGAGGCAATACCATTGAGGGGAAGAAACCTAAGATCTCCCGGTTTTGGGTATCCATCTCCGAGGAGGCACATGCGCTTTGCCGGCAAGACATCACAGTCACAAAGAATATGTTCCATGGTCTCTTCATCCTCTCCGCATGCTCGGCAGCTGGGATCTAGAGTTTGTTTCATTTTGTGCATCATCGCGCCTGTGGCGTAGTGCCCAGTGAGGGCTCCGACGATGGCACGAGCCTTGCTCCTGCTGTTGTTCAATATGAACTTTGAGACACGAGTTGTCACATTGCTGATAAATTTCTTGGAGTGTTGTAGACCTGCAAGGCCAGACCACTCTAGTTTGTGTGTTTTATCAGCCCGATCCCTGATGGCCATTCTTATGCTGCATGCCGGGATTCCCACGCTTGGTTCTGGGCCAACCATCTTTCGTTCTGACCCGGCTCTCGCCAGCTCGTCAGCATTCTCGGCCTTTCTCGTCTGTTCTTGACGAGAATGTAATGCCTGCTTTAGGTATCCCGTGTGAACTTCTTGTTCAAATCTCATTAGACTTGCCGCCTTTTTGTGAGTAGTCAAAGCGAGATGATGGTGATGTCACGCTGACAGCACGTGAAAGAATGAAAGAGGGCAATATGTATATGAAAGAGTCTGTCTGTCTATTTAATATAAAGGCCTCCGCACATTGCAGCGATATTATCGAGCGATTTTATCGAGCGATATTATCGACAGCGATATCGCGACACCTTACACACTACAGCGATTCCGCGATTCGCGTCACGCATGCGCCCCACCACTGAATGTAGTCGAAAGAGTTGCGATAATATCGCGGCAGTGTGTGGGATAGGGCGCGTCCCCATACAAAATGTACTGAGAACAATTATCGCAAAATCGCAGCGATATTATCGCTCGATAATATCGCGGCAGTGTGTAGGATCGCGCGCGTCCCCATACAAAATGTACTGGAAACAATTATCGCAAAATCGCAGCGATATTATCGCTCGATAAAATCGCTGCAATGAGCGGAGGCCTTTAAGGAAGCTTTCATGTCTAAAGACTCGGTAAATTTATGTTTGCACGCGCTCTGTTGTGACGTTTGGTATGTTATCCACGAATTGTACGATAGGACGGGTGCTAATAACTTTGCGCCTTATTTCCGTCCAGATAGAGTAAAAAGTAATTATCTAACAGCAAACTTGCAAATATCGCTATTCTTCTGTACGGGTTGTACTACTATTTATTCTGTGGTTTAGCATAAGCCGTATAGAGCGATGATAGCCCATACGTAGGGAAGAGAGCTAGCGCCTCAATCATGAGGCGGCGGTTCGATTCCTGGCCTGAGGCCTAAGTTCTACGGACAGGCACGTATCCAGGGGGGACCAGCGATGGTCTCAGTGATACATGACGACCCTTGCTTGCAATAGCCCAACCACAAATCATCATGGGAACACGTGGGAAGCCGTCAGCCGTCGTCGCCGCGTCGGCGGCGTACGGCTTCCCATACTAAACGTGCTTTTTGTATAGGCCCGCCGTCGATCAATGTGTCTCAACCCTAAGTCGGGTGTTACACGAATACACGATCTGTCTCACGTCAGTCTGGTTGGAAATCTTTGAGGCACATTAAAACTACACATTTTAACGAAAATCTGACAACATACAATCATAGAGATTAGTTTCTGTAAAATACAATTGACTAATTGGTTAGTATTGAATTAGATAAAAGAAAAATTAATGGATTTGCCCAAAGTGCGTTTAGTTGAAGCACACAACTAGTACACATAGGGGGGTATTACAGAACGACACTCAAGTGGAGATCTCTTCTTGAGTATAGATAGAAAAGGATGCAAATACATACAACGTATACATGCATCCTTGTCTATTTATTTTATTCTGTTTTTTAGTATTTGTTATTATAGCAGCAATAGAACTAATCAATCAAATGAAATATTCTTTATTTTACACCAAAATATAAACAGTAAAATAAAGAGAATATGCACAAAATAAGGCGGTCTTATCGCCAAGAAGCGATTTCTTCCAGACAACCTTAGGGTAGAGGAAACGGTGAACGAAGAATGGTAGGCGGTGTTTCCAGACAAATGATCATAAAGGAGCAGTTATTTAGAAATACATCATCTGTGAAAATTTCAACTATCTAACTATATAGCGTGGTTCATAACTTTCATAAGATATGTTCATAAGTATGTGGTATATAGGTAAATGACACTTTTCCTTACATCCTGTGTAGTAAGGTGTTTAATTTAGTGTAGTGATGTGCCGAGTGTACCTTTTTTAGTAGGTATTTGATTACTTTAGTACCTACTTGTTAAAAATATTCCAATCAGAACTTGAGTCCTGGACTTGGATTGAGTACTCCAATCCAGAGTCTAGTATTTGATATTCCATATATAATTTTAGTATGTATTACGATGGATGGGTTGTATTTCTCATAATATTGTTGTTTTTCCATAACGTCTAACTGTCCTACTAACAGTACTAACTATAAACAATCGAAATTCACAATTTTACTGTTAGTTTTTGGTCATGTGTGCATCCAAATACTTATTAATCATACTCGAGTATGCAAACACTTTTAAGGCATAGATTAAAAACTAAAAAGTTTACGCTGAAAGATGGAGCCAAGAAATCGAGAGTGAGATAGCCAGTTATGAACCTTTATGTAAACAAAAAGGACAAAACATTATTTTTTTGTTTTGGTCACCGTGGCCGGTTTTAGTGTTTGGCAAGATGTTAAGCTTATAGAATAGTTGCCATACAAAAATGGTCTTTTAGTATGCAAAAGTCAAACTATTGCTGTTCCACGAGCGGCCACGTTATTGCTTAATCTAGTGGTAAATCATTTGAGTTATATATAAGGTATTCGAATCAGTAGTCCAGTACTACCTGACTCGGCACATCACTAATTTAGTGCCTGTAGCATGCTGAATACCTCAAAACAGGCCACTTGTGAGTAATATGGATGAATAAACTATCACATACATAAATTAGTTGTTTACCAAAGTGAGGTTACTATACTAAGAAGTTGTTGATTTATTTTATACCTTTATAAGGTTATTGAAGTATAAGAGCTTATTTAACTGATGTGGAACCTACTTTATATGAGAGACGTTTTTCTAAACCACCATAGAAGACTTGTCATTTCATCATGATTTTGGGGGTGTGAGTACTTCTTGTACACACGGCGACAGGTCCGGTTACCCTGTTTGGACTTTGAACTATTCGAATATGAACGCTGCGAATCGTGCGAGAGGGTGCGGTATGTTGTTGTTTCTTCTCACGGCACGCTGCGCCCGCGCCGGCAGCCGCGTCTATGCAGGCTCTCTGCCGCACTATTTTGTGTTTTGTACGTAGTGTAGTATGCGTAACATATGTATATAGGTTGCGTAACATGATGTGTCGCCGTGTGTACATAGTACTATCAATGTTGTATTAATTAATACTATGGTAGAGAATTAAATTATGCATCGTTTGAAGTATGAATCTATTCAATAACTTTGAAGCATAAGCATAATGCTCACGACAATTGACTTACACTCTAGCGATAGACAGGCCCTTTCATAGAAGCAACATGTTCCACTTGAATGCTGTGCACGCACCTGATTGATGTTCACGAGTTCACTTCGTCACTATGACAATGTGTCACTTTGTGTGACATGTGTGAATTAAGATAATGAAAAAATGGGCTTGAGACTTGAAGATAAATATAAAAAAGACTATAGAAAAAACTCACAAGCAACAGAGAAACAATCTGATTATGGCCATCGTTGGCCGATTGCAGATAAAATTAGTGACACAAAAAAAACAAAAAAAATGTTGTTATTTGAACGAGCTTCTCTATCGCTAGAGTATAATATGTCAGTGCTCACGACAATATTCCCCAAGAGAGATATTCTAAAACCTCAGAACATTCACGTTTCACTAGTATTACCACGGAATAACTTTAAAGTAAGAGTGAATAGGCTTCTTCTGGGTAAGCTTGCTACATCTTCTACCCCATCCTTGTCCTCAGGACAGGATTGAGGTCAAGAGCAAAGCCATTTTTATTAAAAAAAATATATATCTAAGAGTACAACAGAAGGTTCACTATCTAAGAACACTCGCTCCAAGTGCGACTGACACTTGCACATTGACTCTCTGTGCGTGAATGTCACGCACACATTGACTCTCTGTGTGTGAATGGTAAGGGATGTCAGCAACGCAAGATTGGAACAAATGGAAGTACCTACATCTATACTAAGGCCACACGTGCGATGCAATGAACGCGTAGCACTCGACTGAATTATGGCGCGACCGCGTAGGTACATTTTTATACCTATAGTGCGGAGTGAGACAGGCCTGGTATTACCGAAACTCTGTCCAGTGTGACGTGGAGTGAGCCCGTTGCCACTTGTAAGGGACAGTGGGTACAATACATGCCTCGAAATTGTAGCATGCAGGTTTCCTCACAATATTTTCCTTCACCGAAAAGCCAGTGGTAGTTACAAATCATAAAGAAATTCCGAAAAACTCATTGGTACTTGCCGGCTTGGACGGGGATGGAACCATCGCCTCCTGCACGGCAGGCAAAATTACTCGCCACTGGACCACCATGGCTTGGAATCGTTTTTTTTATCTCCTTTATATTTTGCAATCTGTCATTTCTTTTTTTTTCCCCTTGGACATTCAGCAAAACGTGTGACGTGTATTAATGTTGGCTTGATTGGTATGCACCAAGTGATGCCTTATTAGATTTTGAGCTAATATATTTGGGTGGTTTTGTCCTCCTTCACGTAGCGAACATTAAGGTCATTGTGAAGTATGTCGTTTGTGACATACCAAGTTGCGTCAATTATAGTCCGAAGGACTTTTGATTGAAAGCGCTGTATAATTTCGATATTGGAGTTAGCAGCTATTCCCCAGAGCTGGAAATGAGGGCTATTTAATAAAGTGGGGGATAAAGTATCGCCAGTTTCCCCTACTCGTGTATTTAGGGCGTGAGAGGCTCACCTGCACGTCCTCGCCGCGGCAGCTCGTGGGCTCCAAGTCCCGGATCTCATCCAGTAACAGCTCCACCTCGTCCGTCGAGTACAGCTCGCTCACAGACACGTAGCGCGCCGGCGCCGCTTGCATATCACCCGCCGAGCCTACCGCCCAGCACCGCTGCGTCGGCACCGCCTGCAATCACACATTATCACACCCCAATATACACAATTCCACACCTCTACTTCCATAGCGATGTCCGATAGAACAAAAACTGTCAGACACGGGGCGTGTCGCCGCTCATTACCTTTTCCGGACGTTGACATTGAGAGTCCGTCCTCTTGTATGTGACCACATAATCCGGAGATGCGTGTATTGTACAAGCAAACACCGATCCGATAAACAAAATTCATTCGAAGACGCTTTCGCACGCCATGTTTGTTTTCATATTTTTTTATATTTTTTTTTTAATCTTGTCTTATCTTGTAGTCTAGTCTATGGTCGAACCGGACGTTCGGATACATACATTTTACTGAACGATAAAAAGAGGTGTGGTAAACTCTTCATAAATGCGGCCCGCTAATGAAGAATTTTCATCAAGTAAAACATAGTTCAACATGCTGCGATAGACGACATTAATAATTTTTCTGCTTACTTAGAAAACTAATTTTTACTATTTTAGTTGAATTTTATTAACTGCTCCCGGTAGACCACAGCGCCAGCATGATTAGAAAATGAAGAAGAAATAACTGGAGATGAGATACCTAGTGAAATCGTTAAAGACTATGAAACTGGGTAAAGCTGCAAAGTGACTGTCGAAATACTGAGAAGCGGCAAGAGTAGCAGCAAGCTTGCCGTTAAGACTTTTTAAATGTGCTGGAGAGACGGTCGAGTCTGCAAAGCCGTCATCGTCCAACTTTACAAAGGCAAAGATTCACGGCAAGAAAGCAAGAACTACCGCGACATATGCCTTCTAAATAGGTACCCACTTAGAAAAACATGAAAAAGTATTCTGCGCCTTCGTAGATTTGGAAAAGGCCTGATCCGTAGAAAGAGAGCGAAAAATACTTCGCCCTTAGAAAAAGTAGGTATATGTCTAGAATGAGCCTCACTGTTTTACCGTATAAAACAAAAGGGGCCAAGTTTCATAGGTTGGTGTGCGTGAGGCGCCATACAAATTATGTACTATGTGTGCGTGTATATGTATAGGGTTTAGGAGCCAGTACTGCATAGCTAGCATGCCGCAGTGATACAGCGCTATCACACCTTAGCTCTCTTTCTATTTGCGTGCGAACGAACGAGATAAAAGACGTGATACAGCCGTATCACGTGCAGCATACTACGAGTGCTGCACTCGTAGTATGCTACACGTGATACGGCTGTATCACGTCTTTTATCTCGTTCGTTCGCACGCAAATAGAAAGAGAGCTAAGGTGTGATAGCGCTGTATCACTGCGGCATGCTAGCTATGCAGGTCCCAATTTTTTTCGACGCTTTCGTATCTTCGACTGTCAATCTTGACATATAACTTTATCAAAGACTTCGCCTATGGCCTGATCGAATGAGCAGAAGTGCGATTTGAACATCATACGAGCGATTCGGCAGTAGAAAGTGTCAAAATTACTATGGAAATTATGCATCTTTCTACTGCCGAACCGCTTATATTATGATGTTCAAAAATCGCACTACAGCATAGGTAGCATGACACCGTTATAAAGCACTATCACACCTTCGCTCTCTTTCTATTTGCTCGTGAACGAATAAGATAAAAGACGTGATACAGCCGTATCACGTGTAGCATACTACGTGTGCAGGAGTGAATTATATGGTCAACACTGTTAATTGTGCCGAATTACCGATTCATGTCTAATGCTGGGTTCACATGCACGCCGTGCAGCCCGGCAAGCTTAGACAATTCGCTGTAAATTGATTTAACTTTATAGAAGCCTCAATGTACAACGAATAGCCTAAGCTTGCCGGGCTGCACGGCACGCGTATGAACGCACCTTTAAGAGTTCACAGAAAAAGCTCCATCCTCCACCTGTGGGGATACGGGATACGGGCCCCTTTCTCTATGAACTCTATGTATTGACCTCAAAATCATTGACCTCTTCAGCACTCGTAGTATGCTGCACGTGATAGGGCTGTATCACGTCTTTTATCTCGTACGTTCGCACGCAAATAGAAAGAGAGCTAAGGTGTGATAGCGCTGTATCACTGCGGCATGCTAGGGGTTATTCCCGGTATCCCCCACGGTCTCGGCCCCAGTGGGGGACAGCGGGAAAAAAATGCTCGCTGTCCCCCCGCCTCCACCACTGGGGGCCATCGGGAAAATATGTTATCATTGTCCCCCACTAAAATAAAATCAATGGATTTTTAATGAAAACACTGTAAATAGTTTTGTTATCAACTGTATTATGTTTTTGCAATAAAATAGTGTGCTTTATACATCAATAATTAACTATAAATTTTGAATACAACACTTACTAATTATTTATTATGTTTTCAAGAAAGATTCTGAATATGTAATTAGGTACTTTTCTAAAACCAGCGTTGTAATCAATAATTAACTATACTTTTTCTTTTTAAACAATCACACAGATCAATATTAATGAAAAATAATATTTTCTAAAGTTTAACGTAAATGAATGAAATAAAAACAAATATTTTGATATTTTTACTTCGCAAATCGTAACGTAATAACTTTAGAAAATGTTATTTTTTATTAATATTGATCTGTGTGATTGTTTAAAAAGAAAAAGTATAGTTAATTATTGATTACAATGCTGGTTTTAGAAAAGTACCTAAATACATATTCAGAATCTTTCTTGAAAACATAATAAATAATTAGTAAGTGTTGTATTCAAAATTTATAGTTAATTATTGATGTATAAAGCACACTATTTTATTGCAAAAACATAATACAGTTGATAACAAAACTATTTACAGTTTTTTCATTAAAAATCCATTGATTTTATTTTAGTGGGGGACAATGATAACATATTTTCCCGATGGCCCCCAGTGGTGGAGGCGGGGGGACAGCGAGCATTTTTTTCCCGCTGTCCCCCACTGGGGCCGAGACCGTGGGGGATACCGGGAATAACCCCATGCTAGCTATGCTGGTCAATGATTGAAATAGGTATTATTTTACATAGGAGAGAGGGCGCTAGTGTGCTCGTATTTACATTGGCTCCGTTATTATAATTCGTATTTCTACTAAAAAGTGCGTATATTCATGAAAATTGTGATACAACGTGAAGATATTATATGGTTTTACGGTGAATAACTGTTTGTGAAGAAAACAAACCCAAGATTATACAGATATTTTGAAAAAAAGATTTGCAACGGTTTTCGAAAGAATCGTTGATGACACGAGTGTTACACAATTCCTACGCTGCATTCCAACCAGAAATTATACGGAGGCACAAAAACCGTGAGTCAAAGCTATTAAATAGTTGATTTTGCAAATAATCGTAAAATAGAATAAATTCTTTGCCACTCATAATATAAATCAGCGCCTTCTACCGGCAAGTAGTGTATGACACGGATAGTAACTGAACAGCGCCATCTACCGTGCAGCAGCGCATAATAAGTATTGCAGCTATCTGTCAATAGAGGGCAGCACATTGATTATATCGCTTCGCAACTTCCCATTACCTACAGCCTATTGACGCTGAAGGGAGGAGATAAATCAAAGGAACCAAAATATATATCCTGTATAATGTCTAGAATATGTGCAGGGTGCCAAAAAGTAATAAAAAACAACCTATTTTTGTCGTGTCAAATATGCGAACAAAAGTATGACCTGGACTGTGTGAACGTCCCTGAGTGCAGATTTCACAACACAATGACAGCTGAGCATAAGCGCAACTGGAAATGTCCTTTGTGCACCGCAAAGCAGCCAAAATCAAACAACCAGAATACTCCAGTCCGATTAGAATCTAGCACGTCATGCAATAAAGAGAATCAAAATATCTCACCCAACAAATCAGCAAATGAAAATACTAACATAACGTTTAGAAAGAAAAAAGCTCAAAACTTTAACGACGAATCACTGTTGTCAGATGACTCTCCGCCTAAAGGAGACTCAATCTTACTTAACTCCCCGGAAATGCCTAGTGTAACTATATTAAAAGAACTACGTGCATTCCGAATGCAAGTAAACAACCAATTCTCAAAACAAGCTGAGAATGTTCGTGACCTGACTGAAACTATAAAATTATTGCAAACGGATATTAATGCCATAAATAATAAGTACATGGAATTAAATCAGGAAGTTAAAGCACTACGATCTGTGGCCGACAGAAACAGTACTTACATAAAAGTTCTAGATCAAGACAATACCAAGCTAAGACGGGAGCTAAGTGAAGTCAAGAATATTGCGACATCGTTAGAGCAAAGAATGAAACCTCAGACGCCTTCTGAATCTATCTCAGGTGAAACTAAAATTGATCCACCAGAAGCTAGTCCTGAAGAAAAACCGTCGGCAACTGTACAAACGGAAACTAAGAGTAAGCTAGAAATGGTCTTTAATAGGACTATAGTACTATACGGTCTAAACGAATACAGATATGAATCCGAATATGAACTACACGACCGAGTGGTTGATGCTTTTTATAATATAACAAACGTAGACCTTACCGGATATATTGAGGAGCTGACGCGCATAGGGAGAAGAGGTCAACGAAGGCCGTTAGCAGTAGAACTTATAAGTAAACGAATGACCAGACATCTTCTCGCTAATGTTCGAAATTTTAAAAACACGGGTCTTTGGATATCAGCGTACTTAGATGAGAAAGGTCTTCAAGAGAGAAACCTGAAAAGAGAAAATATAACTAAGGTATATCAAAACAGGGAGAGGGAAGCATCAAGAAACCTTAACCACAACCCATCATATAGGAGACAGACACATCAGGGATTTTCGGACACCAACCAAATGAGAAATGAGGATATAGAGTCCCACCAACATTACCAATATATAAGGAACAGTCAGCCCTTTCGCTAATTTCTCAATATTATATCAAAATGTACGAAGCCTAAATAAAAAAACTCACCTGATTGAAGCCCTTACAGAAGAAAACATCTTTTCGGCTCTATGTTTATCAGAAACTTGGATCACTGCTACTAAAATGGATTTGCTTCTCGTGGAAGGCTACTACACAGCCAGTAGCTATTGCAGAGAGAACTACGAAGGTGGAGGTGTATGTATCCTAGTGAAAGAAGGAATAGACTTTGTTGTATGTGAGGACATTAATGCGTTGACCGTAGAATATATATTTGAAATTTGTGGAGTCAAAATTCCAAGATTAGACGTCATTGTAATTATTGTGTATTGGCCAGACTGTAAAAGAAAAGTAGATATATTTTTCAACCAGTTAGAAAAACTTTTACAGCTTATAAAACTCAAATATTCAAATAAAAATATAATTATTGGAGGAGACTTAAACATAGATTTTCTAAAGAAAACCAAGTTAACAAGACGGATCACTAATCTCTTAAAAAGTAATAATTTTGATCAAAACATTAATGTCCCGACCAGAGTAACAAATACGAGCGCTACCTGTTTGGACATACTATTCACAAATTTCCACAGTTATAACTTTACGATAGAAGTCAAAGAATTCGGTTTGTCAGACCATAGAGGAATTTCGCTTAAGTTGATAGAGTCTAGGGTTAACAAAGACAATTTTTATTATTATACGGAAAAAAGAATTTGTAACGAAACAAATACAAATGCATTTAAAACTGTACTGCAGAGTTTAGACTGGAATAAAATTTTCAACCAAAGTAATGATACAAACCAGAACTTTAGGGCGTTTCATGATGAATTAGTTTCCATCCGTGAGCACACAATTCCTAAAAAAAGAATAAAAATTACAATTAAAGCTAAAAAGAAAACGTGGTTAACTACCGGAATAAAAAGATCTTGTAAAACTAAGCGCTCAATAAAAATTTTAAGTACCCAATTGGATAACCCAGTACTCAAAAACTACTATAAAAAATACGAAAAAGTGCTAAAGCGTGCAGTCGGTATCTCAAAAAAAAACCAAAACATAAAACGTATCTATAAATCAACAAATATGACTAAATCAATGTGGCATATTATTAAAGAACGAACAAATAAAATTGATAAAAGAATTAAAAATAACATTACCCTAAAAACTAACGGCCTCTCTATTTCTGAACCAAGTCAAGTTGCAGACACGTTGAACAATTTTTTCGTTTCAGTGGGGACCAATACTGGGATGAAAGCAACGGCTCCTGGCCAAATGGTTATATCCCCAATTTCTAATACAATATACTTAAGCCCAGTCGATTGCACAGAAATACGCAAAATTATACTAAAATTAAAAAATAAACATAGTTATGGCTTTGACGAGTTCTCACCAGCCCTTATTAAATCATGTGTGGAAGAGCTTTTGTTTCCTTTAACTTACCTTATCAACCAGTCATTTTTCGAGGGTACTTTCCCTGAACTACTTAAAACCTCAATTATCAAACCAGTACCAAAGAAACAAGCGGCAAACGACCCCAATCAATATCGTCCCATCGCAATGCTCTCTACGTTTTCAAAAATTTTTGAAACCGCTATGGCGGACCGGTTGAACTCTTTCAGTGAAAAATATAATATCTTCGACGATAACCAATATGGTTTCAGGAGAAAACGTTCAACCATACTGGCAGTCTACAAAATTATGCACGAAGCCCTGAAAATAATAAATGCTAAGGAACATGCTGTTGGGCTAATGCTTGATATGAGTAAAGCGTACGATAGAGTCTCACACGAAATACTCCTTAACAAGTTATACGGAATAGGTGTACGGGGAATTGCACATAAATGGTTTGCATCGTATCTGCAGAATCGAAATCAATGTGTAGAGATTGAATACTTAGATAAGCAGGAACATTCAATGACTCGCATTAGGTCTGTGAAGCAGCACGCTGAGAACTCTATCCCACAGGGTAGCGTTCTCGGATGTATACTTTTTCTGCTCTACGTGAATGATTTGCCGAAGGTAGTCAATAAGAAATGTACTATGTATGCGGATGACATCACAGTAGTTTTCTCTTGTAGGAATAGCAACGACCTGAATCAACAGCTAAACTCTACATTACAAATCATAACGGATTGGCTAACAGATCATAATTTGCAGCTGAACCTTTCCAAAACCAAACTAATTCAATTCCGACCACATCAGAAAGAAGGGCTAAATCTTGACTACATGTTCAACAATGAGAAAATAGAGCCCGTAGTTTCTTGTAAGTTACTAGGGATCTGGGTAGATACTCACATTAATTGGAAGTCACACGTGGAAACCATTGTCGGGAAAATGTCCAGATTCACATATGCCTTATACGAACTAAAAAAGTGTACAGACCAAAAAACAGCAAAATGTACGTACTATGCTTATGCGAATTCGTGGTTAAATTACGGAATCATTCTATGGGGTAATTGTACAGCCATTCAACAGCTCTTTAGATTACAGAAAAGATGTGTCAGAATACTGGTAAATATAGATGAGTTTGAAAGCTGCAGGCCGCATTTTAAGGAGCAAAAAATATTAACTCTTACTTCCATGTACATCCTTGAAATGTGTAAATTTGTAAGGAGACAACAAAATCTATTTAAGCAACACACCAGACCGGAAAACCTGCGCATCATAAATAGATTAGCTCGACCATTTACAACTTTACACATTGTCAGCTCCGGTACATTTCACATGGCTGTAAAAATTTATGATAAGTTACCAGAACAAGTAAAAGCCATAGAAAAAGAATCGCACTTTGTAAACAAAGTAAAGGAAATTTTGATTTTAAATTGTTTTTATACTTTAGATGAATATTTGAAATAGAGTGATGACCATTGTATGTCAATAATTTGTATTATACCTACGACATTTCTATTATACTATTTATTGTTTAATTTAAATGCTTAATTTTGAAATAATTTGAATTCTATTCTAATTGGTGCTTATACATTTTATCCAATAATAATAATAACATTATTTTTGTGTTGTTTTAAAATATGAATATGCTATGTATGTCGAAAATAATTATTTTATGCATGAAAAGTTCAAAAAATTGTTAAAGTTTGTTTGTGTCTTTCTAAGTTTTATAATATTTACATTCAAATGTAAATTGCAGTGCCCTTACAGGGCTCATGTTGCGAACTGTTATTACCTGTATAAGATCTATGTACACCACATGAAGCAATAAATGATTATGATTATGATTATGATTACATTGCACCCTCCGCGCCGGTCCGCGCCCGCTCGTCGATATCTGAGAATAGAGCTGTACGTAGTACTCTCTATTAAGTCTGTGATAGAGCTTAGCCCTCGTTCGCACGCCCGTGCGATGGATTTTTTTTAATACATTTTTTTTTTTTCATATAGCCTATTTTGTGTCCCACTGCTGGGCAAAGGCCTCCCCTCTTTTCCTCCAATCTTCCCTATGCAACGCGAAATCAGGCCAACCGTTCAGGAAGGTATTCAAGTCGTCACTCCATCTTCTCTTCGGTCTTCCTCGACGTCGGCAACCGTCTTGTGGAACCCATTCTGTGGCCATCTTGGTCCACCTCTCCGGGTGCATTCGGCAGATATGTCCTGCCCAATCCCACTTTAGCAGAGCTGTTTTTAGGCCTAAGTCCGCTATACCAGTTTTTTTAATAAATAAACAACATAAATAATGTCAACTGTTTAATTACCATAATGTTCACATAGTAACAACTAACAAATAACTAGGTAGGTAGTTAGCGATATTTTTATTCCAGTGATTGTTTTTTTTTACATTAGGTACCTACCTACCTGTATACCTACTATCACAGAATCAATCCAAAGGTAAGTAACTATGTAAAGCCTGACCAGGAATATAAAAAACCTGGTTTGGGGGCGCTGCAATCGATTAAATAACCTTTAATGACAGAGTTCCAAGTACAAAAATTAGTTCCAATGATTTTCCGCAACATGGCGAGGTTTTTTATATTTCTGGTCGGGCTTTAATTGTAATCACATAGCGCTTTAACCTTACATATAAGGTCCTTCTTAATATGCTGACGGTTTTTTAAGGGGATCAGACCATCAAACTGAAAAACTTTATCTACAAGGTTCACTTCAAAATCGCAAAAAGAAAACAGCTGTTCTATGCTAATATAGAGTCGTGTCCAATCGAGCCTACACGAGTAGAGTCACTCGAACCAAATATCCGTTTCCGCCGCGTACGAAACTGAAGCTTCGTAACCATTTGCGATCAAAAACAAATTCATCCTTCTTCGTAACCAGTTGCGATCGAAGACAAATTTATCCTTATACGAAACAAATTTATTTTCGATCGCAACTGGTTACGAAGAAGGATGAATTTGTTTTCGAATGCAACTGGTTACGAAGAAGGATGAATTTGTTTTCGATCGCAACTGGTTACGAAGAAGGATGAATTTGTTTTCGATCGCAACTGGGCAATTTCGTAAAAAAATATCCCGGTTACAAAATGGAATACAAAAAAAAACATAATTATCTTTATTATAATTTGAACAACGTAGAATGATTCGCACTTATTTGAAATGCATAATAACAGTTGCAAATTGGATAAAAAATGATTATTTTCAAAGAAAATGTGATTATTTTGGGACAAGAGAGTGGTTCAGGCTTCCATTTTGTAACTTTTTTGGAACGAAATTATATAATTATACAGTTTATTCTTAGTAAATGTGTCTTTTTTCTTTAAAAATAACAATCAGTGAACCTTAACAAGGCATCAATTACTTGTAATAAACTAAAATATATCTATTTTGTAACCTTTTAAACTAGGTCGGTCATTGTGGGACATTACTAATAATGGGGGTTCAAAACTAACTTTAGTCTTATTTTTTAATTTATTTATAATAAATGACCTATATAACCTGCTAATTTTACAGATTATTAATTAAATATTGAAATAATCAAAACCTTCATTAAAAACGGTCCTTGGTTTCAGTGTAAATTGAGTGCAAACTGATAGACATGACAAAATGTGTGCGGATATATTTAGAAAAAAACGCCCAACTGGGTAGGTACGAAGCTCCAGTTTCGTACGCGGCCGAAACGCAAATATCCCATACATTTGGGTCGAGGCTGATTGCAGTTACAGCCTTCACAGCCGACTTTTTTTCGCGATTTTGCGGTCCTAGTTATAGAGAAAGTTGTTCAGTTTGATGGGCTGATAATCCTCTTATAAAACTGTCAGCATAATAAGTTAGACCATCGATTTTAATATTACAATATTAAACTCAATCTAATAGAAAAACAAAATACCGCACAGACATGTGCTTTTACAGACTTTATGATCTGTCGCCAGAGATTCTGTTACTTAGGTGGGTACCTCGTTTTTATTAGTGGTTAGAATAGAAGGACTTATTAAACCCTCACTAGCCCTCATCACAAAATTTAAGAATTCACAATCAAGAAAACCTAAAATCAAAAAGTGCAAAACCAACATATTAGTTAAGTACAAAAGCCTAAACACTATTTTATACAATACGTTGCTACTTTTATAGGATTATTATTATAATTTTCGTTTAAATTATACTATGAAGCAAGACAACTGTATCTTCTTAATTTCTAGTTGTTTTGAAGAAAATATATAATTGATTGATATGAATAGTCCAAGAGCCCGAGACGATCAGACCTTGCTTATTTCATAAAAGCGGACAGTGGGTACAATACAGGCCACGCACGACGTATGGGTAGGTACGAATAAGCGAAATTATGAATATTCATGTGAATGATATATCTACCTAAGTATAAAAAAGGATTGTCTAATATCCAGTTAAAGGAATAAGAATAGAAAGAATGAAGGATTTTATAAAATCTGGAGCAAACTAAACTAATAATATTTCAGCACCCATTTTCATTGAATGTGTGAACCAAACTATAAACGATTCCGAGTGTGAAGGGACATATTTTTCACGCTGACTTCGCAGGAAATTCACAGCGTGAATTCACACCGCGATTCACGCGCGAGTCTTGGAGCTCGCATAAGAAAAACATATACCTACGTAATAAAATACTATGTACATCAACAATATCAGTACCTACCCCATACAAAGTAACAAGATCTCGGGAGATTGACAAATATTAATTAAAAAATTACTTGCGAATACTAACTAAACAAACTTATATTTAAAAACGAGTTCAGATATTATGATGACTTAGAATAAGAACAAAGGTCTGACCTTCCCGTATCGAACGTAAGAACAAAAAACAAAGTCAATTTACAAAATGTCAAGTCTACTTAAAGTAGGCTTCTTCTTCGTAATAATAAATGAGTGTGAATGAAACAGTAGAAAGGGGTCGCCCTGACCAACCAAACTAACAGCGTACCTACCTAAGAAGGGTCAGATCAAATATACCCGAAACCGACGAGCGTGTATGAATATGAAACGACTTATGACTGTGGAAGAGGCAAAAGAGGAATATCAGGACTCGTTCTGTCACCTTAACTGACATTATACTTATAACTCATAGCTGCCTTCTATGAATCTTGCATAGGGTGTAGGGATCATTCGAAGCCGGGCGGGGGTTCAGGCGTGGCCTGCAGGGACTCCATGAACAGATTGACGGTGGACTGCAGCGAGTCTGTGCCGGCGGAGGCCTGCGTCTGCGTGGCGGCGACCTGCCGGAACTCTGCCGAATGCGGGTTCAGCGTGGACGCGACAGCGGAGGTCACTGTCGTGGTGCAGGTCGTCATACGGCGGCTTATAGCATCCACCATGTACCAGTGCGCCGCTTTGGGGTCCACACCGCTGATTAGGCTGAAGATCTTGCACTCGGACGCGGTCAGCGTCACGTCCCCGTGCGCCTTGTTAACTCGTCTCGTCTCTCCTCCCCCACCCCTTCCTCCCACGTCCGCACCCCCTCCCCCACTCACATCGTTGTAAGGTGGCGGCGGAGATCTGGGTCGAGGTGATGTCTTCGTCTCGTTCGCTGAGAACTCCACGGATTTGGTGGGGCTCAGGTAGGGGCAGCGGAGTGGCGGCCCGGGGCAAGGGTGATGCTGGCCGGGGGTCGCGGGGACAGAGTGATACTGGCTGGGCGGCGCAGGGGCCATCTGGTAGAACTGCGGCGGCGGATCTAAATTGTATAAGGGCGGCGGGGATCTGGCTCGAGGCGGTGTCTCCGACTCGCTCGCTGGGGACTCCACGGATTTGGTGAGGCTCAGGTAGGGGCAGCGGAGTGCTAGCATAGGGGTAGGGTCATGCTGGCTGGGGGGCGCAGGGGGCATCTGGTCGAACTGCGGCGGCGGATCTAAATTGTCTAAGGACGGCGGGGATCTGGGACGAGGCGGTGTGTTCGTCTCGCTCGCTGGGGACTCCACGGGTTTGGTGAGGCTCAGGTAGGGGCGGCGGAGTGCTGGCATGGGGGTAGGGTGATGCTGGCTGGGGGGCGCAGGGGGCATCTGGTCGAACTGCGGCGGCGGATCTAAATTGTCTAAGGACGGTGGAAATCTGGGAAGAGACGGTGTTTTCGTCTGGCTCGCTGGGAACTCCACGGGTTTGGCGGGGCTCAGGTAGGGGCGGCGGAGTGCCGGCACGGGGGTAGAGTGATGCTGGCCGGGGGGCGCAGGGGGCATCTGGTCGAACTGCGGCGGCGGGGATCTGGGTCGAGGCGGTGTCTTCGTCTCGCTAGCTGGGAACTCCACGGGTTCGGTAGAGCTCAGGTAGGGGCGGCGGAGTGGCGGCACAGGGGTAGGGTGATGCTGGCCGGGGGTCGCAGGGGGCATCTGGTAGAACTGCGGAGCCGGGGTACCATGCGGCGTGTACATCGGGTAGTAGAGCGACTGCATCGGTGGGTACGGCTGGGCCATGAATTTCGAGGAGGAGCACGGCTCCTCGGTGACGATATCGTAGGAGTCGCTCTCGCTGTCGGAGTCCTGCGAGCTGACGAGCTGCGAGGGGAACAGGGGCACTCGACTGACTATTTCCAGGAGGGGCGAGAGTAGGGGTGGGGGTGTAGGCGAGGGAGAGGGGGAGGGGTCGGAGGCGGGGGTGGGGGGCGGGCGGTACGCCTCGGCGGGCATGTGCTGCCGGTAGTCGTCCACGTAGTCGAGCGCGATGCCGTCGCGCAGGAAGGCGTGTATCTCCGCGTAGTTGGGCGTCGCGCAGGTCTCTAGCGCGTGGAAGCGCGGGTTCAGGTAACACTCTGACGTCTGCAACACACAACCGGCATGGGTGTAGTAATAATTTTTTCCCAAGAGGGGCCAGGCCCAGGTTAGGTTATTGCAATAAAATCTTAAACCTGGAGCGAGCGAAGCGAGCTCGAGTTTTTTACAACCGAAAATATTATCCCGAAATATCCCGAATTGAATACATTCAGAAGAAATTCTTGAGGTTCCTTGATTTCAATACCAGACAGTGTTAGTGGACTATTTCCTGAACAACTAAAAATAGCGCGAATCTTACCGGTACATAAGAAGAATTTGAAAAGTGACCCAAAAAATTATAGACCCATATCCTTGTTACCCATATTGTCAAAAATTTTTGAAAAAATACTTAAATCTAGACTAACTTTACATTTAAATTTTAATGGCGTATTGAACCGTAGACAGTTTGGATATCAGAGAGGCGTGGGTACATCAGAAGCCGTGGGAACTTTAATTGACGATGTCGTTAAACATCTTAATGGTAAAGAAAAAGTAGCTGGTGTTTTCTTAGATCTTAGTTCCGCTTTTGACATGGTAGATCATGAAATATTAATTAATAAACTGGAATACTACGGAGTTAGAGGAAAGGCACTAAATTTAGTAAAGTCTTACTTAATTAATAGAAAACAGTTCGTAGAAGTAACAAGCGTAACAGACGAAGGATATGAAAAAACATACAAGTCTAAAATGGTAAATATTACAAGAGGTGTTCCACAGGGGTCAATTTTGGGACCAATATTTTTCATTATTTTTATAAATGATTTAATTAATATCATTTTAAAATCGGTACAAGATGTCAGTTTAATAGTTTTTGCAGATGATACTAATGCTATAATTTCGGGGCAAAACATGGAAGTTCTTAACAAGAAAATCAACGAGGCTCTAGCAGCTTTTCAATCTTGGTTCGAAACAAACAGTCTAATAATTAACTCTTCAAAAACAAATATCTTACTTTTTAAAACAACCGCTAGAAACAACGACATACTGGAAGCCAAATTAAACGGAATTAGTATTCAGAGTACAAATGTTGTAAAGTTTCTTGGTATTTACGTAGATAACAATTTAAATTGGAAAGAAGAATTAGGCGCAGTTGAAAATTCAATAAGTTCTGCCTGCTATGCCATGAGATCTTTAAGAGACGAGCTAACTATTGGCCAACTAAAGACTGTGTACTATGCGCTTGTGGAATCTAGATTACGGTATAGCATAAAACTATGGGGAAACAGCTACAAATACAACATAAATAAAGCTTTTGTGGTTCAAAAGAGAGCAATTCGCACTTTGGCACGGATACCACCATGGGATTCGTGCAAAGAATACTTTATTAAGTTTGGAATACTGACAGTTCCCAGCCTTTACATTCTTGTACTACTCTGTGACCTAGTTAAACATAGGCACCTCTATGAAACTGAAGAGGAGAGGCAGGAAAGAGAATGTACCAGAAGAAAGGATCTCAAAAGTACGATAGTACCGAAATTGAAGGTTGTAGAGCACAGTGCTCGGAATCAAGCAGTGACACTATTTAACAAGTTGCCTAAAGATTTAAAAGTCATCAATCGGTTAAGCATTTTTAAAAAAAAACTTAGAGCTATTCTGATTGAGAAGTGTTGTTATAGTATTAGTGAGTTCTGAGGGTCGTAGTAAGTGTGAATTTTAGCACAGATTATTGACATGTTGATTTTTATTATTATTGATTTATTGAATATTTATGACATAATATGTTATTTAATTGGGTATTTAATTTTATCTCCGACATGTTTGAAATTATTATAGTAATGTTTGTGTTTTATGTGATTAATTTATTCGTTTTAAGTTCCTAATTTTATTGACGTTCTGTACTGACATTTACATTTATAAATATTATTTCTCTAGTCGTGTTTTAGTAAAGCCTTAACTTCAAATTAAATTATACCTAATATTATTGTTAACTTTGCATCGTTTATGTAACTCAAATTATTGTTGAATTTTTAGATATAAGTTTTAGTTGTAAAATATTTCAAACACAATTTATATTGTAAATGAATAAATAAATGAAATGAATGAATATTATCAGCGGTGATGCAGATACCATTTCTTGCCACTTGAGTTGAGACGCAAGTGACATAAATATACCTCATGAAAATCGCTCAGGGATCTGTAGGTCCGGAATGAGGGATTTTCAGAAATCCATTAAAAAAGAAAAAGTAGTATGGCTCGATCGATGGCGTTGATGAGACAGGGTGGGACCTTGCAAATAATAAAATACAAAATAAAATAGTAAGAATTTGTTTTTTTAGTAAGCAGCACAATATGAACTTATTAACATTTCGTCAACGGATGCATTTTGTTTACTTTTTAACCTAAAATTTTCTTCTTAGGTCCCTTAGGTTTCTTCTCTGTAGGCCTCGCATGCCACCCCCGAGAAAACGATAAAAAGTGCCTCCATCCCTATTATTTGATAAAGCTTGTTTATGTTTCCTTTCCTCTCATTCTGGTTTCCTTCTGAGTCAGTCGTGGTGTTTGTATGTGTGTTTGTGTAATAGTCTTTTTTTATTTCTTCTTTTTTAAATTGTAATATTATTTATATAATTGTAGCATGTATAAGGGTATTTTATTTATGCGTATATATATTTATAATATATATTATATATATTTGTATATGTATGTGTTCAATGTTTATTATTATGAAATGTATGTGTTATTCGGTTTCTCCTTTTTCTGATATTTACTATTTATTTTTATAGCACCGACCCGTTTTTCTTTGTTTAAATTTCCTCTACCCTAAGGTTGTCTGGAAGAAATCGCTTTTTAGCGATAAGACCGCCTTATTTGTACCATTACAATTTTTTGTTTGTTTGTTTCTTTTTCTATGCTGTACTTATCTGTGTTTTTGGTGTAAATAAAGTATATTTCATTCATTTCATTCATTCATTATTTTACGTATATCAGAAAGAGCGCGCATGACGTTTTTCTCGTTTAAACCCTTTGTCGTGGGTGGCATGCTAGCCGTGCTGGTCAATGCCATCTATTGAACGCTACGTTTTACTAGCTGTCAGAAAACTCCTTATTCGTATGAAGAAATCGTGCAAAAAAAAACGAACACACTTTTAAAAAAAAACTGAATAAATACCTACTTTGTACCTAGATGTTTCGTAGAGATACACAAACGTATATGAAAGGGTGCCCCGTACAAAATTCGAATTTTCATACTTTTTGAAGTACACTAGAATGTACACACGGCGACACAGTTCAACCTACCCATAGCTGAACTCTATGTTCATGGACACAAGGTCCAACTATGGGTAGGTTGATCTGTCGCCGTGCGTACTTACCTACCTAGCTATAGTTTCAAAGAAAAAATAATACCATAGAAATCTGACAAAAGACAATGTTTTCTTTAAAAACTTTGTTTGTTTTCTGAAACAAACGAGCACGAATCCTTTGTTTTTGGAATGGGGCCAATAAAAAGATTATGCATGATTGCGTAACAAGTATTTTTTATGATCAAATGCACACATCTAAAAGTTCGGCGCAGTGCAGCAATTTTCTTAATGTTCAAATAATGACGAAATCTCAAAGGTAAGCGCAAATTGATGTAAAGTTATACTTACAAAGTCGAGGCCCGGCAGCGTATCATCAGGATCAACGGGCGCGTCGGCGCCGGCGGGTCGCAGGCGCGACGCGGTCAAACGGCGGACATGCGCGCGGGCAGGTATCCGACGCGCGTCGTGCAGCAGACAGTCGCCCGACTCGGTCGGTTCCGACACGAGAACGCGCGGCTGGAGGCTACACGCGAACGACACGATGCTCGTGTAACCGAAGCAAAGGTAGTCCAGCTCGCGATCGTACTGCTCTCTGCGGGGAGTTGCGAGTACGGCTCCAGATAAGAGTATTTGAACGCATGTAAAATATAGGATCTATTGATGGCATCCGTAATATGAATTTTGGAAACCAACTATTTCATCAGTCAAGAAAAATAATGGGCATTTTTTAAGAGAAAAAAGAAAAATTTACCCCTATAGGGATATTATTAATTGCACATCAAATAAATAATCACCTATCAATTTATTTTCATTATTTATATACCTACCTACTTAATATTGTTGTTTTCGTTTTTTCTTGCACTATTTGTAATGGAACGTAAAATATACATTTTCTATAGAGTCCGTAATTAACGTAGAACCCCATTAAAGATTGAGAAGAGACTGGCGAAGTGGCGACTCGCCCGATTTCACCCGATTGGTATAACGACGGTTAACAGCTAGGCAACTCCTCATATCCCACATCGTTGGAAATTTATGTCGCATGAATTAGTTATTTATTTAAAAAAATGTTTGACGCACTACACACTACATTTTCTTAATAGTATCATTTTCGGGTACCAGTGGATTACGACCAGGAGTGCGATTTTTGAACATGTGATTTCCCAACGAGCGGTAGAAAGTTATACCTGTCTCACGTAGCACATCAACACTTGACATTTGCAAGATGAGACAGGTATAACTTTCTACCGCTCGTTGGGAAATCACATGTTCAAAAATCGCACTCCTGCAGTGCGATTTTTGAAAATCATACGAGCGGTTCGGCAGTAGAAAGATGCGTAATCTCCATAGTAATTCTGACATTTTCTACTGCCGAACCGCTCGTATGATTTTCAAAAATCGCACTGCAGCAGTGCGATTTTTGAAAATCATACGAGCGGTTCGGCAGTAGAAAGATGCATAATCTCCATAGTAATTCTGACATTTTCTACTGCCGAACTTTTTTGCCGAGCTTTTCATAAAAATATAGCTTAGCATAAGCATATGCTCACGACTATATTCCCCGAGGGGGTAGTCAGAGATATTCTGAAACCTCAGAACATCCACGTTTCACCAGTAGTACCGAAACTCTGTCCAGTGTGACAGGGGGTGAGCCCGTCGCCACTTATAATGGACAGTGGGTACAATACATGCCTCGAAATTGAAGCATGCAGGTTTCCTCACGATGTTTTCCTTCACCGAAAAGCCAGTGGTGTTACAAATCGTACATAAATTCCGAAAAACTCATTGGTACGAGTCGGCCTGGACGGGGATCGAACCATCGCCTCCTGCACGGCAGGCAAGGTTAGGTTAGGTGGTTTTGATTTTTACTTAATTATTAAGAAAGCAAAAATCCCTACTGCACGACAAAATTGGTAACTGAAACAGAGTGAGTGCATTTGTTTTTTTTTGTTTTTCTTAATAATTCGGTATGTCAAGTTTTTTTTTGTCTTCATTTTATATTTTTTACGGATAGAAGACATAATTGTAAGACACCTATTTCATTTTTATTGTGATTCACCGAGTTTATCGATATAAATTTATTTTTAAATTATTTTGATCTGTAATCTCTAAGTGCAAAAATGGTGGAGAAAAAATAATTCGAACTCCATGGAGTAAAACTACCTACTGCTATATTTAAAAAAATTTAAACCTGACTCCTCTTTCTAACTCTATGCTGAAAACAGATACGGCAACACAAATGTCAAATGCTGTCATTGTGAAAGTATTTTTTTTTCTTAATGGCCAGTTACTTTAAGTTCATTTTATGTTTACCAAGGAGTTTGCAGGGGCAGCGAGTGACGTCACTCGTGGACCGAAAAACGACGTTATTTTATTAAAAATATCTGTAATCCTTTCATTTTAAAATCTCTGACATCGAAAATATGATTATTGAGACAATTATCTCGAAATGGTTTTCGATTTAGACCTCCAAAAAAAAACTTGACATACCGAATTATAAAATGTAGAGAAGCGCTAGCGCTAGCAAGGTGGACCGACGACCTGCAGTGAAATTTTTGAAAATCATACGAGCGGTTCGGCAGTAGAAAATGTCAGAATTACTACGGACATTATGCATCTTTCTACTGCCAAACCACTCGAATGATTTTCAAAAATCGCACTGCAGGTGAAGGCCCGCGGAAGGTCGTTGTGGCGATCTGCGGGGCCTACGACTAGCGGTGAATGTTTATCGGCTGAACGATGATGATGAAATGATTTGGTTATCTATTTAATAACTGCATGATATACAGGGTGTGTTTGTATACCTGTACAGCTCCATGAGTTTCGAGCACCAGACCCCATCGGGTCGGTCCAGCACGAGCTGCTTCACTTCCTCCTTCAAATGCCCCAGCTGCAAGCGCTTCCAGTTGCTACTACCTGTAAGGTGCAAATAATATTATACTACTTACCTGAATATTGTCAATGCTTTTTTTGTTATTTATTACCTCACGTTCCATTATTAATAGCATTATTATAGGTTACAATCGTGTCTGCAGACACCACACTGGTCCTCCACAGCATGGTCTCTCGAATTCTCGATGCTTGAATAGTAGGTAACTATTGCAGAAACAACATAGGTACGCGAAGTATCCCTGTACCTACCCCTGAAGAATTTGTTCTTCAGCGTATGCAGGATTCTTTATGATGTTTTTTCCTTCACTGTTTGAAAGCAGTCGGTTGGAACATTTGTATAGATTGACTTACTTGAAGACGTCTGTCGTCCAGAATCAGAAGTATGTTTGCCGAAGCAACCATCCTTACAAGACTCACTGTCCAAATGCATAGCCGTTCTATTCCTGAGAAAGTTTTCCAGATTTAATCGTGACACAGGTCTAGCACTCTATAGAACGTTTTTATGTAGAACTACAATAATATTACCTATTCTGTAATCGCGAACAATTTTCTGACGCAAGAGGTGGTCCAGGAGGTTGCGCTCCATGTGGTTGCATATTTTTGGGAGCGCACTTGACAGTTTCTCTGTGTGCATTAGTGTTTATATTCAGAGCCCTGTATATCTCCTTTTTGGCGTGCACGATGTCGAGTGTTCGCTTCGACGTTCTTCGTTCGAATCGAGCGCACTTGACAGTTTCTCTAGATGGTGCATTAGGGTTTATGTTTAGAGCCCTGTATATCTCCTTTTTGGCATGCACGATGTCGAGGTTTGGCTTTAGGCGAGCGGTTGTGACGGTTTCTCTAGGGAGTGCATTAGGGTTTACATCTAGAGCCCTGAATATCTCCGTCATGGCATGCACGATGTCAAGGTTTGGCTTAAACCGAGCGGACGTGGCACTTTCTCTGTGGAGCGCATTAGGGTTTATTTTCAGAGCCCTGCATATTTCCTTCATTGCATGCACGATGCCCAAATTAGGCCTAAATCGAGCGGACGTGACAGTTTCTGAGGGGAGTTCATTAGGGTTTATTTTCGGTGCTCCGTATGTCTCCTTGGCTTCACTGTGGGAAAACAATATTATTATTTGAGTTGGAGCATGCACTTGTATTTTCGTAAGTATATCATACCATACGGAAGTCGCGTGGCGTGTGGGTTTGAGTGGGTTTGCAGACGGCCCTGTGCTTTCTGACTTGCCACGAGGCTTCGCCATTTCGTATAGCTCAAGTCGTCCCTCGTATGACCAGTGGCGTATTTTCCTAGGGGGCTCCTTTGCCCATTGGCGCAATATTTGTAAATACATGTATGCGTACGACTAAGGGTTGCGCTACACCACAAAGCACAGCATCGCATTTTTCCTTCACTCCATCCTTTTCTGACACTCAGGAACGTCATTTGCTGGAGCATATAAGATAGACGAAACGCGATCGCACGCGGCGTGCTGTCGCGTGAGCGACGGAAAAATGTGATGCTGTGCTGTGTGGTGTAGTTCAACCCTAAATGTCGTATTAGACATTTTTGTTAAAACAAAATTAGGGAAATACCTACACTATAGATGGCCAAATTAGTACAAATATTTGTCCCTTACGTTATTCGAATCCGGGAACCTCGGCACAGCAGGCAGGTTCACTACAGACTGAGCTACTGGGTTAACAAGCCTTTTAGTCAGTTTTGCAGTAGACGAGGGTGGCATGAAATCCGAACGAATCATTAGATCGTCTCAATACGTCGAATTCCTCTCGTTACATCGACTCTCATGTGACTCTCGTTACATATCGCATCGAATTTACGGTAACTCTTCTAAATGCTGAGTACAATTATTAACAAAAAAAAACGATTCCACCAAAAAATTTGTAAATGTAAAGAGAAAAACAAGCTTTATAATAAATAAATAAATAACGCTCACAGGCACATACATTGTAATGATCCCAAACTAGCACTAAATGCTTTTATTATGGAAACCATACAACAACGGCACGAACATATAACATCCATGACCGAACCAGGATTCGAACCCAGGACCCTGGTTTGGCAGTCCGGCGTGGTAACCATTACACCAACCGGGTCGTCAGTGTTTACTTTTTTTGTGTATTTGACAGTATTTCGTAAAATATTGCTTTCCCTTTTCCATCTCCTTCCTTCTACTTTCTGTCACTATACATACAAGACTGAAATATTTTCGTTGTGATATGTATGACAAAAATATGACACTGATTGATTTTCACGTGGTTTGGGCATTGTTCTCGCTTGTCTAAGTTTCCATTTTCTTCGCCAAATTAGAGCGATTTTTTGGGTCAGTGCACTTCAAAATAGTTAGATAAAACATTAAAAAAAAAGTCTGTAGATCAACGTATTATTCAAGAGGTCACCTACGGATTTCTACGGATTTTCCAACCTTGACCGACGGATTTCTAAAATTGGATCTGGCAACACTGCACTGCAGCTAGTTGGCGGGCTTTTTGAGAGTTTTTGGCGGGCTTTGGTAGCTGACGTTTGGAGTCCTCATATTTCATCGAATTTTTATTGTTTATAGTGAGTTTTGGTTCGTAAAATTGGTGTTGTTTTGCGTAACAAAGTGTCGTGCAAGTGAACAATATATAGTTCAGTGAAATATGATGGTGCATGGGTCGTAAACAGGAAAAGTGTTCCGTGATTTTAGCGCGGCAAAGCGGTCGGTTCACCTCTTTCCTGGGGACTTCTCTGCTTTTCCTGCATCTTTCGATTGTCTCCAAAAACTCCAAAGAACCATCAAAACGTCGAATATCAACGTTTTAATGTGAAAACAGAAGAACATTAAAAATAAAATAAGATTTAGCCAAAAGGTCTAGTAACCAGGCTAGTAAATAAATTGAAAAAAAAAAAAAAAGTAACCAACGAGTTTTGCTTGGCGCCATTGCTCTTGCTGTGTTTCTTCGTATTTGAAATTCGTAAAAATTGGTTTTAGTGATATTTGTGACATAATTTCGTGCGGATTGTGTACCAAACAGTTGCGTAAAGCGATCGACGGACGTAACAGGAATATCAAATAAATACGATAACCAGAACATATAAGTTTTGGTTCAAGTTAACTCGTTCATGGTCATTTTGGCGGCAACGCGCGAGCTTACGAAATCGACCACAGATTCATCTTCATCTATCATCCCATCATCAAAATAAAAAATATAAAGAAAAAAAATAACGAATGTCTCAAAAGGAATAGTATCCAGAGCCGTTAAAGACATTATAAAAAAATTAGGGACAGGGCAGGGCAGTGGGAGGACATTTGCCTTTTGGCAGGTATCTTCAATGTAGTTTGCATAGAAAGTGCAGCCATCTAGTATTACGTTCTGCAAACTACAAAAAAAAAAGATTTTATGGTCTATGTCAATGTCAAATTGCCAAATTCACAAGATGGCTGCCTATTTGTGTTATGTGCGTGTTGTTTGTAGTTTTAGTTCAATTTCGTGCCGATTTAGTGATGTTCTGGAGTTTCTGTTGTTCTCTAACCAATATACAGATTACAGAAATAGTAGGGAGACTGAAATTTAACAGGATCGGTGCGGGATTGAACGAAAACTAGCATTCAAAACAATAATATGTATACGTATGAGTAGATATATGTAGGTATGTATAGTATAGGTTTAATAACAGAACGGGAACATAGATGGAGTTAGGTAGCTTTCAATTTGACATAAGGTGGATGCATAATGTTGCCACGAGTGGGTTCTCTTTTCTAATATACTTATATTACTCTTTGGGGCAGGGCGAACGGCGCGGCGGCGCGAAAAGCGATTTTTGTGAGCGTTGTGTGTGTCCCTACTGTACGCAAGCACACAGCGGCGCTTAGGCAAAGTACCTATTGTAAATTCGCTTTTCGTTTCGCGCCGCAGTTAGCTAGCGCTGTCCCGTGGCCAGGCATTTTTAGCATGCGAATGGATTTGCTTGAGAAAACCGTGCCAGCTATTAGCACGACACGTGGTTACACGAGTCGAAAAATTGGCGAGGGGCAGCGTTGCCAGACTGTGTTGCCAATATTACCGTAAAATGTACCCCTAAATTACCGTACACGATAGTTGTATGAAAAGTCGCTATAATGTTATATTTGGGCACTCATTGTCTATTAATCTTGTAAACTTTTAGTATTTTCTCGGCCGCTTGTTCATTTATCCATCAAATAAGAAGAAAAGAGATAGCAAATATAATATCATTTGAAGTGCGATAGAGAGAAATTACGGTGCCACCCTAAAACTTATCTGAGACTGAAGTTGGTTCAGAGATTAGGCGCCAATTTAAAATTACCGTACGTTTTGTCGAATTTCGGCACTGTTCTTAGAATAACCGTATGGTTTTCGTACCACGATAGATTACCGTACAAGGCTTGAAATTTCCGTATAAATACGGTAATTACCGTACGTCTGACATCGTTGGCGAGGGGGTTGCGAGGGACGCGAAGGTCAAAATATACGAGCGCTCGCTCTATTCCATGCTAACGTTCGCATGCCGCAAAAAAGTCGTGCGAAAAGTGTTTAGAAAGGTAACCTATACGCTGGGTCTTCGACCAAATTAATAGGTAATAAATTAGTTAATAGGTAGGTAATAATAAATACCTATTATTTTGGTCGAAGCGCTGGGTGCTGCTGCTGCTTTTTTAACAAGGGTTATCAGTTTAAAATAACTATATGCATGACCTTGAAGGGCCGTAGGATAAATTCACTCGGTTGTAAAGGAATATAGACTCTATGTAAAGGAACCAATCATTTAAATGTCTCGAGTGAAGTTCGTGTGATTGAGTGACGTCATATTTGCGAGCGAGGTCATGCCCATTGTTATTTTAAACTGATAGTAGGCAAGTGTAAGTACATACCAGCCGCGCCGCGGCGAGGCGCCGCCGCGGAAGGGACAGCCCCGCCCGCAGGACACGGGCAGCCTTTCGGTCGACGAAATACCCGGCTTGTTCGTGCGTTTGGGCGTCACCTTAATCTTTCGCCCTCTGAATAATGATCCGTCCATTTCCATAGCTTTCTGTACACTGGCTTTATCAACAAACTCTATGAACGCGTAGCGTTTTGGGCTCCCGTCGGTTTTATTACTCAAGATTGTAGCTCTATTAATAGAGCCGCAGCCGTCGAAGTTCCGCTTCAACTCCTCGACAGTAGCTCCATAGGAGGGCCGATAGTCCACATTGCCGACGTATACTGATCTGCTATCTGCCTCTATCTTTTCCACGATCGCAGCCTGACCCGGCACGTCAGCACCCGCTGCCTTGTCTCCACCCCCGGGGCTACTGTCGGTCATGTTCAGGGAGCCGTAGGTTCTGTCCAAGTGATTGTTTTCAATGGAGTCTAAATAACCATCATTTTCGGCCATTTCCACTCATGTACTTTTGATGTACTTTATACAAATCCGCGATCAAAGAAAATATAATACCGAGCTGTCCGCGATAGCCAATGACCTACAACAAACCTACAACCATAGACGAAAAATTTTTCTTCCTACGCCTACAAAACATTCAAACACTTGCATTTGTTCTCAACGAGATGATTAGTTTCACGAAATATTTCACAAAGAACTACGCATAGACGTAGACTCTAGCGACATGGATTCCAAACTTCTTGAGCGACATTGATATCGTTGGAACTACGAATATTTTTTTAGATTTGTTTTTAAGAGAACTACACACACCACACGCCAACACAAACTATCTGCGGTGTCTTTCACTGACAAACACAAACAAAGTTTTTTTATTCACGAAATGCTAGAACGTGGGCTAGAACGAATTTTAAGTCTACATAGGTTTGTATTTATTTAAATTTTAAACTTCAAACTTCTTGAACTTCTTGCTAGGAGAGGTATTCTATTTTTTTAATATTATTTATCCTTATTCCTTTGGGAAAGGCAATGGGAACTAGCCCTTACAACCGTTGTCTGTAGTTATATTTTTCTTTGAACCTAAAAGGCTTATTTATATTCATAGACTTAAACTCTAGCGATGGACTTGTCTATAACTAGAGTAATATGTCTATGTTTATATTACTCTTTGGGCTTATTACACCAAATTCAGATTCTAATCGAGGGACAGAGCTATAGGTTAGAACGGGACATTGTAATAAAAGAGTAGAAAACTGTGACAGCAGGAACTAAATATTTTAGTACAGCTTAGCAAAAAAGCTTAGCAAAATGAGGGCGCTGCCTCCACGCAAGAACATCAAAATCACGCATAACCTGGCAAGACCTCGCACTGTAAATTCAGAGAGCTATAGGTTAAAAAAGGACGAACACACGGCGACACATCAGGTTACGCACCCTATATCCCCATAACTACACTACGTACAAAACACGAAATAAATAGTGCGGTAGAGAGCCTGCATAGACGCGGCGGCTGGCGCTGGCGCAGCGTGCCGTGAGACGAAACAGCAACAACATACCGCACCCTCTCGCACGATTCGCTGCGTTCAACTTATATTAGTTCAAAGTCCAAACAGGGTAGCCTGACGTGTCGCCGTGTGTACTTACTCTATGTCCCACTGTAGGAAGGTGTAATAAGCCTTTTACCTATACCTATACTCCATTCCAAATAGCAACGAAAATTTAAGGCTATTTTCAATTACAGGAACAGACATTTGAAACACTTCCTCTCACTTATTCTTGAAGCAGCTTTAGATTTAGTAACGTCCAAGATATGTCGCATAGTATATATTCCTTGGACACCGCCGTAACGATCCGTCTTCCTTCTCCCGTGTAATTTTTGCGAGGCCGCAGGCCGAGCCGAGCGCGAGGCCGAGCTACGCGTAGGAGCGAAGCTCCGAAGCGGCTCCCCCTGGAACCTGGTGGACCTGGTCTCCGGGGTCAATCTGCCTGCCAAACGAGGCCGCAGGCTGAGCGTGATTCTTTCTGGAATTATTCCCGGCACGCCGCTTCTCTTTATAGTGAGTCGCGCTACGTCACGTCGCTTAATAGTAACTATTAAGCGACGTGACGTAGCGCGACTCACTCGTTGACTCGTTGTATGGTAGTTTACATGTGTGTGTGCTTTTTTCAATCATCATCAGCTTCTATCCTTCCTTAAGTAGCCCATTCACAGTAGTCCTACATGTAGGACTACAACACCATTCACTATCCTGCAAGTTGGACTACCCATACATAATGCTCAAGGTCGTCGGACGCCTTGTAGGACTACAACACCATTCACTATCCAATATTGGTGTAGGACTGCAAGACGGACTACTGTGAATGGGCTCCTTTACCCACTTAGGTAGGTACATAAGGTTTATATAATTGGCCAGAAACTAAGCAAGAAAGCTATATAGGAATGTAGATAGGAATGGAATATCTTTTAGTCCTTCAGCTTGCGACATAAGAGTAGAAAACGGTGACAGCTGGCTGTCGCCTGTATAGGGAAAAGTGTTGCGCGTAGGGTTGAACTACACATGGCCGCACGCGATCGCACTTTTCCGTCGCTGCATCCTTTTCTGTCACTCGGGTACGTCATTTGCTAGTGCATATAAGATACGCGGAACGTGATCGCCTGCGGCGTGCGATCGCGTTCCGATGCTCTAGCAAATGACGTTCCTGAATGACAGAAAAGGATGGAGCGACGGAAAAAGGCGATCGCGTGCGGCCATGTGTAATGTAGTTGTTGTAGACACGCACATAGTTTATGGTTGCGCGCGTATTCAACCGAACGTTCCGCAGGTGTGTGTGTCCCTAAACTGTCGAGTAGGTTTTTTGAACTAGGTAAGTTAGGAATTTTATAACACATTTGCTCGTAAATGGTCTCTTATTTGACCAATTTCACTAACGTAATGTATCTCATTACGGCCTAGTTCGGTAATGTAAAGTAAAACGGACGGTTGCGTCTAAAACGAACGGTACTTTTTTAAATCTTAGCAAAGAGTTTTTATGTCAGAAAAGTGGTCAACATTTTATGAATAAAATTAACTTTGGGAGATAAAATATAATAAAGTAAACATTTAATTCTTTAATTTAATTAATTTTGACAATAAATTACACCCATTTATGTGAAACCAAAACAAACAATATTAATTTACTTTATTAGTAATACTGGATGTTTTTGTGCCTTTGCCTTTTTTCTTTTTTCTTAAAATAAGAAAAAAGAAAGCGCTAATGCGCGCGCATCGCTAATTTGTGAAGTTCTCTTATTAGTTTGTGTTTGTTTTGCGAAACAAGTAAAAATTATTCCGCACGCTTTTTAATCGCTATTTTTTGTTACGTTTTTTTGTTAAGCATAAGCATATGCTCACGACTATATTCCCCGAGGAGGTAGTCAGAGATATTCTGAAACCTCAGAACATCCACGTTTTTTTGTTTTGATTTGAAAATGTCGTTAGTAGTGATGAATTTATTAATTCCACGCCGCCAGAAGTCTCAGAGGCAGCGGAAAAGGTTAGTCTAATTTATTAGTTTATGAATGTCCGAGTTTTATTTATTTCCTTGTTTCCTCGCAAATATGTTATAAAACGTCGCACAGTATGTTTTTTGACCTGAAAAGCGGTCATGGTCGTTTTATTCGTGTAATCGTTAGTGTTAATCATTTTGAAACTGAGAGTAGACCTCCCGTGCGTCAAGTCTTCTTAATTCTTCTTAATATTGAGTTGTGATTTTTTAATTTTTTTTTTCAAAATATCGCTATAACTTCCAAATAATCCGGTTTTCTTCTTTTTTCTCAATTTAGTATAATAAAACAATACACGAGGTATTTTATACACATTACAACAGTTCTCGAACATTTATGTTAATGACGAAATTATACATTTTATTGTTTTTCGTTTTTTATTTTTTATTTCTATATAGTCAGTTATTGGGGTTCCATTTTTACTTTTCAATATTAAGAGCCATACTATTGATGTCTAATAAAAAAATCAGATCTAAATCTCGTAGGATATAGGAGTTATTAACTAATTCTTCTAAAAGTTCTAAAATTATAAGAAAAAAACATTAGAAGTTAATAACTCCTATATCCTACCAGATTAAGATCTGATTTTTTTTGTATACATCAATAGTATGGCTCTTAATATTGAAAAGTAAAAATTGAACCCCAATAACTGAATATAAAGAAATAAAAAATAAAAAACGAGAAACTATAAAATGTATAATTTCGTCATTAACATAAATGTTCGAGAACTTTCGTAATGTGTATAAAATACCTCGTTTAATGTTTTATTATAGTAAATTGAGAAAAAAGAAGAAAACCGGATTATTTGGAAGTTATAGCGATATTTTGAAAAAAAAAAAAAAAATTATAACTCAATATTAAGAATAATTAAGAAGACTTGACGCACGGGAGGTCTACTCTCAGTTTCAAAATGATTAACACTAACGATTACACGAATAAAACGACCATGACCGCTTTTCAGGTCAAAAAACATACTGTGCGTCGTATGACACGTTCGGTTTGATAATTACAGCCTAGGCTATCTTGTAGACCTCGCCTACGGCTCGGTCTAGCAATAACGCCTCGGCTGTAATTATCAACTTACCGAACTTGTATCATAATGTACTATTAATAAATAAACACAACATAAATAATGTCAACTGTTTTATTTCCATAATGTTCACATAGTAACAAAGAGGTAAGTAGCGATATTTTTAGTCAAGTGATTGTTTTCTTTTTACATTATCACAGAATCAATCCGAAGGTAAGTACCTACCTATGTAATTGTAATCACATAGCGCTTTAACCTTACATATAGGGTCCTAAAGATCAGACCATCAACTGAACAATTTTCTCTATGGGACCAGCGTCGAAATCGTGAAAAAATAATCAGATATTCTGTACAAGACTACAATTAATCTAAAGTCTGATTGTAGTTACAGCTGACTTTTTTCTGGCGATTTCGCGGTCCCATAGAGAAAGTGGTTCAGTTTGATGGTTAAACAACCGGCAGCGGCAGCATATCAAGTTAGACCCTGTATTCTTAAATCTAATAGAAAAACAAAATAACGCACAGTAACGTGCTTTTAGGCTTTATGATCTGTCGCCAGAGATTTTGTTACCTTGTTTTTATTAGTGGTTAGGACTTTCAGCGCTCACTGGCGCCCTTCACAATCAAGAAATCATAAAATCAAAAAGTGCAAAACCAAATTACCACAAGAGCCTAAACGCTATTTTAATGTTTAAATTAAACCATGAAGCAAGAAAACAGTTAGTTTAGTGACACATCTGCGGAACTTACGGCGCCGAACATTCGGTTGAATACGCGGGCTGCGTGCAATGCTTTTCCCTCTAGTTTTCCCTATACCGGCGACACACCAGGGGCCCTAGACAAAGTGACATTCTATTGGTTAAGCGTCGATAGTAGGAACGGACAATATGTATGGAGTTGACGTATGTTGGCGAGGCGGAGCAGATGTCAATATGTCTCAATCGCAAATGTCTAATCCATACATTCTGTCATTTTGTACTAGCGTCAACGCCAATAGACTGTCATTTTGTCTAGGGCCCCAGTACGCCTTTCATACCCATATTTACCCTAGTAAACGCGTATTCAACCGAACGTTCGGCGCCGTACGTTCCGCAGATGTGTCACTACACTTACTTCGTCATTTCTAGAAAATTAAATTTATTGATAATTAAGTCCTAATATTCTCTCAAAAGTGGAATGTTTCGTTTGAACCAGTAAAAGTACCTACTACCTATTGCGTAAAAATTGCGGATTTTTTAGTAAGTTAGTGTTGCACTTTTTTTTGTTGAGATATCTTTTGACTTTCCAAACCCAAGCCTTATTGCGGCACTGATTTTAGGTAGGAAGACTGAAGTGTTAGGAAAAAAAACCTACCAACCTACATAACAAAATAACAGTAACATTAAATCATAGATCCCATACAAAGGATCAATGTATAAAAGTAACAAGATCTCGGGCGATCGACAAATATTAATAAAAAAATAACTAGCGAATAGTAACTAAACAAACATACGTTTAATAACAAGTTCAGATATTATGATAACTTAGAACAAAGGTCTGACCTTCCAGTATAGGACGTAAGAACAAAAAACAAAGTCAATTTACAAAATGTCAAGTGTACTTATAGATTTATAAAAATATTAATCCTTAACTAAGTAGAAAAAGTAAAATAACACGTAACACTTAAAGACAACTATGAGAATGAACTGCAATCAATCAGTACCTAATCACAGCTGTAGTATGAACTGAGATATCCGTCAATATCACAAGGGTGATATTTACTTGAACGTAATTATTTATACCACCACTTAATACTGCAATAAATGCTTATACATAGAGGTAGAACACTTTTAATGGTTTCTTACACTGATTTAAGGAGACACAACACGGCTAGGTTCATACGAGGCGATTTATAACGTCTTATTACAGTATACCTAGCACGTTTACTTAAATAATGCCCGTCGGCTACCACGCTCGCTCTCTGAAGTAAACCGATAGCCAGCTAAAGGTCATCACAGACGGGAGCTAAAAATTACAGCGCAGAGTCGTTAGCCAGGATATACTTTCCTAAGGGTCAATTCGCATTAAAAGAGCAGGGACCATATTGAAATTTATCGATAGTGAGATAAG